>CM035152.1:99307723-99763885 GCA_020205615.1 Panax quinquefolius | reverse complement strand
AATGGCATGGATAAGGTAAAGAATACTAGACACTTGAAATGTGACAAGAGACAAGATAGTCATAATGCAATGTACTGCAGCATGATGCAAATGCATGATGAATGTGGTTTTTTGGACCATTTTCCAACGAGATGTGATGACTATTTGCTCCCATAACTTCTTATGGAGACTGGAGTAATCACTAATGATTCTGACAAAATGCTTGGATGTGTGCTCCAAAGTTCTCAGGAACTTCCAGGATGAATCTCTAATATACAAGAAACTCTGGGGGATTTGTGCTCTGTTTAACCAAGATGTGTATAACATACTCCATCATTGGTCCTCCCCAATGAGGATGTTCTTCCTGGTTTGCATCGCCAGGTCCTTCCAATGTTCTGTTGGAGTTGCTACCGATAGTTTATGTGTTTGTCAAGGTTGTCTAACCCTTGCAGAAATGTTATTCAATAGATACCATCATCAGACCATTCTCTGATGCTTCGCTGGGTTCAATTGCCAACGACTAGAATCATCAGATGACTTCTGACGCTTTGTTGGATTACTTGCTAACGGATAATGATGTCAAGGCTGCTTGACCCTCGTTGACGTGTGCATCAACGGCTGGGACCATCGGATTGTTTCCGATACTTCGCTGGATTTACTTGTCGGCGGCTGAATGTTGTCAAGGTTGCTTGACCTTCATTGACGTGTGCATTAACGAATGAGTTGTATGAAGTTTTCGCTGGGGAGAAGTGTTTTAGAGTTATGACCCTGAACTGACGGCGTCGAACCTTTGTGAGGTATTATCGAGTGTAGTTTTGCAATAGTTGTGATCATCGGTATAGTGAACCATGTGTGTGCGCAAATACCAATGAGTGGTAGATAGACCCGCAGTTTAGTTTGTGAAAACTAGGATTTTTTGCTTTTCCGCTCAATTGTGTAGCATCTTCTTTCCTGATTTGACTTTTTTAACTTGTAAGACCTCCTTTGCATCTCATATTGGACCGAGTTGGAGGGTGGGACCCACCTAGGGGAGTCGCAGGTACACCTGTGGCCAACCGTGGGTGGTTTTATGTGCCCTATTGCTTTCATAAGTCATTTTCAAGTTGTGTCACACAGAGAATCCGAGAGCTCTTCTTCAGATCTGCTGAGTTTCGACGGCTTTCTGCAAAATCTATCACCGTACAAGTGTTCTACACTACCCTAGTAACGCATGCATGTCTTCTTTTCCAAATATTATTCGTTAGAAAATTAGTTATCACATAAAATGCTTCTAAACACATAGTAGTGAATATGCATGCTCATATGACTTGATAAAAAATATTCAACATAGTAAATGTTATCATTTAACCATACTGAACATAATGATGTGAAATAATTTGACTTTTGAAATAGTCAAATTGGCACCTTTTTCTGCTATTTCTTATTCTATTTGAGGACAAATGAGCAAAGGTTGCAAAGCAAAATAATCATGGTAATTAGGCTACCCTTACGGATTATGACTTTGATAGTGTTATGCATATAGGATGTTTATGACTGTGGGTAGGTGTGCTATTGAATGGCTACCTAGTAATGCATATTTGCATTTGGATAGTCCTTTTTACAAAGGAGACTCTGGAAAATTTTTCCAAAAGTCTAGGCATTGGGTAGTCATGCATTTTTAACTCTACTGTAGGTGTATGTTAAAGTAATGCATGCATGCATATAGTCATAAAATGTATTTAAAAAGCTCCAGGTTAGAATTTACCACACCCTTTTTGAGGTGATTTAGAGACTTGTGTCTAGATATATGGATCCAAATCAGTCGAGTAGTTCCCGCAGGACCACTTCAGGTGTATGGAGGAGGGCTTTGGATGTGCCTCGACCCCATTTAGTTAGACAGCCTCGTCATATGGCGAAGGCAGTGATCCGTCCTATCCGGGTTGAAGTACCAGATGTTGAGGACGAGGAGGAGGATGTACCAGCTGCGGACCCTACTCTTGCTGCTCATGTTCTCCGTAGGGATTTCCCAGGCATTCGGGTGAAGATCCCAGAGCTTCTGGTTGATTTGAGTCAACACACTTCAATTTACTTGCATGCAAATGAGGTAAAAGCTGGATTTGATATTCCTTTTTTCCTATTAATGAGGAGTAAGGATTCTGATATTGATCTACTTTGTGATGCAGGTTCCCAGCTTTATGTAGCCTCGAGGGAACTGGATTAACATTCACTCTGTATATCATGCTCTGTATCCCAATTATCGAGCGATTGTGCACGACTGGGGCTTCGAGGCGTTCTTTTCCATCCTCCCCTATCGTTGTCCCTGGGGTTATCTGAGGGAATTGTCTGAGTGCTAGTTTCACCAGACTCAGTCTCTTCATTTATTAGACTGTGAGTTGATGATGACGCCGATGGATTGGCGATTTATCATAGGCATGGAGTTTGGAGGGGCGCCAGTGCCTTGTACGGTGAACATTACTCCGACTGCCATTAGTTTGCAGGGGCGCCAGTGCTAGGAGTCCCGACTGAGGTGCTCAAGGCTAGGACAATTCGTACAGCTTCATTGAGTGTTGATGCTATGAGTGGGCTGTTGTGTTAGCCCATAACCGTTGATGTGAGAGTCAGGGATCGCATTCTTCGGCGATTGTTCCTCGTTATTATCAGGGGTTGCTTCATAGCGGATAACTCTTCCACGATGTCATTCGCTTTGGTGAGCGCCACACGGGATGTGGACCGTATTGGAGAGTATGATTGGGGCTTCTATACCTTCGCCTATTTCCTCGTGGGAATGTGCGCGTGCGTTTGGATGGCTTCGATTTAGGCTGGTTAGATTTTACCCATTTCGCTGTGTTTTTTTTTTTTTATTCCCATGTGCAGATTAAGGGTGTTGACTGACCGCAGATGTTTGCCTTTATGTTGGCAGTTTTGGGCCTATAAGAGGCTCTCATGCTTGCGTCCTATTAGTGTGTTAGGTCCAGATACCTATCACTCCACGCTGGTGGAGGTTCTTGTAGCTGAGGGTTTCACCCATTGTCATCTATAGTTGGAATTATTAACAGCTGATGCCATTACTTGGGTTCCCTACTCTGGGGATAATTTAATTGTTAGGTTTGAGGATGGGTACCCAACTGGTGTCGAGTACGTTATATTTACCCATAGGATTCCTCTCTTCACAGATGGAGGATGGGAGATCTATTTAGGAGAGCGTGTTATTAGGAGCATCACAGGGGAGATTCGTATACCGATCTTGCCTCCTGCCAGGCGTTATCGGTCTGTGTCATAGTCGCCTCTCATTGATATCCCATTGATGGGCATTAATGGCTTTACGTTGTCAGAGGGTCCATTTACTCAAGATATATTACATCGTTGGTGGTCCCATCATACCATCGGAGCCCAGACCCGCGCCACTTAGTTCATTGGGGATATGGTTCCTAGATCCTTGATGATGACGGATTGGATTGCTTGTGTCCGAGATCCGACTCATTTGACATAGATTGACAGTTTGACCCGACAGTTGGACCAGGCACATTTCTTTATCCGGCACTTGGGTAGAGATCCTTGAAAGATAGATACTTTTGATCCTTCCAGCTCTAGGACTGGCCCTTCAGGTGACCCATATGGTTTTTTCGGTGTAGATCCTCCATTATATAGGTCTGACATCCCACTTGGCGGAGATCTAGTAACTCAAGAGGAGTTACATCATGTGGACATAATTGATGATGTAGACATTGACATCATTATCTTCTTTTGATGTGTATTATCGCTATATTTTTTTTAATAGGCCTCTATTAGCTACTGGGTGGCTGTGCCCCATTCTCGTTATATCTTTTGATAGGCCTCTGTTAGTTGTTGGGTGTACGTGCCCCATTTCCCTGTATTTTTAGTTGTATATAGATGATATATTAGATGATGATGTACTTAGGAATGTATGTACTATTTTCCATTCCCTACATCATATTGCCATCTATTGTTTATCATGCATGTATCATGTTATACATATGTATGTCCAGAGATATTCAGCATTGACCACTAGATGGTCTTATGATATGGCCCACACAGATGTCTTCCTCGACAGTTAGCCGCATTAATCATACCCCGTCAGTATTGGTACCCTCCCGTCTGAGGTCGTGGCATGATAGTTTGTCACCTCCAGATCGGGTGACCGTAGATCAGTTATTACATCATTTCATGATCATCCTGATGCTCCAGGTTGCTATGGGATTTGTAGAGGGTATGCTAGAGCATTTGGTACTGGAGAGGTAGGTTTTCCGATTTGGGACCCAGGAGGTTACTCCTATCTTAGAGTAGTGTGAGCGGTTGATTGCTTTGCCATCGATGCCTCAAGGCCGAATGGGCTATCATCATGATATGAGTCGGTTAAGCTAATAACCCTCACCGGCCGAGGCGTAGAGTAGTAGTATAGGATGAGATTACATCCGGGCATGTGGTGTCCTAGCATTTTCTGATAAATAGATTTGGCTCGATGGATAGTTATGCATGACAATCCAGGAATTTCACCACGTCGGAGGATCAGTGGCGTATGTCCAGGGTAGACATACTCATGGTGTGCGTAGTGGCTTATGTTTGCATTCCACTATATATGGATGAGCTGGACATCGGTGTTGTCATGGCAGTGAGAGTTTTCAGGGAGGGTTATACCATTGTGCCGATGATTATGACATAGACATTGAGATCAGCCACGTATTGTTACACCTATCCTACAGGGGTATTCATAGGCAGCTCGGTCATATTGTATGTGTGGTTCATGTCACATTTGAGACCGATTAGCACCTTCAAATGGTATGGATACTACTTTTCCCATGAGATAGCCATATCTTACTCCTTTCATCTAGCGGAGTGTATAGATGATGCATCCTGGTCAGTGTTCTTGGCAGGGATCGTGGATCCATTTGACATTTTGCCATGTACAGGATTTAGTTCTCCCTACAGCTTCATTACCCATGCACCTGGCATGGATTATCTCCCTCTGGCTGGTTTGAGGGGCACGACCACGTATCACCCACTGGCTATGATGTCACAGTTCGACCAGTTTTACGATGTCCATCCTTTTGAGGGGGCATTAGTTCAAAGATTCGCTTCTCGCCATTTGTCGAGAGAGGATGATCTAGGTGTATGCTGTTCGGATCAAGCCGCGAGCTAGCTTTGTTTTCCATTAGCCATCCGGGCCATTCGGCACAAAGTATTTTTATGGATGGAGATAGAGATCGCATCGATCGCGATTATATCCACAGAGTCGGGGATTGATTCTAATGGTGGAAAGCCCATAGAGGACACTGATTCTCCCGTCAAGGAGGAGTTGTTTGGTGGTTTGACAGCAGCTCTTGTTGATTCTCCCAAAGATGATCGCTACTGTGACCCCGATTCAAAGAGAGTATTTAGAGCAAAGTCTCCATCCGATGACATTTGAGAGGGATCATGCTAGGGCCTTGATGTTGACAGCTCTTGCTGGGAGAGATGTCTCTCTATTAGAGAGAGAGATGATGCTTTAGCTCATAGAGACACCGCTATTAATCGAATCGGGATGAGGCTAGATCATCCACAGATGCATTAATTATCGAGCGGATGACATTCCTATATCTCGCCGGATGTAGCAATTGCTACGAATAAGATCGCAATGAGGTCCAATACTAATACCATTATTGTAGAGATGAAAGCACGATATTGATGAACACAAAGGTCACCATGTAATTAGTTGTGGATTTATTGGCTTGTGTAGATACCCTCAAGGTGAGCTCACAATGTTACCTCTTTCTTCGGAGAGAGATCCCATGTTGGACTTGATAGCTCGCGATATACACTAATTTTTAGATAGGCTTGTATTTTTCCAAGATAGACTAGCTTAGCCATTTTGTCATGTACAAGACATATTGCATATATCAAACATCATTATATATAGCGTGGAAATATATTTTGATTCACTTCCCTTTTAGTTGTGCCTTTATTACTTGCTTGATATTTGCATGTTTCTTCGTGGATTGTGATCTTGATGTATTCTGAACTCCCCCTTGATGGATGGACATTGAGATGTCTCAGGATCTTTTTAGAATGGATCATTGATTTGTGTGTATCCCTACCCTTTGGTGTTTTGGGACTAGTTTATGTATGTAGTAATGGAGAGGAGTGTGGCTTTCCTCTCTGAGGTTGACCGCACCACAGATGGTCGCTGGTATTCCTTTGTATGGGGGAGCCCAAGTAGTTTCATCTCTTATGGATTGGTGTTTCTCTCTAAGGACTTAACCACAGTTTAGATGGTCGCCGATTTTCCCATTGGTGTGGGGAGATCAGTTAGTCCATCCCTTTGGTCTAAAGCCGATGAAGTTTGGTGGATTGAAGGTTGATCCCAGTACCATTTGACAAGTTTTTATATTTTGGTAAAGGGTAAGACCGAGCCATGACTGGCTACCTACATACTCCTATTGAAGAGGAGATCAGGTCTGCATAGTTCAAACATGGTGTATGAGGTTCAATGTTATATGTGAAAGGGTGTATAAGTGTGTGAGATGTTTTTATGTGGTGTGATTGGGCCATGAAAATGGTTGTCTCATGTACTCCCGTGTATTGGGGAGATTAGGTCGACATAGTTCACCCCATGTATGTGCGAGATTGATTCTTGATTAAAAGTTTGATCCCATGTATAGGACAAACTGCAGGTGAAAAAGTCTTATCCCTGGTGGGACAAAACTGCAGGTGTCAAAAGTTATATCCCTGGTGGGACAAAATTGTAGGCGTGAAAGGTTTAATCCCTGGTGGGATAACCTGAATTGAGCGAAAGGTTTTGAAAACGAAGTTGAGTGAAGGATTCACTGATCCAAAGCTAGGTTGCTGGTTTGAAGAGTGTGTTTTTCCCTGATGGGGCAAATGGGTATGAAGAAGGGATGTATGTAGTGAAGGGTTAAAAAACCAAAAGTTACTGGGGATCTGGTGATCCAAAACCAGGATGTTTGTTTGATGGTAACCTCAGACATAGTACCATTTCACGGTGTCCGAGTTGATGAGCTGTGGAAATTCATCATCGTCCATTACTTATAATCTGAGAGCACTTCCTGTCAATACCTCCTTGACAACAAACGTGCCTTCCTAGTTTGCGGTGAATTTTTACTTGTATTGATCTTGGTTGTCAATGATTTTCTTCAAAACTAAGTCATCGGTTCACCTTTTCGTCAATTAGAGACAATTGGTGATACATATCTTGTAACCATTGGTCTTCATCCAGCTGAGCATCTATCAACACTCTGAGGGATTCCATTTCCACTTTTATGAGGAGTACTGCTTCCATCCCATAGGTTAATGAGTAGAGGGGTTGCCCAAAGGAAGTGCACATTGAGGTTTTGTAGGCTAATAGAGTCAGAGGCAACAAGTCATGCCATCCTTTATGATTGGTAGACATCTTTTGCATGATCTTTTTGATATTCTTATTAGCCGCTTCAACAACACCATTCATCTTTGGACGATGGATGACGGAGTTAAGATGTTTGATGTAGAATTGTCTACATAACTCTTCCATCATTTTGTTGTTGAGGTTCTTAGCATTGTCTGACATAATTACCTCTGGTTGTCCATATCAACAAATGACATTGTTTCTGATGAAACCAATGATGACTTCTTAGGTTACCCTGGGGAAGGAGGCTGCTTCTACCCACTTGGTGAAGTAGTCAATCATGGTGAAGATAAACCAATACCCATTACTGGCTTTGGGCTCGATGGGCCCGATCATGTCCATTCCCCACATTGAGAAGGGCCAGGATGAACTCATATTGTGGAGCTCCCTTGGAGGGGCGTGGATATCATTCCCATAAATTTGGCATTGATAACATCTATTGACGTATTCATCACAGTCAGCTTTGAGAGAGAGCCAGTAATGCCCTGTTCTTGAGGATCTTTTTGACAAGTAGAGGGCCGCTCATATGTGGGCCACATACTCCACCATGGATTTCATCCATGAGCCTCTGAGCTTGGTCCTTTTCCAGACATCTGAGGAGACCTAGTCCTGCATCTCGTTTGTAGAGTGCATCTCTGTTTAGGTAGAATTTTATAGCCATTCGATGGATCTACTTTTTCTTAGAAGGACTTGCCTCAGTGGGTGTAGATCCATCTCGTAGATAGTCCTTGAAGTGCTGATGCCAAGGGTGTTGGATGGGAGGTAGCTCATCCGATACTTCTCCAGTATAGTTCCCATAGGTTGGAGCCTTTTTGTAGGGCAAATGTGATGCTTAGCATGTTTTCCTTGTCAGGTATGTTGATCAAGGAGGATAAAGTTGCTAAGCGCATCCAAGAAGTCATTCTATTCCAAGGAATGCGGAGGAAGGATATTTCCTCAAACTCTGAAGCCATCTGGATAACCTGCCAATGGTAAGGCAGCAAATGTAGCTCTTTGGTGTGATAGATCCCAGTGGTTTGTTTGATTACCAATTCGGAATCTCCAAAGACAGTTAACCGCCTGATGCCCATTGATTTTTGCAAGTTTTAACCACATGATATAGCCTTCATACTCAACTATGTTATTCATGCTGATAAACTATAATTTAACGGTGACGGGATACTGCTCCTCCGTAATGGCTACTAGAACTGCTCCAGCCCCAGAACCTTCCATAATTACAGGTCTATCAAAATACATCTTCCATGTCTGGTGTGTATCGTCCTGATGGTGTTGTTGAACTGTCATTACCCCTTCAGCGGGGAAGTATATTTCCAAAGGTTTGAAAACCCCTAAAGGTGCGGCGGCTAGTTGATTCGTAATTCTGTGACCTTTGATAGACTTTTACGTCACGTAGACGATGTCAAATTGCTATAGGATCAACTGCCATCTGGACAGCCGACAATTCAACATGGGTTTGCTTAACACGTACTTGAGAGGATCCACGCGGGATATGAGATGGGTTGTGTGACCATGGAGGTAATATTGTAATCTCATGGAAGCCCATGCTAAAGCATAACAAGTTTTCTTAATCAGAGTGTACTTGTGTTCACTGCTGCTGAATCTTTTGCTGAGGTAGTAGATAGCTCGCTCTTGGCCTCTATCATCTTTCTATCCCAGCATGCAGCCCATGGCATTGTCACTGATTAATAGGTACATGAATAGGGGAACACCATCCTTGGGAGGTACCAAAACAGGAGCATTGACTAGCTGTTCTTTGATTGTAAGGTAGGCTTTTTGACACTCATCATTCCAATTCTTGGAGGAGTTCTTCCTTAACAGCTTGAAGTTGATTCTTCCCAAAAATCCCAGTATTTCCTTCTCTGTCTGAGGAATGAGCATTTCCGTGATGGCCTGGATTTTGGTGGGACCCAGCTCAATCCCTTTGTAGCTGAATACGAATCCTAGCAACTTGCCTGATTTAACGCTAGAGGCGCAATTGGCTGGATTCAACTTCAAGTTATACTTATGCAACCTGTTGAAGAGCTTTCTAAGATGATCTATGTGGTCTTCTTCCCTTCGGGACTTGACAATGTTGTCATCCACATAGATCTTTATCTCTTTGTGCATTAAATCATGAAAAAGAGCCATCATGGCCCATTGATAGGTAGCTCCGGCATTGATGAGGCTGAATGACAACCATCTGTAGCAAAATGTTCCCCAAGACGTGATGAATACAGTTTTCTCATGATCCTCTTCAGCAACCATAATTTTATGGTACCCCACAAAATAATCAACAAAGGAGTACAAGTCGTATTGAGCAGTATTGTCAATGAGAATGTGGATAAATGGCATAGGAAAGCTATCTTTAAGGCAAGCTTTATTCAGATCCCTGTAATCCACGCAAACTCAAACCTTTCCTCCCAGTTTAGGCACGGGGAGTATGTTGGATAGCCACTCGGGGTATGTTGACACCATGATGATGCCAGCTTGAAATTATTTCACAATTTCTTCTTTGACTTTTAAACTCCACTCAGGTTTTAATAGCCCCGAGCTTATGCCGACCGGCCGGAAACCCTCTTTGATGGGGAGGCGATGAATGACAATTTCACTAGACAAATGTACCATGTCTTCATGAGACCATGCAAACACATCTTGGAATTGGGTCAATAGAGTAACCATGTCATTCCTTTGGTTTGGAGTAAGGTCCATACCAATCTGGATTAGTTTGTGGTTTTCTAAGGTTCTGAGGTTGAAAGAGGTGGTTTGATCAAGATTTGGTTTGGATTTTCTTTGACCCATTCTTTTATCTCTTTAGGTATCTCATAGTCATCTTGTACTTCCATCAAGTCTCGAGTACAAACTTTACATCAAAGTTATAGTCCTTGTGTAGAATAGGCACCTCATCGCTGAAGTTTAGGTACATCTAAATTTAGAGTCTGAAAACAAAAATGCTTTCACTTAATATATGAAACAGCTTCAATCATATAAAGTGTTAGCATATAATGATAAAACAACTATTAATATTGTATAGAAAAAGTAAGGCGATTATGGCTATCTACAGGCGGGAGTTACGCCCTTTTTACCCTCAATTTAAAATGCATGGAATGCTTCTCCAATTGCCAAGGGTGAAGTCTTGTTGGACAGAAATGATGAAGGGGTTGTCATCATCCTCCTTCTCCCAAATGATGACCATGATAACTAGACAATCATCGTCTGGGATATCTCTATTCATACCCTCAGTATGAACAATGACACGTATGTTTGATAACCGCCTGACAATGTCTTGTTTGCGTCTCTGTTCATTTTCTTCCACTTCGGGATCTGGAATCTAGAACTCCTTTCCTTTAATCAGTATTAGTTTAAGAAATAAAATATAGCCATTACAAGGGCAAACACCTTTACTGGAGACCGTACAGGCTCAGGATCTGTAGGTTAAGACTGTAGACACTCAAAATTTTGTTTTCCTGTTACTAACTATGCAAGAGGATAAAAGCATCTTTTTCACACTCCAGAGATAACCCTGGAGGACCACAACATCAGTTCCAACCCCGGAGAAATCTCTAAGAGATCCATTTTCAAACCCCAGAGATAACCCCAAGAAATTAGTTTCCTACCTCGAAGATAACCCCGGGAAAATCAGTTTCAACCCCAGAGATAACCCCAGGGGATCAACATCAAAGCCTGGAGATAACCCCAGGAGTTCAAGACAACCTCAGATATAACTCTGAGGACAGTTAGAGTCAACAGCAAGCCAACCTCAGAGATAACCCTGAAAAAAGACTGCTACAACTGTGTGAAAATCGGTGATAACCCCGAGAGGGGAAAAATAGTCATTTTGACAACTCAACTTCAAATCAAATCAAATACACACATTTCAACTCAAATTTCTTCAAAATAAGTCCCAGAATAATCATTTCGTAACTTCCAAGTGCAAACTACGCAAAACCGCTTTCAATAGATCGCTGACGAAACTCTAAATGCCATTTTGGTCATGGACCCATCTTTCTAGAATCAAAAATAGGAAAATCCTATGTCAATTCATAGCTCTCAGAAAGAGCTTTTCAGAATGGTATGGCACACTTCCATCGGACTTCCGGATTGAAAGTTATGAAGGTTCGAACGAACAACGCGTTATTGAAGTGCACATACTTCGAGATGGTGGAACCCACATTGCCCGGGGCACCTCGGGCAGCCATGATTATTTATATATATATATATAGTTTTTATATATTTACATTTAAAATCCCCCATGGAGTTGCTTCGTGGTGGTTGATCGTTCATATATATATTTACAGCTTATATATATATAACAGCTTACAGCTTTCATACAAACGGGTACATCATGTGAGCCTAGGAATCATGTGATCAAAGATTCAGTCTCCTGAATCTAGATTCGGTTCCCATGATGGACATTTTCAGCTGTAATCAGCTTGTACATTATTCACGGTGTTTGAATTTCCTTAGATGACTCTCATGCCCACAAGGAGTTTGGCATTGCTATGTATATTATTTTCTCGAACATGCCTCAAATCTCGAAAATAAAAGCAATCAAGCTGAACATCTAATAAAATGGAAGTATCAAAGGCCTCAATTACTATTGAGCATAAGGGTTTGAAAAACCTCTTTTACAAAACGTCACTACTATATCTTGTTAAAACTAAACTTTTATACAAAAATTCAAACTGTTTGTATATAGGTGCGAACGAGGCATAGCTCTACTTCCAGATAATTACACATTGATCCATACACACACACACACACATTCATATAACAGTTTAATTGAAAAGTGGCAGTCATCGTGGTAACACGGATGTCGGGGGGTGCCTAACACCTTCCCTCTACATAATCAAGTCCCCAAACCCTAACGAATCTCGGTTTCAAAGAGCTGTTAAATAGTGTCACCACATTTGGTCAATGTGCAAACCTTTTCTCGGTTGAGTTGGTGCAACCATTTAAAAATACCAACTGGCGACTCTTACAGTCCAATCGTCGACAGATAAATGCTAGACATTTTAATAACTTGTTTTTTTAAAACAAATCTCACCTGATATGAGAACACCAAAAGACAAGAATAGAAAAGGGACAATAAAAATCCCGATGTTCACAGGTGGCGACTCTGCTGGTGACATCCAGTAAGAGGGCTTAAGACGCTATTACAAACTTTTCAAACTGTTATCTGCTTGTGTGTGGATGTTGCATTTACATTTAAAATGTGTATGATTGCATTTACTTACTGCACTTAGTGCTTCGCCCTATATCTACTTGTGATATTAAAGTGCTTCGGACATGTTATCATTTCCATAACGGTGAGACACGTTGTATGTGAATGTATGTTCTGTGGTCCCTCGCCAGGAGGCTATCTTGTCAGTGTTTGATTACTGGACTCATAGGAAGACTAATTCCAACGATGCTTAGGAAAGGCACCACCCAGATTCGCTCCACTTGAAAGACTGAATTAACTTCCCATCGAGTAAATTGTGATGATCTGAGAACCTTTATGACAAAAAACCACGAGAGTAACCTAGGATAGGTCAGCTTCTGATCAACCAAACATGGAGGGAAGTTTGTTCATACTTTCCCATTTTAATTACTTGTAAATTCAATTACTTGTAATTTCATTCCATGTTAATCTCTATGTAATGGAAATTATGAAGGGAAATGTGTACATGTATTCCCTTTTTTCCATGCTATTTTACAAACAGCTAACATCCGTTTTGCAGATAATACTCTTAAAACAAACCCATGAAATAGCATGCAACATTTCTACGTTCACTAAGACTAAATTACATAAGTCTTTTTGTAGGGAAGCAATTGGTCACAAGTTACCCTTTCAAAATCCAAAAAGGCACTAAGCCCACAGTCAAACATGGCTACAAGTGCCCCACCTGATCCTACTCTTGTCTCTCGAGAACAGTTCGAAGGATTAAGGAATCAAATAGCAGAATTGGTTGTCTTTCTAAAAGAACACAGTAAAAATACTAGAGACCAGACAATGCCTACTCAACCAGAGTTATTCACACCAGGGGGCAGTCAGGGTATTGACAAAAAGATAGAAACCCTGATACCTGAACCTCATTCCAATAAAGAAACCAACAAAACCCCTAAAAACACAAAACTCAGGGATAATCGAGAAACTGGGGATATAAGAGAGAAAGTCCAACAAATGGAGGAAACCATCCGGTCGATCAAAGGGACTGGAAGCTATGGAAGTGTCACCTATTCAGATCTCTCGCATATTCCTGTGGGCTAAATATCCCGACAAATTCAAAATCCTGAGTTTGAAAAATACAATGGGCATCACGATCCCTATACGCTACTAAAGGATACATTGGCGAGCTAGGCTC
Organism: Panax quinquefolius; assembly: GCA_020205615.1. Lineage (NCBI taxonomy): Eukaryota > Viridiplantae > Streptophyta > Magnoliopsida > Apiales > Araliaceae > Panax > Panax quinquefolius. Next base: position 99,750,208 of record CM035152.1, on the reverse strand, counting down.
TTATCTTCAAGATGAAGGCCTCGTAATGCAAAAGATTTCCAAAATAGTCTCACTGGGACGCTTAAAGCCCTATGCCTGACTTTCGACAATGCCAAAATCCATAATCGGGAAGAATTGGCCCACGCCTTTCTAAATTAGTACGCCAACATCCTGAATGGCACCAGATCAATACAAAGTGACTAAAGTCAAAAAGCAAAGTATTGAGTCTTTCCAATAATATGCCCAAAGGTGGAGACATCTAGCGGAGCAAAGTCATTCCATCAATGACAAAAAGCGAGATGGTAATAACGCTTTATTAATATCCAAGAAGCTCCTTATCAGTGAGAGGATCCTAGCAGCATAGGAAAGCCATTCTCGAAAATGATCAAACATGGCGAAATGGCGAGATGGGCTTGAAGGCAAGAAGATTAAAGACTTCACCGCCTTGAAGCGGTCATGAAACATATACAAACCGGAAAGTATGTGAGCAATCCCAAGAGGGTACCAAAAAAAGGCAATGAAGATGTATCCTTCGTTTCACAGAGCAAGCTAGTAGACCAACCTACATATCCCCCATTTGGAAAAAGCAAGACAATCTGCCATTTAAACAACAGTCGATTTGACTAATGCCAAGACAGTAAAAAGAAAATTTGAAAGAATAGAAAATCGGTGTTCACTCCACTAAGCAATTCCTTGAAAATATATTGGCGATATTAATGGATCACAAGAAAATTACCAAACCGGATCCACCTCTCGAACCGGTAGCAAAAGATACAATCCAAGACAGAGATGTGCTTACCATTCGTGGTCTCCGGGACATGACACACAAGATTTTTTGTCCTTAAAGCATAAAATTCAAAATCTCGATCGAAAGTGGAAGTATTGTGGTCCAACAACCCACCAACAAAATGTTAACACCAACCTTACATTGCTGCAAAGATGATACGTATGAGTAAACATGATTAGGTCAGAAGTGAGAAATGTTTCCAAATCGTAAGTACATAATGAAGGATGGAGGAATACCCCAAAGGCATAGTAACAAATGTCCTAGAGTGGGAAAACTTCGGAGGAGGGTATAATAGTAATAAAAAGTTAGAGACGATCCAAAATCAAGTAAATCATAGCTAAGTCGATAGTGCACCAACATCGAGGATACGAGGTAGTTTTTCACACAACTATCGAAAAGTCAAGAGAAAAAAGAGGTTAACCATAATGCAAGCCCATATCTCTCATGATGAGCCATTTAAATGAAGAAGAAGATCAAAGAAGGCTAAAATGGCAAGAAAAGGGATGATAAAATTGCTAGAAGATCTCGCTAACGAAAAATTCGCTCAGGGGAATGTGAATTCTCAAAGAAGAAAGATCAAACAACCTCCACAAGAGCCCAAAAATTCACCCCTTTGAGCAAATCAAATGAAGAAATGCTATACTCTCTAATAAGCGAAGGAAGGATTACTGAGTTGTTGCCTCCTATAAATCCCAAGATAAAGAGTTATAATTCCACCAAGATAAAAAAATTGAATACTTTTATTTCATAACATTCGGGGTCTCGCATAATGGATTGCTTATTTTTGCTGCAGTTGTTGATCTAAAACTTTTTGTCTATTGTATTCTATCAGTTGTTGTACTGTTGAAGGCTAAGGATAATTTATTCTGCATTATCTTAGTCATAATATTTCTTACTGGGCTAGTTGAGCTCACCCTTTCTTTCATTGTTCTCTTGAAAATGAGAATATAGCCGACGAGTCGTGGGAATGGAATGATGGTCCAGGATAAATGGCTTTAGTAGTCCTCACTATTCTACAGAATAATGTGATAATAATTGTAATGAGGACACCATTGAGTTTGGATATTGTCTAGATGACAATATTCTTGTTTAAACTCTCAGCTATGTTTTGTCAAAATTTACACGACTGTTGTATAATTAAGTTGTATTTGAATTTATGTACCATGTATCTGGCGACCCAAGATGGGTGATGTATACCTATTTTGGGGGCGTCACATGAAACACTAGGTTGTATGTACTTTTTATCTAAGAGTTCCTATAATTGTATAAGTAACTCTTTCAGTTCTATAGGTGCCATTCTGTAAGGTGCCTTAGACACTGGTGTCGTTCTCGGTGCAAGATCAATGACAAAACTCAATTTCCCTATCTGGAGGTAAACCTGGTGAGTCATTCGGAAATACATCGGGAAAATCATTAACTATTGGTATTTGATCTAGTTTTACTCCTTCTTGTTGAGTAACAACTATATAGGCTAAATACGCTAAACAACCCTTTCTAAGTAATCTTTCTGCCTGAACTATAGTCAAACATTGAGATTGCTTAGGTGAACAACTACCATTGAACACTACCTTTGACTTCGAATCAGTCAAAAGGTTTATACATTTTTTATGACAATCAATCACCGTGTTATGATTAACTAACCAATCCATTCCTAAAATTACATCAAATTCTCCCAACTTAATTGGTATAAGATCTACCATAAAATTATGTCCTTTTATTACCACACTACAGTTCCTGTATATGGTTTTAACCGGAATCCTTTCATTATTAGCAATTTTAAAAAAAAAAATGGTTCGTCTAAATTTTCACAAGGTATATTCAAGGTTTTAGAAAAGCTTTTAGACACAAAAGAACATGTAGCACCAGAACTGAATAACACATATGCATTTTAAAGTGTTAATAGGGATGATACCTGTCACCACGTCCTGTGAAGAAACAACATCCCTCACCGACATATTAAATGTTCTCGTGGAAGGTCGATTCTGAACCCCAACTGCAGCTACTATTGATTGATTATTCTCTGGTATTTTATTCCCCTTTCCTCCTTGGTTCTTAGGTTTGGGATTTGAAAAATGGTCCAATGAACCACAATTAAAACAATTATTTTTATTTGGGAGAGGACACTATGGAAAAAAATGTCCTGATTGTTCACAATTATAACATTTGTTATGAAAGCATAGTCCTTTATGTTTCTTTCCACAAGTAGGACAAGGTTTAATGATGTTATTACTAAAATTATTATTAGTATTACCTATCTTTTTCCCCGGGTTGTTAGAAAAAGTATTATCCCATTTTCGTTTGTTATTAAACCCAAATGAACTTGGTTCTATCCTAAGTTTCCCTTTTTCATTCTGACTTTTCTTGTCCTGGTGAAATTTAGCAAGACTTTCATTCTCACTTTCGGCTATAATAGCTTTCTCAAGTATTTCAGAGAAAGTCTTTATTTGGAGTACTGACAACTTACTACGAATATGAGGTTTTAAACCCTCCTGAAACCTACGAGTCTTTTTAAGTTCAGTGGTTACCTGATGAGGAGCAAACCTGGAAAGTTCATTAAACTTGGTTGTATAATGGGTTACAGTCAGATCTCCTTATTTTAAATCTAGAAATTTTATTTCCATACGATCTTTTAGGGATTGGGAAAAATAGTTTTCAAAGAACAACTCTTTGAATCTATCCCAAAGAACAATTTTAGTTTCTACCCGACCTTTGGTTGATTCCCACCAATAATTAGCCTCACCTTTCAAGAAAAAGGTTGCAAAAGTTGTCTTTTGATTATTATTGACATTGGTTACTAGGAAAAAAATTTCTATTTCGAAATCCAAATTTGTGCCTCGATAAGTTCTGATGTACCTTTAAATTCAGGAGGTCCAACTAATTTAAAATCTTTAAAAGATCTGTTTTGGTTTATTGGTCTATTCATAGCACCTCACATAAGGTCTACTAACTGTTGGGTAGAATTATCTTCATTATTTATTTCTCTTTGGGGTCTTCTGGTTGGTGGCATGATTCTATATAAAAAAAATAACAAAATTCATATAAGAATTTGAATAACACAAATATATTATTTATTTTATATATCATAACAGTTATTCAAAACAACTTAGTAGTTAAACATATTACTATCTTACAAAACACTAGTTACAATACAAACTTTGAATGTTTCTTTATTCATACTAATATAAAGCATTCAACCACCTATACTACTCTCTTAGAATTCATTGATATCATCAAAGGAATCATGAATCATGTGACAAACAACAGATCAATCTATGAGATAAGCAGTTTTCTTTTCCTCTATCGGATATTGAACTACACGGCACTGCAAATCATTAAAAGTATCTCGAACACCCATAGATGTTTTAAAAATTCTTGACTGAATTTCCTTCCTGCCCCTTGGAGCATGGTGCAGTTGTACTTTTAGTCGTTGACTATGTCCCATCTCATGATGTAGCATTCCCTCAGCTATATCAGCCCTAAACTTCATTTAATTATTCTCATATTCTGATTGTTTTCATCAGTGATGCCATTGTTTCATCATGTTCATCAATTCTCATTAATTGTCCTTCCACTGGATCTTCCTCTTCCTCAACATCTAACAGTTGTTAATCATGAAGCATTTCCTCATCTTCTGCATCAGTAGCTATAAATGACTTAATTTATGGAGGATTGTTTACTATTATCATTTCTTCAGCATTGGAGTTGGCCATCTATAAAAGAAAATTCACTTAATACTGGTATAGAAATTTACACAACATAATATTTTTAATGTTATATTTTATGTATACTTTAAAATTTATGGACTCGAAGACTATATACTAAGATTTCTCTTCCTTATATCTATAGCTTTGAAGCTTTGATACTAAAAATTGTAACGCCCCCATATCTATACTCCCATGGTATCCGATATGGTGTTTACAACGAATTAATATAATGCATTTAAATCTATACACCCATGGTATCTGATTACAAGATTACATTAAATAGAGGGACTATCAGATATAATTCCCATAGATCCAAAATTCACAGTATCCCACAACAGATGTCAATTCTCATGAGAACTATTACTTTGTTTGGATACCCTCACTTCGATATATGAACTATATCTGTGACTAGAGTCTATCTATCCGAAATTCGTAATACCAAGAATAATATGAATAAATTCATTTTACCAATACCCTCACCCGATGTATTGTTTATTGATGTTTAATTTATACTATCAGATCAACAAAGAATTATCTATCCTAAATCTAGAGTATCAATAACAACATGAACAGTTCCATGCTATTAATACCCTCACTCAGATAAATAGTTCTCAAGGATCTCAACTAGATTCAAGAATTCTAACTTTACATCTATATATGTAAGAAAACACAGTTGCAAAAATAAAAGATGTTATATATATATATATATATATATATATATATATATATATAATTCGATTTCGATTACATGATTCTCATAACGAGTTTCTTATTACAAAGTATTCAAATAGATAAGAATATAATCTAATCTAAATAGGGACGCTTCCCTTTATCTACTCCAGATGTTTCAGGGTTACCATCTAAAACTGCAAAGGGAATAATTTACAAGGGTGAGGTATGACATGCTAAGCAAGTTTTGTATTTATAACAATATATGATTTGAAGAAATACAACAATTCAAATTTCGACTTATAGTTGTTACCATTTCAATATGGATTTGTATTTCTGTCAGTCACACAGACTTAGAAATTTTGTTTAGATATGAGATAGGGGATCAACATTTTCAACATCTTAGGAGTATGCATCTCACCCTACCAGTGCTCAAATGCACCCAAATTAGTGTCAATATATTATCAACCGAAAGATCCCATATGGGATACCCAACTTCAGAATAGGATGTCTTACCAAACAATTTGGTTTGACACAACAATTTAAGCTTCACAATCAATATGAATAAATAATTCATTTCTTAGTTATGCTGAAACTATAACAATAACCTTACAATAAGAGGTAATTCAAATGTAGGTGTAGTATATTATATCAACAGCATATCAAGATAAAAATCTTGTTCAATGAGTAAATATGTTTAAGAAATTTGCATAAGTAGTTTAAGGGTTAAGAAGAACTTGCCTGAGCGTAGATCAGTCAAGTTATGCTACTCAATTCGTTTAATAAATACCTACGATGTTCATATATATAAATCTAACACGTTAGTATTTTTAACAATACTCAAATATAACATTTATATAAGATTGGGTTAGATTTGATAAGGTTTCGATGTTCAAATTCTTTACCGAATTTTAAATAAGTTGATAAATGGACAAAATTTTATTTATAAAATTTAATATATTTTTAAATAATTTATTTATCCTTTATAATAATTTTTAGAAGTTTTAAAATATTTTTAAAACATTTATTTATCCTTTAAATGATTTTTTGAATCATTTATTTCTATTTTTAGGTAATTAATATTTACTTAAAATTTTACAAAAAACATTGTTTATTATTTTTAAATAATTTATAATCATTTATTATGATTTTTATATCATTAATATTATTTTTCAATAATTATTTAGTATTTATAAATAATTATTCTAATTATTTTATTATTAAGTTAATTATTAATAATATCCAAATAAAACAAAATATTATTGAATTTATGTAAAAATATCAAAAATTAATTATAATTATTTAATATAATTTTTAAAACTATTTTGTATTTATTTATATTTATTTATTAATTATTTCTAATTTTTTATAATTTAATTTTTAGAAAATCAATTTTTGTCTGTCGCTAAAGCCCTTCAGCGACAGAAAGTGTCGTTGTAGGTGTTCTTGAGTTTCTGGGCAACAGTTTAATCATGGTCAAGGGACCAGTTTGACCACGAATTATAAATCTAGCTACTGGTTATGATTTTGGATTTGGTCAAGTGTTGATGTTATAGTACTCTTACAGTAGTAGAACATGAATCAAATTTCATTCTTTAACCTACATATAACAAGAAGTTATAGAGGCTCAAAGTCACTGTCAGAGCTATTCTTGAGTTTCTGGGCAACCCAGAACAGTGGTCATGGCCGGTCAACGATTTTGTGGCTTGAATATCTTTGATTCTGTGTATTAGATGTGTGTTGTGTTTGTTGTAACATGTAGTATATATGTCAGGGTACATATATATAACACTAACATGAACAAAGCATAAATCTAAGGTCTCTAACTATGCAGGTCAAAGTACAGCCAAACGCTATTCTTCGTGTTCTTCAGTTTTCTAGGCAACCCAAAAATCTTTGTCAAGCTCGGTCAACGACTTTTGACCATTAATTCCAGTAATCCTATGAGTTTTTTAAGCAATTTAAGATCATAAATATGTAGTACATATGTGATGCCCCCAAAATAGGTATACATCACCTATTCTGAGTCGCCAAATACATTGTACAGAATACAAATACAATCTTAAATATACAACATGAGCTGTGAGTTTTAATACAAATATTGCCTTCTAGACAGTATTCAAACTCAAAATAAGTCCTCAATACATTTATTAACACACTATTTCATAGAATAGTGAGGACTACTAATACTATCATCTAGACCGTCACTCAGTTCCCCGACTAGTCCCGGCTACGTTCTCATTTCCTGAAGAGAACAGTGAAAGAAAGGGTGAGCTCAACTAGCCCAGTAAGAAATATTATGACTAAGATAATGTAGAATAAATTATCATTAGTCTTTAACAATGTTAAACTTATAAAATATTACAAACATCAAGTTTAACTGCAACGGAACAAGCATTCCATTAAAAGAGTCAAGTAGAGAATAAAGTCTACTATCTTTTATGATTTAAAAAGGTTTTTCATCACTTTTATCAGTGAGACTCAGCTTAATAAATAATCCACATCATCCCTGCACTACGGCCAAGGATATTCATTAGTATCACAAGAACATATTATCCATACACTACGGGCCAAGAATATTCGTGTATTCATCAATGGTCATGATCATGCCAACAAGTGTCCATCAATGCACTACGGGCCAATGAGGACTTTTATCACATCATTTGTAACATTACGGTCATGATTATACCGAATAATCCCTGGTCATAATCATACCAAGTCCATCTATGCACTACAGGCCACATATGACTTTCAACATAATATAAACATTAGAATGATGACAATGTTATAAGAATTCAATAAAACAAGTTCAAGAATTAATTTATCCAGAAACCAATAACGTCCAAATTGTCAACATGATACTGTGTTGTGGAGTAAAATTCAAGAATGCTCAGAAGAATATTTCCATGAAAAGATATTTGGATGAAGCCTTGAATATCAAGGATATTCCACTAATTTCATGGAGTATAAAAGCCAAAACTTTAACCAACCGAGTATAATAAAGAATGGAATAACAAAAGAAATCACCGTGCATGCGATAAACCGCATGCATAAAAGTTATTCCAATGTAATAATAAATAATCGAACCAGTCATCCAGAAACGCATGTATATAATATTCCAAATGTAATAATAAATAACGGAACCAGTCACGCGTAAACGCATGCATGTGATATTTCGGCGTAATAATTAATACCGGAACCAGTCATAAACGCATGATGAGATATTCCGGCGTAATAATAAATAATGGAATAACAACAGAATTCACCATATGTTGCGATAGATCGCATGCATGTGTTATTCCAAAATAATAATAAATAATGGAACCAGTCACGATAATACGCGATGAATCGGGATATTCTAATGTAATAATAAAGAATGGAATAACATAAGAATTTCACCATGTATGCGGTACTTTGCATATACAAAGTTATTCCAATGTAATAATAAGGAATGGAATAATGTAAGAATTTTACCATGTATGCGATGATTACATATACAAAGTTATTCCAATGTAATAATAAGGAAATGGAATAACAGAATTTCTCTTCATGAATACGAAAGAAATAATACCCCTTACGAGTACAACAAATAATATCCCTTACCTTAGAAGAAACTGGATATAGGAGTAGTGAAGTGGCAGAATACTTTTCTTCTTTCACTCTATAGTTTCTCTCTCTAGAGTTTTAGTGAATTAGTAAGAAATAATGAAAGAATGAGCTTCTATTTATAGGAGAATGGACTGAATAGGAACTAATTCATGAACGGTCCAGATTGATTTACTTTTAAACGGACGGTCCATATTGATTTACTATAAATTCTTCTAATAAAACAAAATCTTTTAAATAAAATATAATATATTCTATTTATGGTCTAATAAAATAAATAACTTTATAAAAGTATTCTGTTTTATATAAAAAGATTTTACTATGTAAACACTATGCAGGCACTATGCATAATAAAATATAATATATTCTAATTATTGTCTAATAAAACAAATAACTTTATAAAAGTATTATGTTTTATATAAAAAGATTTTACTATGCAAAACACTATGCAGTACTATGCAAATACTATGCATAATAAATATAATATATTCTAATTATTTTTAATAAAACAAATAACTTTATAAAAGTATTCTGCTTTATATAAAAAAGCTTTTCCTTTTTATTACATTAATAATACTAATAAAACAAAATTTATATATATATATATATATATATAAACTTCCGTGACTTCATAAAAAGACACCTCAATATATTTAATAACATTTGTCATCATTATTATAATTCATAATATTAATCGACCAGGTCGTTCCCAGGAAAGAGGGGGCTTTTCAATAAGGATTTCTCCCTATCAAGCACAATTAGGTGACCAAACCTCTCCTCGCGTAACTTCTGACATCGTTAATATTGCAAATAATAATATTAATAACTTTGTTATCTCAATTATTGATTTAATAATATATAAAATATCGACAATAATTGAATCAAATAACGTGAGATACTATGCAACAATTCATCGAGTAATAATTGAACAAAACCGAGTGACTTCTCACGTAAGCATCAATAATCAATATCGTGTGCTACTACGCAACCACACGTGACATCGCATTTTTACTACTGAAAGTAGTTCAACAGTTTTAACGGTAAAACTTCTGTCGTTATTTTCTTAAAATATTTTTGTCATTTTCTTAATCCGACAATAATTTCGTTGTGGGGTCCACCAATGATTATACCCTCGTACGGATATTCCTCGACAAAAAGAATATTCCCCGACCAATCGAATATTATATAACAACTTGCATACTTTGCAAAATTTATAAATACTACCCACAACTATAACATTATCTCAAATCCACACCATAATATAAAAAAAATATTTTGAGAAAATTAAATCTTTATTCGTAAAATTTGGGGTTTTACAACATATATCAGGGTGCTAATCTAATACAAAACATTACAAAAATAACAAACAGAAGATGATCAAAAAGTTTGATCAAAATAGCCGGTTCGACTGTTCTTGAGTTTTCTGGGTAACCTAGAAAACTACAATCCATGAATGGTCAACGCACTTTGATCACTTATAACTTGAAATCTATGGTTCTAATGAACCTATTTTCTTTTCTAGATTAAAGACCTACTAACAGGCTACAAGTAACAATTAACAGACCTAAACATAAACACATATGAATCTACAAACCCTGACATTCGGCTGTCAGACTTGGTTTTCACAATTCCTAGATTTCTAAAAACACTTAAATAAGGCATCTAGATGTTATAAAAACGTGTTCTACCAATCTAATATGCTTTCTAACATACTAATACATATTTCTAAACATCTAAACAACAAAATTAACAAAGGATCAAAGAGCTAATTATGAACTAGGGTTTGAACCTTTTCTTGATTGATTTTTGATTCTAGCTTCTGATTTTGCTGCTGCTATCACCCAGGCTTGATTTGGTAAGTAAGTAAGTGTATAATGGTTTAGAAATTTCGTGAGTTTGCTCAGCCCTAAGGTTCCTATTTATAGAATTCTTTAACTTATCTTTTTGGACATTTTCAAGCAACTTGTCTCCACAAATATCTAATCTGATGACTATTGTCATGCTTGGGAGTTACAAGCATGTCATGTGCAGCCTAGGGACTTGTATGGTGACTCCTAACCTACTTGTGAGCTAGTTAGGTTAGTTTAGTAGCTTAATTATGATCTAATCTTCACTAATCATGATTAGGGTTTTGTTTTTAATGATTAAGATTGTTAAATGATGTTTATTAGTACCTAATTAAAGTTTACTAACCATGATTAGGTGTTAAGATAATCTAATTAGGGTTAGATTTGCTAATTAGGGTTTAATTTCAAAATTAGCGTTAGGGTTTATTAATTTAGGGTTACTAACCTAGATTTCTTGCTAATCCTAACAAGCACGACAAAGCGTTTTGTCAGTGTAAGCATGACAAAGCAACTTGTCAAAACAAATTTACCGAGAAGTCTGATTACAAAAGAAAAATTTTAAGCACGAGTTGATTAAGCACGACGTTTTTCAGACCAAATTTTATTTGGTTAAATTTGTTAAGCAGAGTATATATTAACACATAACACATTCATAATGGAAAATTTTTATTGATATAACTGAATTTTACATAACCGAATCTTACTAAGGTTTTGGGTTTTTACACTTGCCAGTATGTATATGTTTGGCGACCGCTTCTAAGGTAGTGAAGTCTTTAATGTTTCCTGCCTTCAAGCCCATCTCTGCCATTTTGCCGTATTTGATTATTTTCGAGAATGGCTTTCCTATGCCTGCTAGGATCCTCTTGGATATTAATAAACGTCATTACCATCTCAGTTTTTGTTATTGGTGGAATGACTTGCGCTGCTAGATGTCTCCACCTTTGGGCATATTCTCGGAAAGACTCATTACTTTACTTTTTGACTTTAGTCACTTGGTATCGATCATGTGCCATTTATGACTGAAAACTGTACTGATTTAGAAAGGTGTGACCCAATTCTTCCTAGTTGTGGATTTTGGCATTGTCATGTCGGGCATACCAGGCTTTAGCCTCCCCAGTAAGACACTTTTGGAAAAGCTACATTCTGAGGCTTTTATCTTCAGCATAAGTCCCTAGCTCGCCAATGTATACTTTTAGGTGCGTATAGAGATCGCCTTCCCCGTTGTACTTTTCAAACTCTGGGATTTTTAATTTGTCAGGATATCTAGCCCCTGGGAATATGCAGAGATATAAATAGGTGACACTTCCATAGTGTCCAGTCCCTTTGATTGACCGGATGGTTTCCTCCATTTGTTGGACTTTCTTTCTTATATCTCCAGTTTCTCGATCATCCTTGAGTTTTATGATTTTAGGGGTTTTGTTGGTTCCTTCGTCGGAAGGAGGTTCAGATATCTAGGTTTCCATTGTCGACGTCGGGATTTTTATTTATCCCTTTTCTGTTCTTCTCATTTGGTGTTCTCATGTTAGGTGAGATTTGTTTGAAAAAATAAGTTGTGAAAAGGTTCGACATGTATATGTCGACGATTGGACTGTAAGAGTCGGCAGTTGGTATATTTAAATGGCTGCACCAACTCAATTGAGAAAAGGTTTGCACATTGACCTAGTGATGTAACACTGCTTAACTGGTATATGAAACCGAGATTCGTTAGTGTTCGGGGGCTTGATTATGCAGAGGGAAGGTGTTTGGCACCCCCGACATCCGTGTTACCACAGTTACCGCCACTTTTCAAATTAAACAATTATATGAATGTGTGTGTGTGTGTGGGTCAATGTGCAATTATCTGGAAGTAGTGTTATGCCTCGTTTGCACCTATATATAAAGAGTCTAAATTTTGTATAAAAGTTCAGTTTTAACAACATATAGCAATGATGTTTTATAAAAGAGGTTTTTCAAACCCTTATACTCAATAGTAATTGAGGCCTTTGATACTTCCATTTTATTATATGTATTCAGCTTTATTGCTTTTATTTTTTAGATGCGAGGCATCTTCGAGAAAATAAGATACATAGCAGTGCCCAAATTCCTTGTGGGCATGAGAGCCATCTAAGGAAATTCAAACACCGTGAATTATTTACAAGCTTGTTACAGCCAAAAATGTTCTTCACGGGAACCAAATCTAGATTCAGGAGACTGAATCTATGATCCCATGATTCCTAGGCTAACATGATGTCGCAGTTTGTATGAAAGTTGTAAGCAGTTTTATATATATATATATATATATATATATATATATATATATATATATATATATATACAATCAACTACCACGAAGTAAACTCCAGGTGGGACTAAATGTAAATATATAAAAGTGGTAAATATATATATAGACAATCAACCGCCACGAAGTAAACTCCAAGCTGGAATAAATGTAAATAAAGCAGTAAATGGCCATGAAGTAAACTCCAGGCCTGACAGAAATCTAAATATATATATATATATATATATAAAAGCTGTAAATGCACCAGATATATATCGATCCAGGCTCAGTTTGTCAATTCGAGGATATATATATATATATATATATATATATATATATATATATATATATATATAGTAAACGCACTGGATATTATATCCAGGCTCAATCAAACAGAGTTTGATGATAACAATATATACAAGTATTTATATATATATAAAAGCAGTAAACACTATGGATATAAATCTAGCTCAATCGAGGCATAACTCGATGATGTTAGTGTGTGTATATATATATATATATATATATATATATAAAAAGAAATAAAAAGCCACGGAATGAAGTTCGGGCATACGCACACAACACGACTCTCAACGTGAATAATTGTGTGTGCAAAAAGTGGAGAAAAGCTTTAAGAAATGTAAGAAGTCTTACAGTGGGCTGCCAAGAAGACTTCAAATGGCTTTAAATGAATGAACACTCGGTTTTCACCGGTAAAATATGACAAAACACAAGCTCACAAGTGTATGAAAAGAGAAAGCACTCAGTTTATAGTGTGTACAGAGAAAAATGGATCGGGCTTCCTCGCCTTTTTTATTCTAAAATGGCCAACCCAAGCCCTCTATTTATAGAGGGGGGAGCCGCAAGTGTACCTGCAACAGCGTTCCTCGTTATTATCAGGGGTTGCTTCATAGCGGATAACTCTTCCACGATGTTATTCGCTTTGGTGAGCGCCACACGGGATGTGGACCGTATTGGAGAGTATGATTGGGGCTTCTATACCTTCGCCTATTTCCTCAGGGCAATGTGCATGCGTTTGGATGGCTTGACGGAGGATTGGTTAGGATTTTACGCATTTCTGTTGGTGTTGCTTTTTTTTTTTTGATTCCCATGTGCAGATTAAGGGTGTTGACTGACCGCAGATGTTTGCCTTTATGTTGGCAGTTTTGGGCCTATAAGAGGCTCTCATGCTTGCGTCCTATTAGTGTGTTAGGTCCAGATACCTATCACTCCACGCTGGTGGAGGTTCTTGTAGCTGAGGGTTTCACCCATTGTCATCTATAGTTGGAATTATTAACAGCTGATGCCATCACTTGGGTTCCCTACTCTAGGGATAATTTAATTGTTAGGTTTGAGGATGGGTACCCAACTGGTGTCGAGTACGTTATATTTACCCATAGGATTCCTCTCTTCACAGATGGAGGACGGGAGATCTATTTAGGAGAGCGTGTTATTAGGAGCATCACAGGGGAGATTCGTATACCGATCTTGCCTCCTGCCAGGCGTTATCGGTCTGTGTCATAGTCGCCTCTCATTGATATCCGATTGATGGGCATTAATGGCTTTACGTTTTCAGAGGGTCCATTTACTCAAGATATATTACATCGTTGGTGGTCCCATCATACCATCGGAGCCCAGACCCGCGCCACTTAGTTCATTGGGGATATGGTTCCTGGATCCTTGATGATGACGGATTGGATTGCTTGTGTCTGAGATCCGACTCATTTGACATAGATTGACAGTTTGACCCGACAGTTGGACCAGGCACATTTCTTTATCCGGCACTTGGGCAGAGATCCTTGAAAGATAGATACTTTTGATCCTTCCAGCTCTAGGACTGGCCCTTCAGGTGACCCATATGGTTTTTTTGGTGCAGATCCTCCATTATATAGGTCTGACATCCTACTTGGCGGAGATCTAGTAACTCAAGAGGAGTTACATCATGTGGACATAATTGATGATGTAGACATTGACACCATTGTCTTCTTTTGATGTGTATTATTGCTATATTTTTTTGATAGGCCTCTATTAGCTACTGGGTGGCTGTGCCCCATTCTCGTTATATCTTTTGATAGGCCTCTGTTAGTTGTTGGGTGTACGTGCCCCATTTCCCTGTATTTTTAGTTGTATATAGATGATGTATTAGATGATGATGTACTTAGGAATGTATGTACTATTTTCCATTCCCTACATCATATTGCCATCTATTGTTTATCATGCATGTATCATGTTATGCATATGTATGTCCAGAGATATTCAGCATTGACCACTAGATGGTCTTACGATATGGCCCACACAGATGTCTTCCTCGACAGTTAGCCGCATTAATCATACCCCGCCAGTATTGGTACCCTCCCGTCTGAGGTCGTGGCATGATAGTTTTTCACCTCCAGATCGGGTGACCGTAGATCAGTTATTACATCATTTCATGATCATCCTGATGCTCCAGGTTCCTATGGGCTTTGTAGAGGGTATGCTAGAGCATTTGGTACTGGATAGGCAGGTTTTCTGATTTGGGACCCAGGAGGTTACTCCTATCTTAGAGTAGTGTGAGCGGTTGATTGCTTTGCCATTGGACAGGCCTTGCGCTCGAATTGCTATCGACGACATGAGTCGGCAGTTAATAACCCTCACCGGGCTGAGGCGTAGAGTAGTATAGGATGAGATTACATTCGGTCGTGTGGTGTCCTAGCATTTTCTGATAAATAGATTTGGCTCGATGGATAGTTATGCACGACACTCCAGGAATTTCACCACGTCGGAGGATCAGTGGCGTATGTCCAGGGTAGACATACTCATGGTGTGCGTAGTGGCTTATGTTTACATTCCACTATATATGGATGAGCTGGACATCGGTGTTGTCATGGCAGTGAGAGTTTTCAGGGAGGGTTATACCATTGTGCCGATGATTATGACATAGACATTGAGATCAGCCACGTATTGTTACACCTATCCTACAGGGGTATTCATAGGCAGCTCGGTCATATTGTATGTGTGGTTCATGTCACATTTGAGACCGATTAGCACCTTCAAACGGTATGGATACTACTTTTTCCATGAGATAGCCATATCTTACTCCTTTCATCTAGCGGAGTGTATAGATGATGCATCCTGGTCAATGTTCTTGGCAGGGATCGTGGATCCATTTGACATTTTGCCATGTACAGGATTTAGTTCTCCCTACAGCTTCATTACCCATGCACCTGGCATGGATTATCTCCCTCTGGCTAGTTTGAGGGGCACGACCACGTATCACCCACTTGCTGTGATGTCACAGTTCGACCAGTTTTACGATGTCCATCCTTTTGAGGGACATTAGTTCAGCATTTGGCTTCTCGCCATTTGTCAGCAGAGGACAGATCTAGGGTGTATGCCTGTTCGGATCAGCGTGAGCTAGCTTTGTTTTCCATTAGCCATCTAGGCTGTTCGACAAAGTATTTTTTATGGATGGAGATAGAGACTGCATCGACTGCGATTATATCCACAGAGTCGGGGATTGATTCTAATGGTGGAAAGCCCATAGAGGACACTGATTCTCCCGTCAAGGAGGAGTTGTTTGGTGGTTTGACAGCAGCTCTTGTTGATTCTCCCAGTATGACTGCTACGGTGACCCCGCATTTAGCAGAGTATTTCGTGCAGTGTCTGCATCTGATGACATTTGAGAGGGATCATGCTAGGGCCTTGATGTTGACAGCTCTTGCTGGGAGAGATGTCGCTCTATTAGAGAGAGATGATGCTTTAGCTCATAGAGACACCGTTATTACTGAACGGGATGAGGTTAGATCATCCACAGATGCATTAATTATTGAGCGGGACATTCCTATATCTGCCCGGGATGTAGCAGTTACGAATAGTACTGCAATGAGGTCCAATACTAATACCATTATTGTAGAGCTAAACACGTATATTGATGAACACAGTGTCACCATGTAATTAGTTGTGGATTTATTGGCTTGTGTAGATACCCTTGGGCAGGAGCTCACAGTGTTACCTCTTTCTTCAGAGAGAGATCCCATGTTGGACTTGATAGCTCGCATATACACTAATTTTTAGATGGGCTTGTATTTTCCCGCATAGACTAGCTTAGCCATTTTGTCATGTACAGTACATATTGCATATATCAAACATCATTATATATAGCAGGGAAATATATTTTGATTCATTTCCCTTTTAGTTGTGCCTTATTACTTGCTTGATATTTGCATGTTTCTTCAGGGATTGTGATCTTGATGTATTCTGAACTCCCCCTTGATGGATGGACATTGAGATGTCTCAGGATCTTTTTAGAATGGATCATTGATTTGTGTGTATCCCTACCCTTTGGTGTTTTGGGACTGGTTTATGTATGTAGTAATGGAGAGGAGTGTGGCTTTCCTCTCTGAGGTTGACTGCACCACAGATGGTCGTTGGTATTCCTTTGTATGGGGGAGCCCAAGTAGTTTCATCTTTTATGGATTGGTGTTTCTCTTTAAGGACTTAACCACAGTTTAGATGGTCGCCGATTTTCCCATTGGTGTGGGGAGATCATTTAGTCCATCCCTTTGGTCTAAAGCCGATGAAGTTTGGTGGATTGAAGGTTGATCCCAGTACCATTTGACAAGTTTTTATATTTTGGTAAAGGGTAAGACCGAGCCATGACTGGCTACCTACGTACTCCTATTGAAGAGGAGATCAGGTCTGCATAGTTCAAACATGGTGTATGAGGTTCAATGTTATATGTGAAAGGGTGTATAAGGGTGTGGAGATGTTTTTTTATGTGGTGTGATTGGGCCATGAAAATGGTTGTCTGCGTACTCCCGTGTATTGGGGAGATTAGGTCGACATAGTTCACCCCATGTGCAGGACGGATTGCTGATTAAAAGTTTGATCCCATGTATAGGACAAACTGCAGGTGAAAAAGTCTTATCCTTGTGGGACAAAACTGCAGGTGTCAAAAGTTATATCCCTGGTGGGACAAAATTGTAGGCGTGAAAGGTTTAATCCCTGGTGGGATAACCTGAATTGAGCGAAAGGTTTTGAAAACGAAGTTGAGTGAAGGATCTACTGATCCAAAGCTAGGTTGCTGGTTTGAAGAGTGTGTTTTTGAAAGTAATATGAACACAAGCCAATCATGTTTGATGATAAAGCATATACTTTGTAACAATCTTATTCATTTATTAATAAAAAGTATTAATTTATTAAAGGCTTTTAATTATCTACATGATCTTTGTTTTTATAATATGTGATAAACCCATAGTTTTAAGCAATGATTTTAGAATAATGATGATGATCATTCTAATGAGATCTAAATTCTTTGAAAGCTTAAAGCTAAAATAGTTCCCAATCGTTGAATTACTAAATTGGGGATTACTTGAATCCCGGATAGATTGGTACATACGTTGCTTGCTCATTGGATGAGGATGATTGATCTCATGATCATTTGTGTGGAGACACTAAAGCAAGTATGTAGGTGCTTATTAGAGAATAAGTTCATCGAACGCGGCTCGCTAAGGAATACCTAATGGAGTTTTATTTGCTGTCAATAGGAATTCTGTAGTGATAGTAGTACAAGTAATCCTTGGACTTGAGATCATCATAGTATCTTGTGTATGATGAGTTATACTTTGACTTATTCCTTAAGACCCTTAGGGTATATCAAAGGGTATGCTTGGGTATAATAAGTTGTACATGGAGATAATGTATGATCAATAAAGAATCTACCACTTCTAATAAAAGAAGAGAAATGTCCTATGTGATTCGATAAATGACAACCCAAAGAGTCCTTGGCGTTAAGCGTAATGAAATTAGAAAGGAGTTTCTAATTTGCATTATTTGAGTTGTGCATTTAAGGATCGAAATACATATAATTAAATAAAATAAGACTTGACAATGAATTCCATGCCTTATATTTAATTGGGACATTGTATGGTGGAAGGATTGAATTGTCTTTTAAGAACTATTTACACAAAGGTTCTTTTATGATTAATGTTGAAATCTATATTATCCGGAAAGTCGTTGATCGCTAGGGAAGCTTATCCCTATTGTAGAATAAATATTATTTATTTAAATAAATTAATTGTTTAATTTATTTATTTAAATAAGATTAGAATTGTTCTAATTGATTTATTCACAACCGGTTTAATATGGAGAACCTAAAGGGTCAAACCATAAAAGGAAGAATAATTATTTAAGAAGTTAATGGCATAATCGTAATAATATGTTATGTATATTTAATTTAATCTATGGTGATAGAATAAATTAAATAGCATAATATTTATTATTTAATATTTTAGAAATATTAAATATAAATTAATAAGAGGAGTCTTATTAATATTATTACAATTATTATTATTTTAATTTCTAAAAGAGTTTAGGAATTAATTTAATATAAGTACTCTCATTTATTCCTAATAAGATTAGGAGGTTAAATTAATTAAAAGAGTTTAATTAAATATCCCTAATAAGATTAGGGAGCTTAATTAATTAAAAGAATTTAATTAATTAAATAAAACCCAATTCCTTAATTGTTAAGGTGGGTTGCCCACATCTATTAATAAGAGGAGTCTTATTATGGGTGAAGGGGTTGTTGACTTTTTCAACATACGACATAATTCCAATTTGTTGGAGAGTACGCCCTTTTTCTATAGAGATAGGAAAAACTAGGGTTTGAGCCAATACCCCATCTTCTTGAATTCTTATTCTTCCTTGGTGGATCACCTCTAGAGGCCAAACACATGGGTGGCTAACGTTGATCAAAGGAAGGAACCAAACCCGGTGGATTCAAGTTGAACGCGAAAAGGATTGGAGGTGAACTTGTACCTAAGGAAGCTCGACCTTCAAGGGTATGATTTTATTCTTTATCTTTTCGTTTAATTAATAATTGTGCATAAAGGGTGATCCGGGTTTATGGTTTGTAAATTTTTAAAACTCTGATTTTTACACGCTTCCGCTAATTTATGCAATTTGATTGCGCACATGAATATTACAAACCGAACAGTGGTATCAGAGCCAAACCTTTATGCGAATTATTAATTATTTTAATTTGATATGTATATTGATATGTGTTTAGAACAATTTAGTTGGGCATAATTTAATTGTATAAGGTCATGCTAATTAAAAAAAAAAAAAAAAAACAGTTTTTTTTTACCGAACTCACTGTGATTCACAAAAGGAAAAAAAAAAAATTATATGCAAGAATTTAAATCGAAAGAGCTTTTAGCGATTATTTTGGTGGCATGATTAGCTCGCTCTCACATGAATGCTTTAAAAAAAAAAAAAAAAAGCGTGTACGGTTTTTTTAAAAAAAAAAAGGAACTATATATATATATATATATATATATATATATATATTATATTATATATATATATATATATATTACGAATATATATATACATATATATATATATTCTTAATTATTATATAATTAAAATAAAAGTTTATTTTAATATTAAAATATAAAGTTTTATTTTAATTTTAAATAATTTTATAATTAAAATAAAAGGTTTATTTTAATCTTAAAATAAAAGGTTTATTTTAATATTAAAATAAAAGATTTATTTTAATTTTAAAATTAAATTTCATGCTAACTAATTAGAGTTGGAATTGGATTCCATGCTAACTAATTGGTGTGAAATTGGATTCTATTTTTTCCTTAAATAAAAGAGTTTATTTAGATATGAAATAAGATTTCATATTATTCAAAATAAAGGAGTTTATTTGTGAATAGAAAGAGAATCCTAATTTCCTTAAATAAAGGAGTTTATTTAGATATGAAATATGATTTCATATTATTCAAAATAAAGAAGTTTATTTGTGAATAGGAAAGATAATCCGTGTTTCCTTTAATAATTTTTTTTTTATATATATATGGAATTGGATTCCATAATTAATTAAAATAAAGGAGTTTATTTTGATTAAAATTTTGATTAAAATAAAATAGTTTATTTTATTCAAAATTAGATAAATTAAAATAAAATAGTTTTATTTTGATTTAAATTTGGATTAAAATAAAGGAGTTTATTTTGATTCAAAATAGATTTTATACTAACTAAAGTTGCCCATTAAATGATATCAATATATATATTAAATGTTTATTATTCATATGATGAATGTGATTTATTGATGCATATGGTGATGTGTATGATAATAAATGGGATTGATTATGGACTATTGACCAATGTGATTGGATTTTATTTTAGTTGGATGCATGAATGTATGGGTTTTATTAAATGGGGTCTGCGTACCTCGCCTTTTCTAAATTTTTCTTAATGTAAATTATATCTCTCCTATGTACTTCCCCTTGATTGCTGATCAAGGTTTCTATTTATTTTAAATAGTTTTGTAATAGGAATAGTTAGAATTAATTTTGAAGAATTGGAGATCAAGTAGAAAGGAACGTTTGAAGACCCGTTTGTAATGGAGCCCGGGTTTAAATGTAATATTTATATTTAAATATTATTTCTTACACCCCTAGGGTTTGACCTTTTGGTTCACTTGGTGGCTCTAGTGAACCAAACTAGAATAAAAATCCATAATCAATCCGGGTAGAATATAGTATTCTATATGTGCATGCTTATACTATATATATTATATATTATGCAAACATGCTTCGCATGTTCATTAATATATTACGCGTATTTTATATATATATGTAAATGCCGCTAAAACAAGATGAGACAAATTAATAACAAACCCTCAATTTTTATATTAAGTCCTAAGCGCTCAAAGATATTTGGAATATCGAACGTCAGCCTTCTAGCATGATAAAATTAATAGAGTATTAAATATTTAATATGAGTTTGTTGTGTCACCACAACGCAAGTATTAAGTATTTAAGATGTTAATTTATCACATTTGATGCTTATAAAGAAAATTGAACAATATTGTTTTGTTGTGTCACCACAAGGATGATATTTTTCTTTTTGAATATATGGAGTGCTAGGTCGGACTTAACTTGGATAATTTTGATTCTGGGATGTGCCACCACTTGATCAAAATAATCTAAGAGGCATAAGAAAAGGAGTTGCATAGTTGATATAATTGACAAAAAGTTGTCTACCTATTTATTTATATATAGTTTGTTGTGTCACCACAAGGCTATATACATTTGAAATGGGATCCTTTTTCTCACTAGCAAATCTTTGATTAGATTTTGCCGAACTATATAAGTGAGGGTAATATAGTTTGAAGAAAATAAAGGGAGATACCAATTTAAAACAAGACCTAAATTATTTTGGTAATTAATAAAAGAATGTATGTTAAAATGTTGTTAATTACAAATTCATTTACGAAATTTTACAATGACTAAAATTACTATCATCGCGAAGCATATTAGATGCTAAATTAACCGCATCAATTAAACGGATTGGTTAAGGAATTTGAGAATAGTTCTCATAGTGAAAAGCTATCTTATGTCCTTAATACGCCTATCCTACAGAATGGTTGCGATAATAATACCTCTGAGGAAGACATTGCTACTTTTAGAAAGTGGCAAGATGATGCACAGTTGGCTCAATGCATCATGCTCGCATCTATGTAACGAGCTTGTGCACAAGCATGAAACTATGGATGCTTCTACTATATTCCCGCACATCAAGTAGTTGATGGTGAGGAAAGTAGGGATGATAGATATCGAGATATCTAAGGAGCTCTTCCGATCTAGAATGACCGGTGACACTACAAGATGCAGATAAAAGTCCTTAACATTATCAATTTGATTGATCAATTAGACAACGAGTTTTTCATGGATGGAGAGTTCAAATTTAAGATTTGATCTTCGCACTCACTCCCGAACTCCTTTCACAATTGTTGTGAATTTTTCATATGAACAAGCTAGATATCAGCCTCGCTGATTTTATTAACATATTGAAAAATGTTGTGAGTCACTTTCCAACCAAGAAAGATCAAGTCTTATTGGTAGGGGCCAAAGGATCTTCTGAAAAGAAGAACGATTCAAAGAAGGTAAATAGAAAGGCATAAACAAAGGATAATAAGAACAAAACTGATATGGATAGCAAAGGAGTTTGCTTCCACTGCAATGAGCCTGGACACTGGAAAGAAACTGCGAGAAGTATCTTGCAGAGGCTAACCAAAGAAGCTTAGTGAAGTTTCGGTTACAATACAGTTTTTGTTCATGATTGAAATAAATTTTTTTTCTTTAAGTCAAGGTTCTACTTGGGTATTGGATACCGACTTTGGTTATCATAAATATAGATTTATGAAGGGACCAAACAGAAGTAGAAAGCTAAACAAGTATAAGTAATCCTATGCATGGAAATGTAACAAAGGTTCTTTGATATTAGCCATAGAAACTTATAGTTTAGCAATGCCTACGGCAAATCTATTAAGTCAATAAGTTGTTATTGTATTCCAGTTCTTGTTAAAAATATTATTTCCATTTTATTGTTGACAATGAAATCTTTGGTATTATAATTAAGAACAATTGTTGTTCTATTTATAATAATAATGTTTTGTATAGAATCGAATATTACTTAATAAATTTTGTATACTTGACTTACGTGAAAAATTATTTTGTAAATTGAACAAACTAGTATAAGAAAAGAGATGATCATTCAAAGAGTTCAATGTATGTATTTGTTGAAATACAAGTGTGAATTATTTTAAAGGTTCAAAGAATTGTAAGTGAAACAAATTGGCAAAGTATTAAGATTCATTGATTAGATCAAGGAATAAATATTTGTGCAATAAGTTTTTAGATCATCTCAAATGGTTTTCTCACAATGGACGCCTCCAGATACGCAATAATTGATTGATGTATCTGAAAGGAAAAATCATACCTTGTTGGACATGGTACGGTCCATAATGATTTTACCGACATTCCAGTATCCTTCTAGGATCATGTCCTAGAAATGGCTGCATATCTACGAAAAGGTAACCTCAAAATCCTGCCCCAAGACTCCATAAAAGTTATGGACAGGGAGGATTCCTAATCTTAAGTATGTTAAGATAAGGGGTTGTCCAACTTATGTGAAAAGGTTTCAAAGGATAAGCTTGGGACAAGATTTGACATGTACAGATTTGTGGGACATCCTAAAGTAAGTTTAGGGTATATGTTCTATAATTCTACTTAGCAATAGGTGTTTGTTACGAAAACACGCCTTTCTAAAGATAAAGGTGTTTATCATTGAAGGGGCTAGTGGGAGGATAATAGATCTTGAAGAGTTCAAGAACCACAAAACACTATAAGTCAAATAAGAGGAACACAGAGATGGACCTATTGTACCACAATTGAATCGTCAAATCGAATATTACCAAGATACACTGGAGGTATGGATTCATCATGGATGATGATGATGAGGTACGATCATAGAAGATGATGATCCAGATTACATACGATGAGGTAAGTGTTGTAGACACTTTCGAGAGAAATTGATTGAAGCAAGTTTCTCAAATATGGAACATTTATTTTGATGAGGCAATCAAAAAGTTTGATTTTATCAAAATAAGAATGAACCTAGTGTGTACAAAAGGGTCAGTGGGAGCATCGTGACATTCCTAGTACTATATGTTGATATACTACGGATAAGGAATGACATACTAATGCTACAATCAGTAATGATATAATTGTCTAAAAATTCCTCCACGAATGATTGGGAAGAGTATCTTAATTGGGAATATAAATCTATATAGATAGATTTTAGAGGATGCTCGACTTAACCCAAGGAACGTATATTCATTTGATGCTAAAGTCGTTTAGCATGGCAAACTCCAAGAGATGTCTCATGTTGATGAGCCATGGAGTGTATCTCTCTTAATAGTCCCCATAGACTCCAAAGAAGAGAGATTGCATGAGTGACAATCATGTATGCAATGAAATATACAAGACCTGATGTTGATCAACCATATTCTCGAGAAGATCACCAGAAGACAAAGAAAACATCTTAAAGTTCTTAACCCAAGCACTAAGGATGTGAGCATACATGGTGGGTCCGAATTAAAACTAGAGGGCTTTACAGACTCAAGTTTTTCAGATAGACCAAGACGACCGAAAATCCACTTTAAGGTAAAGTGTTACCTTGAATAATGGTGTAGTGAATTGAAAGGTTCCAAACAAAAAAGAGTTGCTTGGTTTAGTGATAAAGACAAAGTATATAGCTATAAATGAAGTCGCAAGTTGATTGTTTGGATTAAAAGTTCATTACGTAACTAGGAATAGTTCCTAAGTCTCATCTTGGATCTAAACATGTGTTGTGGCACTTTTATTTGATTATTAGAATCACTGAAAGATGGGAAATCACTATAGAGATAGTGGACTCTCATGAACAACATTACATATCCATTAACTAAAGCTTATCCAACAGCAGGATAATCGTCACTTAGAGAAGAAGAGTATAAGATACAATGGCGATTGGCTTTGGTGCAAGTGGGAGATTGAAAGTAATATACACACAAGCCAATCATGTTTGATGATAAAGCATATACTTTGTAACAACCTTATTCATTTATTAATAAAAAGTATTAATTTATTAAAGGCTTTTAATTATCTACATGATGCTGTTTTATAATATGTGATACACCTATAGTTTTAAGCAATGATTTTAGAATAATGATGATGATCATTCTAATGAGATCTAAATTCTTTGAAAGCTTAAAACTAAAATAGTTCCCAATCTTTGAATTACTAAATTGGGGATTAGTGAATCCGGATAGATTGGTACATACATTGCTTGCTCATTGGATGAGGATGATTGATCTCATGATCATTTGTGTGGAGACACTAAAGCAAGTATGTAGGTGCTTATTAGAGAATAAGTTCACTTTGAACGTGGCTCGCTAAGGAATACCTAATGGAGTTTTATTTGCTCGTCAATAGGAATTCTGTAGTGATAGTAGTCTGAAGTAATCCTTGGACTTGAGATCATCATAGTATCTTGTGTATGATGAGTTATACTTTGACTTATTCCTTAAGACCCTTAGGGTATATCAAAGGGTATGCTTGGGTATAATAAGTTGTATATGGAGATAATGTATGATCAATAAAGAATCTACCACTTCTAATAAAAGAAGAGAATGTCCTATGTGATTCGATAAATGACAACCCAAAGAGTCCTTGGCGGCGAGAATGAAATTAGAAAGGAGTTTCTAATTTGCATTATTTGAGTTGTGCATTTAAGGATCGAAATACATATAATTAAATAAAATAAGACTTGACAAAATTCCATGTCTTATATTTAATTGGGACATTGTATGGTGGAAGGATTGAATTGTCACGGTAACTATTTACTCAAAGGTTCTTTTATGATTAATGTTGAAATCTATATTATCCGGAAAGTCGTTGATCGCTTGTGGAAGCTTATCACTATTGTAGAATAAATATTATTTATTTAAATAAATTAATTATTTAATTTATTTATTTAAATAAGATTAGAATTGTTCTAATTGATTTATTCACAACCTATTAATATGGAGAACCTAAAGGGTCAAACCATAAAAGGAAGAATAATTATTTAAGAAGTTAATGGCATAATCGTAATAATATGTTATGTATATTTAATTTAATCTATGGTGATAGAATAAATTAAATAGCTTAATATTTATTATTTAATATTTTAGAAATATTAAATATAAATTAATAAGAGGAGTCTTATTAATATTATTACAATTATTATTATTTTAATTTCTAAAAGAGTTTAGGAATTAATTTAATATAAGTACTCTCATTTATTCCTAATAAGATTAGGAGGTTAAATTAATTAAAAGAGTTTAATTAATTATCTCTAATAAGATTAGGGAGCTTAATTAATTAAAAGAATTTAATTAATTAAATAAAACCCAATTCCTTAATTGTTAAGGTGGGTTGCCCACATCTATTAATAAGAGGAGTCTTATTATGGGTGAAGGGGTTGTTGACTTTTTCAACATACGACATAATTCCAATTTGTTGGAGAGTACGCCCTTTTTCTATAGAGATAGGAAAAACTAGGGTTTAAGCCAATACCCCATCTTCTTGAATTCTTATTCTTCCTTGGTGGATCACCTCTAAAGGCCAAACACATGGGTGGCTAACGTTGATCAAAGGAAGGAACCAAACCCGGTGGATTCAAGTTGAACGCGAAAAGGATTGGAGGTGAACTTGTACCTGAGGAAGCTCGATCTTCAAGGGTATAATTTTATTCTTTATCTTTTCGTTTAATTAATAATTGTGCATAAAGGGTGATCCGGGTTTATGGTTTGTAAATTTTTAAAACTCTGATTTTTACACGCTTCCGCTAATTTATGCAATTTGATTGCGCACATGAATATTACAAACCGAACAGTTTTTCCCTGATGGGGCAAATGGGTATGAAGAAGGGTTGTATGTAGTGAAGGGTTAAAAAACCAAAAGTTACTGGGGATCTGGTGATCCAAAACCAGGATGTTTGTTTAATAGTAACCTCAGACATAGTACCATTTCACGGTGTCCGAGTTGATGAGCTGTGGAAATTCATCATCGTCCATTACTTATAATCTGAGAGCACTTCCTGTCAATACCTCCTTGACAACAAACGTGCCTTCCCAGTTTGCGGTGAATTTTCACTTGTATTGATCTTGGTTGTTAATGATTTTCTTCAAAACCAAGTCATGTGGTTTAAACTGTCGTACCCGGAATTTTCGTTGTAGGATCTGGCGATCCTTTGTTGGTATAACTAACCATGGAAGATAACATCGGTTCATCTTTCGTCTATTAGAGACAATTGGTGATACATATCTTGTAACCATTGGTCTTCATCCAGCTGAGCATCTATCAACACTCTAAGGGATTCCATTTCCACTTTTATGAGGAGTACTGCTTCCATCCCATAGGTTAATGAGTAGAGGGTTGCCCCAGTGGAAGTGCACATTGAGGTTTTGTAGGCTAATAGAGTCAGAGGCAACAAGTCATGCCATCCTTTGTGATTGGTAGACATCTTTTGCATGATCTTTTTGATATTCTTATTAGTCGCTTCAACAACACCATTCATCTTTGGACGATGGATGACGGAGTTAAGATGTTTGATGTGGAATTGTCTACATAACTCTTCCATCATTTTGTTGTTGAGGTTCTTAGCATTGTCTGACATAATTACCTCTAGTTGTCCATATCGACAAATGACATTGTTTCTGATGAAACCAATGATGACTTCTTAGGTTACCCTGGGGAAGGAGGCTGCTTCTACCCACTTGGTGAAGTAGTCAATCATGGTGAAGATAAACCAATACCCATTACTGGCTTTGGGCTCGATGGGCCCGATCATGTCCATTCCCCACATTGAGAAGGGCCAGGATGAACTCATATTGTGGAGCTCCCTTGGAGGGGCGTGGATATCATTCCCATAAATTTGGCATTGATAACATCTATTGACGTATTCATAACAGTCAGCTTTGAGAGAGAGCCAGTAATGCCCTGTTCTTGAGGATCTTTTTGACAAGTAGAGGGCCGCTCATATGTGGGCCACATACTCCACCATGGATTTCATCCATGAGCCTCTGAGCTTGGTCCTTTTCCAGACATCTGAGGAGACCTAGTCCTGCATCTCGTTTGTAGAGTGCATCTCTGTTTAGGTAGAATTTTATAGCCATTCGATGGATCTACTTTTTCTTAGAAGGACATGCCTCAGTGGGTGTAGATCCATCTCGTAGATAGTCCTTGAAGTGCTGATGCCAAGGGTGTTGGATGGGAGGTAGCTCATCCAATACTTCTCCAATATAGTTCCCATAGGTTGGAGCCTTTTTGTAGGGCAAATGTGATGCTTAGCATGTTTTCCTTGTCAGGTATGTTGATCAAGGAGGATAAAGTTGCTAGCGCATCTGCAAAGTCATTCCTATTCCAAGGAATGCGGAGGAAGGATATTTCCTCAAACTCTGAAGCCATCTGGATAACCTGCCAATGGTAAGGCAGCAAATGTAGCTCTTTGGTGTGATAGATCCCAGTGGTTTGTTTGATTACCAATTCGGAATCTCCAAAGACAGTTAACCGCCTGATGCCCATTGATTTTTGCAAGTTTTAACCACATGATATAGCCTTCATACTCAACTATGTTATTCATGCTGATAAACCATAATTTAACGGTGACGGGATACTGCTCCTCCATAATGGCTACTAGAACTGCTCCAGCCCCAGAACCTTCCATAATTACAGGTCCATCAAAATACATCTTCCATGTCTGGTGTGTATCGTCCTGATGGTGTTGTTGAACTGTCATTACCCCTTCAGCTGGGAAGTATATTTCCAAAGGTCTGAAATCCCCTGAAGGTGCGGCGGCTAGTTGATTCGTAATTCTGTGACCTTTGATAGACTTTTACGTCACGTAGACGATGTCAAATTACTATAGGATCAACTGCCATCTGGACAGCCGACAATTCAACATGGGTTTGCTTAACACGTACTTGAGAGGATCCACGCGGGATATGAGATGGGTTGTGTGACCATGGAGGTAATGTTGTAATCTCATGGAAGCCCATGCTAATGCATAACAAGTTTTCTTAATCAGAGTGTACTTGTGTTCACTGCTGCTGAATCTTTTGCTGAGGTAGTAGATAGCTCGCTCTTGGCCTCTATCATCTTTCTATCCCAGCATGCAGCCCATGGCATTATCACTGATTAACAGGTACATGAATAGGGGAACACCATCCTTGGGAGGTACCAAAACAGGAGCATTGACTAGCTGTTCTTTGATTGTAAGGTAGGCTTTCTGACACTCATCATTCCAATTCTTGGAGGAGTTCTTCCTTAACAGCTTGAAGTTGATCCTTCCCAAAAATCCCAGTATTTCCTTCTCTGTCTGAGGAATGAGCACTTCCGTGATGGCCTGGATTTTGGTGGGACCCAGCTCAATCCCTTTGTAGCTGAATATGAATCCTAGCAACTTGCCTGATTTAATGCTAGAGGCGCAATTGGCTGGATTCAATGTAAGACCCCAACTTATTATTAATGAAATTTAATTTTCTCTATTTATTATTTTGAAATAGTAAGGGTTGATTTGATTAATGTGGATAGTTAGGGGTTAAATACGCAAATATTTCAAAATAAGCAAGTGGTTATAAAATATTCATTTTTGCTTGGGAATATTCGTTTGGTCGTGGAATATTCAGATCGCTTGTGGGAATATTCGTATTTACGACCGCAGCGACCGTGTGTGGGGCCCCATAACTAAAAGCGATTGGATGAGGAAAACGACAAATATAAGTTGTTTAAAAATAACTGCGTAATTAATTATTACCGATTATCTTTGTTGGAATACCCTGGTTAAAACACACACTAATACGCCATTTGTTGAACAAGAGAGCACACGGTATTGCATCAATTATTGATTCTTACGTAAGAAGGCACTACTCAATAACTTTCACAAAGAGTTACCGCTCAATATTTTATTTTATTGATTCAATAATTGTTGTTGATATTTTATATTATTATTGTTTCAATAATTGTCATCGCACAAAGATTTCCCATTATCGATCAATAATTCATATTATTTGAATAATATTATTAGATAACATTATTGGCAATGTCTAGAAAGTTCTCGCTCTAGAGGTTTGGTCACCTAATTGCGCCCAAGAAGGAGAGATCCTTATTGAAAGCCCCTTTTCCGGGAACACTGGTCATTATAAATGTGATTCTCGTAATATTATTTGTGAATAATTAATTATTGATTCATATGATAAGGAAATATTTATCTTATATGAATATAAATGATGGATTTATTTATGTGGTTAATAATGAAGGAATTAATGCTGAGATGTTTTATTTGTATTTTGTCGGATTGGAGGTATTAAAAGATCAAATCGGTGTTATTACAGCTTTATTGTGTGAGTTATAATATTTAATCCGACCGTTGGATCGTTGTAATTTTTGGATATGTTATACATATATAAGTTGAGTATATGTCCACAAATTTTGAACCGTTAAAGATGAGCTTATAATTTATTATGAATTTTAAGAGGTGTTTGATTCAGAAATTAGGTTATAATTGATTTTGGTGGAAAATTCTAGAATTGAGTGGGCCCCACTTGTGGTTGTTGAAAAATGTGCTGAATTTTATTTCAAATGTGGTGGGTGGCAATAGTAGCGTAAAGCCATCGTGTAGCAGTCAAGTCCGCTTCTACGGCTAACATTTTCCTATAAATAGAGGGCTAAGTTAGAATTGAAAATCACACCGTAAACAAAGTTTTCTCTTTCTCTCTCTATATTATTGAGCGTATTTTGTGAGTATTTAGATACTTTGAGAGTTGTTGCTCAAAGATAAGTTTCATTCAAAGATCACTTCCGATCTTTCCTTCCTAAGTAATCGATTCTTTGAGGTAAGGGATATTATTTTTTTTCAGAATGATATTATTTCTTCAATATCATTATCTTTGAAATGTCGATCTGAAGTTTTATCAAATTTGGAACTTTTTCATGCTCTGGGTTACTATTCATGAGTTACTATTCACGAGTTACTATTCATGAGTTACTATTCACGAGTTACTATTCACGAGTACTATTCATGAAGCATGAAGATGTTTTTTTGTGGAATTTCTATCTTTTGGTGTCGAGAGTTACTATTCACGATACTCAACTTATTCACGATATCTACTTACTATTCACGATACGACACTATTCATTCAAAAATAAAATTTCTTCTTTTCGTCTAAAATATCTATTCGGATACTAGCTTTGATTGTATCCATGTTTCGATTATTCTTGAATTTTACACCACTATGATTATTTTTGAGGTATTGTTGGACATGGATAAAACAAAGTACTAATCCTTAATCCTTAATCCTTGTCATTTTGTTTCACCGGATTCGCTTCTATAAAAATATTTTTCATCATCCTCGGTCTTAAATGATGATATTATTGAATATCTTTGGCCCAGTAGTAAAAGATGAATGATTTCTCAAGAATATCTTTGGCCTCAGTAGTGCAAAGATGAACAGTGTTTAAATGAATACGACCGATCGATGAATATCTTTGGCCTTTAGTGCAAAGATGAACAGTGTTGAGATGAACATGACCGATTGATGAATATCTTTGGCCCAGAGTGCAAAAAGATGAACAGGTGTTTAAATGAACATGACCGACTGATGAATATCTTTGGCCTTTAGTGCAAAGATGAACAGGTGTTGAGATGAACATGACTGATTGATGAATATCTTTGGCCTGTAGTGCAAAGATGAATATTTGATTTGAGATGAATATTGATTGATGTTACAGGGATAAAATATTGATGATGGACTGTTAAATTCATAGATTATAGTAGATTTCATTCTCTACGTAACTCTTCTATGAATTATTATTTCACTGCGAATATTGATCCGAAACTTGTTGTCTATCAGTATTCTATCGATTTTTCCTGTTGGAGACTAACGATAATTTGTTGTATATTATCTTAGTCATAGTATTCTTTACTTGGGCTAGTTGAGCTCACCCTTTTCCTTGTTGTTCCATTTTTCTTCTCGTGAGCGAGAATGTAGCGAGTACTAGTTCTGGGTATGGAATGAAGGTTCTAGAGAGAGTTGTTTAGTAGTCCTCACCATTTTTGTAAAATAATGTATCAATAATTATGATGGGGATTTATTTGCGTGTGGATATTGTCTAGAAGACAATATTATATTTAAACTCACAAGATATATTGTCGTATTTCACACGACATTTGTATTATTGAAGTTGTAGTTTGCTTCTTGTACCATGTATTTGGCGACTCGAATGGGTGTTGTGTATACCTATTTTGGGGGCGCCACAGTTGGTATCGAGCTTAGGATATGATCTCCAAGTGAGATCGGGAATAGAACTAGGAGGGAGAGACGAGTAAAACCTTCGCTAGTGTGTCCTACCTAAGCTTATTTGTTGGTTGGTCATAATATAGGGTATATTATGTGATTTGTTAATTTATTTAATTAACCCTTGTTTTATGATAGTTTTTAAGAATGGTCACGAGAACGTTAACAATGGAGTGAATGAGATCGTGGAGACACCTCTAATCGCCAACCGTGATAATGTGATGTCAAAGTAAGAAGGAATTAGAGATATCCATGTGGTGAGTGAAGAATTGATAGTTGCATCCGAGATAATCGCAGAATAACAAATGAGAGTGAGGAAGAAGAGGAAGAAGAGGTACCAAGAGAGTTTATTAGAGGTATTTTATGATCAAAATGTAGAATTGCAAAATCGTATTCATGAGTTAGAAGAGCAGTCAAGAATTGCAGGCGAATGTGGAGCAAAAGGATGCAACGATTCAAGCTTGTGTTACCCGATATGTGATGCTTGAATGTAAGCACTCTTTGGCGAGTATAAGATGATAAAGCTAGAATCGAAATGAAAGAAGAAATAATCGAACGAGTGAGAATGAGTGATGCATGGGTAAAAGCCGCATTGACGCGTTGATATTATGGAAAGAGATGTCCAATCTAAAAAGAGAAGATTTAACGATGACGGAAGACGTTTAGCAGAAAGATCAAGACCATCAACAAATTCTAGGGGAAGAGAACGATCGCCGCTTAGATGCTGCTGAGATGTGGAGAGGAGGGACATATAAGGTCAAACTGCTCAAAGCCTTCCAAGGTATGCTATAATTGTGGAAAAGAAGGACATATCGCTTCGAGATTGTACGATATCGAAACCCAAATCCAATGAGAATGGTGACTCAAAAGGATGTCCCGTAAAAGTCAAAGTCAACAACGGTTCTTGAAGAGCGTTTGTCGACGACTAAATAAAATGTGAGGAACCCGAACGGTTAGCACGGTTAGTTAATTATAAATTCTTGCGAAGTTTATACCTTACTAGATATCGGGTTCTACCCATTCTTTTATCTCTTACTCATACGCTCAACGCTTGAACTTGACTCACGGAGAAATTAAACTTTGACCTATCTGTGGAGACTCCATTAGAGAAACTTTCATTACATCCGTTGTTTAAAAATCTTGCTTGATTCAAGTTGGCACTATCACATTACCTCGTTAACCTTATTTCTATAGAGATATTTGCTTTTGATGTGATTTTAAGGTTAACTACTCATCATGCCAAATTGATTGCTTTTGTAAGGTTGTTAGTTTTCATATTCCTAAGCAACCTCTTATTCAATTCAAGCAATCAAACCATTGTAGTCAAACATTTTCATATCAAGCCATGAAGTCATTCGCTTATTACGGATGTCAAGTTTTCTTAGTCCATGTTATGGATTTGAATAAAGACACGCCGATTTGAATAATATTCCCATTGTTATTGATTTTTCCCGACGTATTTCTGAAGAATTTCTTGGTTTACTCCCAAAAACTCGATATTAAATATTGTATCGACTTTGAACCCTAGACAAAACTCATTTCTAAAATCTCATATCGAATGGCTCTATTGAACTTCGTGAGTTAAAAATTCAACTATAGAATTTGGTACCGAGCCTTTATCCGGTGACTTCCTTTGTGGAATTTACCTGCCGCACTTTCTATAGGGGACGCCATATTTGTGCGATAGTAAATCGATAGGTGTCATTGTGACGTCTATCCATGATTGGGATATGAGTCACAATGAGAGCAACCTAAGTCAAGAATCGAAATACGTAGCTTTCAGGCTTAGTTGGTTATTATCGGAGATTCGTTGAAGGATATTCTCGAATCGCTATTCCATTATCGCAAATGACTCGTAGAGATACAAAATTCGAATGGAGCAAGGAATGTGGGAAGAGCTTCAAGAACTCAAGAGGAGACTCATTTCAAAGACATGTTCACCATGCCATCCCGGAAAAGCGAACGTGGTAGGCGACGCGTTTGTAGAAGATCGTATACAAGTACGAGTATGATATTGTCAAAGACTAATTTCGATAATTTACAAATAATAGAGATGGAGATGAAAACTCTAGGTACCCACGTGATGATATACGAGTATAATCGACTTTAATCGATAAAGTTAAAGTCGCTCAAGCCACCGAATCTTTGAGCCGATGCGTATGAAGAAGAAAGTACAAGAAGGAGCTATTCGAAGCGAGAATTGATGAAGAAGGAATACTTGAGTCCACTCTAGACTTTGTGTTCCTAACGACTGATTTGAAGTACAAGATTATGATGGAGGCACACAATACACCATTTGCAATCCATCTCGAAAGTAAAATGTATCGTGATCTTCGACATACATTTTGGTGGAACAATATGAAGAGAGAGATTGCAAAGTTTATCTCGATGTGTTTAACTTGCCAACGTGTAAAGGCGGAGCATCTAGTACCTAAGGGTCCATTGCAACCACTTGAGATTCCGAAATGGAAGTGGGAACATATTACCATGGATTTCGTAATGGGTCTTCCTACGGTTTCTCAAGGCATCAATGCTATTTGGGTTATTGTTGATAGATTAACCAAGTCTGCTCATTTCTTGCCGATACAGGAGACTTATTCACTTGAACGTCTTGCTAGTATGTACGTGAATGAGATTGTGAGGTTGCATGGCATGCCTGTATCCATAGTTTCGGATCGTGACCCAAGATTCACTTCAAGATTTTGGGTTAGCTTGCCAAAAGCTATGGGCACGGATTTGCGATTTAGTTCGGCATACCATCCCCAAACGGACGGACAATCAGAGAGGACTATTCAAACTCTTGAAGATATATTAAGACTCTGTGTCCTAGACTTCAAGGGTAGTTGGGATAAGTATTTACCATTGGT
Source organism: Panax quinquefolius (assembly GCA_020205615.1). Lineage (NCBI taxonomy): Eukaryota > Viridiplantae > Streptophyta > Magnoliopsida > Apiales > Araliaceae > Panax > Panax quinquefolius. The sequence goes on along the minus strand of CM035152.1, from coordinate 99,714,775 downwards.
GGAATTCTCTTACAACAACAGTTATCAGGCAAGTATAGGTGTGGCTCCATTCGAAGCATTATATGGACGAAAATGTCGTTCTCCAATATGTTGGGATGAGGTGGGTGAAGCAACATTGTTGGGACCCGAAGTTAATACGTATGACTACCGAAAAAGATCCAAATGATTCGACAACGATACAAACCGGCACAAGATCGACAAAAGAGTTATGCGGATCTTCATCGAAAGGACGTGGAATTTAGTGTAGGGGATCATGTATTATTGCGAGTTGCTCCATGGAAGGGAGTTACAAGATTTGGGAAGAGAGGAAAGCTCAATCCACGATTTATCGGTCCATTTCAAATTCTTGACCGAGTAGGAAATGTAGCCTATAGACTTACGTTACCTCCAAGTATATCTCACGTGTTCATAATGTGTTTCACATATCGGTATTTCAGAAATATGTGAAAGACCCGAACCACGTTATAGAGTTAGAACCCCGACGAGATAGTCAAGACTTAACGCGTATGAGGAGGTACCACAAGATTTTGGATAGGAAGGAGCATGTCCTACGCGCAAAGGTCATACCACAAGTTAAAGTTTTGTGGAGGAATCATGCTATAGAGGAAATGACCGGGAATTGGAAACGGAAATGAAAGCGAGGTATCCTCATCTTTTCAAACACTAGTATCGTACGCCAATTTCGAGGACGAAATTTCATAAGGAGGGGAGGTGTAAGACCCCAACTTATTATTAATAAAATTTAATTTTCTCTATTTATTATTTTGAAATAGTAAGGGTTGATTTGATTAATGTGGATAGTTAGGGTTAAATACGCAAATATTTCAAAATAAGCAAGTGGTTATAAAATATTCATTTTTGTCTTGGGAATATTCGTTTGGTCGTGGAATATTCGATCTGCTTCGGAATATTCGTATTTACTTGCCAAGCAACCCATGTGTGGGCCCCATAACGGAAAGCGATTGGATGAGGAAAACGACAAATATAAGTTGTTTAAAAATAACAACGTAATTGTTACCGCTAATCTTCGTTGGAATACCCGGTGGTTAAAACACACTAATACGCCGTTGTTGAACAAAAGAGTACACCAGATTATTGCATCAATTATTGATTCTTACGTAAGAAGGCACTACTCAATAATTTTCACAAGAGTTACCGCTCAATATTTTATTTTATTGATTCAATAATTGTTGTTGATATTTTATATATTATTATTGTTTCAATAATTGTCACTTTGCAAAAGATTTCCCATTATCGGATCAATAATTCATATTATTTGAATAATATTATTAGATAACATTATTGGCAATGTCTAGAAAGTTCTCGCCTAAGGAGAGGTTTGGTCACCTAATTGCGCCGCCAAGAAGGAGAGATCCTTATTGAAAGCCCCTCTTTCCGGGAACAAACTTTGGTCATCATAAATGTGATTCTCAGAATATTATTTGTGAATAATTAATTATTGATTCATATGATAAGGAAATATTTATCTTATATGAATATAAATGATGGATTTATTTATGTGGTTATTAATGAAGGAATTAATGCTGAGATGTTTTATTTGTATTTTGTCGGATTGGAGGTATTAAAAGATCAAATCGGTGTTATTACAGCTTTATTGTGTGAGTTATAATATTTAATCCGACCGTTGGATCGTTGTAATTTTGGATATGTTATACATATATAAGTTGAGTATATGTCCACAAATTTTGAACCGTTAAAGATGAGCGATAATTTATTATGAATTTTAAGAGGTGTTTGATTCAGAAATTAGGTTATAATTGATTTTGGTGGAAAATTCTAGAATTGAGTGGGCCCCACTTGTGGTTGTTGAAAAAATGTGCTGAATTTTATTTCAAATGTGGTGGGTGGCAATAGTAGCAGTAAAAAGCATCGTGTAGCAGTCAAGTCTGCTTCAATGGCTAACATTTTCCTATAAATAGAGGGCTAAGTTAGAATTGAAAATCACACCAGAAACAAAGTTTTCTCTCTCTATATTATTGAGCGTATTTTGTGAGTATTTAGATACTTTGAGAGTTGCTGTTCAGTACAAGTTTCATTCAGCATCACTTCCGACCTTTCCTTCCGAAGTACTGATTCTTTGAGGTAAGGGATATTATTTTTTTCGTAATGATATTATTTCTTCAATATCATTATTCTGAAATGTTGATCTGAAGTTTTTATCAAATTTGGAACTTTTTCATGTCGGGGTTACTATTCATGAGTTACTATTCACGAGTTACTATTCATGAGTTACTATTCACGAGTTACTATTCACGAGTACTATTCATGAAGCGTGAAGATGTTTTTTGTGGAATTTCTATCTTTTGGTGTCTGAGTTACTATTCACGATATCGGACTATTCACGATACTCTGACTATTCACGATATCGGCACTATTCAATCAAAAATAAAATTTCTTCTTTTCGTCCAAAATATCTATTCTGGATACTAGCTTTGATTTTATCCATGTTTTGATTATTCTTGAATTTTACACCACTATGATTATTTTTGAGGTATTGTTGGACATGGATAAAACAAAGTACGAATCCTTAATCCTTAATCCTTGTCATTTTGTTTCAATCGGATTCGTTCTTTAAAATATTTTTTCATCATCCTCGGTCTTAAATGATGATATTATTGAATATCTTTGGCTTCAGTAGTGTAAAAAAGATGAATGATTTCTGAAGAATATCTTTGGCCCAGAGTGCAAAAGATGAACAGTGTTTAAATGAACATGACCGATCGATGAATATCTTTGGCCTTTAGTGCAAAGATGAACAGTGTTGAGATGAACATTACCGATTGATGAATATCTTTGGCCCAGAGTGCAAAAGATGAATATTTGATTTGAGATGAATATTGATTGATGTTACAGGGATAAAATATTGATGACTTTGACCGTTAAATTCATAGATTATAGTAGATTTCATTCTCTACGTAACTCTTCTATGAATTATTATTTCACCGCGAATATTGATCCGAAACTTGTTGTCTATTGTATTCTATCGATTTTTCCTCTGTTGGAGACTAACGATAATTTGTTGTATATTATCTTAGTCATAGTATTCTTTATCGGGCTAGTTGAGCTCACCCTTTTCCTTGTTGTTCCATTTTTCTTCTCAGGAGGCGAGAATGTAGCGAGTTCTAGTCGGGGTATGGAATGAAGGTTCTAGAGAGAGTTGTTTAGTAGTCCTCACCATTTTTGTAAAATAATGTTTCAATAATTATGATGGGGATTTATTTGCGTGTGGATATTGTCTAGAAGACAATATTATATTTAAACTCACAGTATATATTGTCGTATTTCACACGACATTTGTATTATTGAAGTTGTAGTTTGCTTCTTGTACCATGTATTTGGCGACTCAGAATGGGTGTTGTGTATACCTATTTTGGGGGCGTCACATTCAACTTCAAGTTATACTTATGCAACCTGTTGAAGAGCTTTCTAAGATGATCTATGTGGTCTTCTTCCCTTCGGGACTTGACAATGATGTCATCCACATAGATCCTTATCTCTTTGTGCATTAAATCATGAAAAAGAGCCATCATGGCCCATTGATAGGTAGCTCCGGCATTGATGAGGCTGAATGACAACCATCTGTAGCAAAATGTTCCCCAAGACGTGATGAATGCAGTTTTCACATGATCCTCTTCAGCAACCATAATTTTATGGTACCCCACAAAATAATCAACAAAGGAGTACAAGTCGTATTGAGCAGTATTGTCAATGAGAATGTGGATAAATGGCACAGGAAAGCTATCTTTAAGGCAAGCTTTATTCAGATCCCTGTAATCCACGCAAACTCGCACCTTTCCTCCCAGTTTAGGCACGGGGAGTATGTTGGATAGCCACTCAGGGTATGTTGACACCATGATGATGCCAGCTTGAAATTATTTCACAATTTCTTCTTCGACTTTTAAACTCCACTCAGGTTTTAATAGCCTGAGCTTATGCCTGACTAGCTGGAAACCCTCTTTGATGGGGAGGCGATGAATGACAATTTCACTAGACAAACAGACCATGTCTTCATGAGACCATGCAAACACATCTTGGAATTGGGTCAATAGAGTAACCATGTCATTCCTTTGGTTTGGAGTAAGGTCCATACCAATCTGGATTAGTTTGTGGTTTTCTAAGGTTCTGAGGTTGAAAGAGGTGGTTTGATCAAGATTTGGTTTGGATTTTCTTTGTCCCATTCTTTTATCTCCTTAGGTATCTCATAGTCATCTTGTACTTCCATCAAGTCTGAGTACAACTTTACATCAAAGTTATAGTCCTTGTGTAGAATAGGCACCTCATCAGCAAGTTTAGGTACATCTAAATTTAGAGTCCTGAAACAAAAATGCTTTCACTTAATATATGAAACAGTTCAATCATATAAAGTGTTAGCATATAATGATAAAACAACTATTAATATTGTATAGAAAAAGTAAGCAGTTATGGCTATCTACATGGCAGAGGGAGCTTCTGCCCTTTTTACCCTTGTCGGCAAATGCATGGAATGCTTCTCCAATTGCCAAAGGTGAAGTCTATTTGGACTGAAATGATGAAGGGGTTGTCATCGTCCTCCTTTTCCCAAATGATGACCATGATAACTAGACAATCATCGTCTGGGATATCTCAATTCATACCCTCAGTATGAACAATGACGCGTATGTTTGATAACCGCCTGACAATGTCTTGTTTGCATCTCTGTTCATTTTCTTCCACTTCAGGATCTGGAATCTGGAACTCCTTTCCTTTAATCAGTATTAGTTTAAGAAATAAAATATAGCCATTACAAGGGCAGGCACCTTTACTGGAGACCGTACAGGCTCAGGATCTGTAGGTTGAGACTGTAGACACTCAAAATTTTGTTTTCCTGTTACTAACTATGCAAGAGGATAAAAACATCTTTTTCACACTCCAGAGATAACCCTGGAGGACCACAACATCAGTTCCAACCCCGGAGAAATCTCTAAGAGATCCATTTTCAAACCCCGGAGATAACCCCAAGAAATTAGTTTCCTACCTCGAAGATAACCCCGGAAAATCGGCCAACCCCGAGAGATAACCCTGTGGGGATCAACATCAAAGCCTGGAGATAACCCCAGGAGTTCAAGACAACCTCAGATATAACTCTGAGGACAGTTAGAGTCAACAACAGGCCAACCTCAGAGATAACCCTGAAAAAAGACTGCTACAACTGTGTGAAAATCGGTGATAACCCCGAGAGGGGAAAAATATTCATTTTGACAACTCAACTTCAAATCAAATCAAATACACTCATTTCAACTCAAATTTCTTCAAAATAAGTCCCAGAATAATCATTTCGTAACTTCCAAGTGCAAACTACGCAAACCTGCTCAATAGACTGCCTGATAGAAACTCGGAAATGCCATTTTGGTCATGGACCCATCTTTCCAGAATCAAAAATAGGAAAATCCTATGTCAATTCATAGCTCTCAGAAAGAGCTTTTCAGAATGGTATGGCACACTTCCATCGGACTTCCAGATTGAAAGTTATGAAGGTTCGAACGAACAACGCGTTATTGAAGTGCACATACTTCGAGATGGTGGAACCCACATTGCCCGGGGCATCTCGGGCAGCCATAGGTACACCTGCGCCTCCCCCCTCTATAAATAGAGGGCTTGGGGTGACCATTTTGAAGAGAGAAAAGGTAAGGAAGCCCTGTCCAATTTTCTCTGTACACACTATAAACTTAGTGCTTTCTCATTTCAAACACTTATGAGCTTATATTTTGTTGTAATTTCCCGATGGGAACCGAGTGTTCATCAATTTAAAGCTATTAGAGTCTTCTTTGGCAGTCCACTGTAAGCCTTCTTACATTTCTTAAAGCCTTTCTCCACATTCAGCACACACAGAGCTGTTAAATAGTGTCACCTCATTTGGTCAATGTGCAAACCTTTTCTCGGTTGAGTTGGTGCAACCATTTAAAAATACCAACTGGCGACTCTTACAGTCCAATCGTCGACAGATAAATGCTAGACATTTTAATAACTTGTTTTTTTAAAACAAATCTCACTTGATATGAGAACACCAAAAGACAAGAACAGAAAAGGGACAATAAAAATCCCGATGTTCACAGGTGGCGACTCTGCTGGTGACATCCAGTAAGAGGGCTTAAGACGCTATTACAAACTTTTCAAACTGTTATCTGCTTGTGTGTGGATGTTGCATTTACATTTAAAATGTGTATGATTGCATTTACTTACTGCACTTAGTGCTTCGCCCTATATCTACTTGTGATATTAAAGTGCTTCGGACATGTTATCATTTCCATAACGGTGAGACACGTTGTATGTGAATGTATGTTCTGTGGTCCCTCCACCAGGAGGCTATCTTGTCAGTGTTTGATTACTGGACTCGTAGGAAGACTAATTCCAATGATGCTTAGGAAAGGCACCACCCAGATTCGCTCCACTTGAAAGACTGAATTAACTTCCCATCGAGTAAATTGTGATGATCTGAGAACCTTTATGACAAAAAACCACGAGAGTAACCTAGGATAGGTCAGCTTCTGATCAACCAAACGTGGAGGGAAGTTTGTTCATACTTTCCCATTTTAATTACTTGTAAATTCAATTACTTGTAATTTCATTCCATGTTAATCTCTATGTAATGGAAATTATGAAGGGAAATGTGTATATGTATTCCCTTTTTTCCATGCTATTTTACAAACAGCTAACATCCGTTTTGCAGGATAATACTCTTAAAACAAACCCATGAAATAGCATGCAACATTTCTACGTTCACTAAGACTAAATTACATAAGTCTTTTTGTAGGGAAGCAATTGGTCATGTTACCCTTTCAAAATCCAAAAAGGCACTAAGCCCACAGTCAAACATGGCTACAAGTGCCCCACCTGATCCTACTCTTGTCTCTCGAGAACAGTTCGAAGGATTAAGGAATCAAATAGCAGAATTGGTTGTCTTTCTAAAAGAACACAGTAAAAATACTAGAGACCAGACAATGCCTACTCAACCAGAGTTATTCACACCAGGGGGCAGTCAGGGTATTGACAAAAAGATAGAAACCCTGATACCTGAACCTCATTCCAATAAAGAAACCAACAAAACCCCTAAAAACACAAAACTCAGGGATAATCGAGAAACTGGGGATATAAGAGAGAAAGTCCAACAAATGGAGGAAACCATCCGGTCGATCAAAGGGACTGGAAGCTATGGAAGTGTCACCTATTCAGATCTCTGCATATTCCCAGGGGCTAAATATCCTGACAAATTCAAAATCCCAGAGTTTGAAAAATACAATGGGGCATGCGATCCCTATACGCGCCTAAAAGGATACATTGGCGAGCTAGGCTCTTATGCTGAAGATGAAGGCCTCAGAATGCAGCTTTTCCAAAATAGTCTCACTGGGGATGCTAAAGCCCGGTATGCCCGACTCGACAATGCCAAAATCCATAACTGGGAAGAATTGGCCCACGCCTTTCTAAATTAGTACAGTTTTCAGTCACAAATGGCACCAGATCAATACAAAGTGACTAAAGTCAAAAAGCAAAGTATTGAGTCTTTCCAATAATATGCCCAAAGGTGGAGACATCTAGCAGCGCAAGTCATTCCATCAATGACAAAAACAGAGATGGTAATAACGTTTATTAATATCCAAGAAGCTCCTTATTGTGAGAGGATCCTAGCAGGCATAGGAAAGCCATTCTCAAAATGATCAAACATGGCGAAATGGCAGAGATGGGCTTGAAGGCAGGCAAGATTAAAGACTTCACTGCCTTGGAAGCGGTCACCAAACATATACAAACTGGAAAGTATGTGAGCAATCCCAAGAGGGTACCTGAAAAAGGCAATGAAGATGTATCCTTCGTTTCACAGGAGCAAGCTAGTAGACCAACCTACAGTCCCCCCATTTGGAAAAAGCAAGACAATCTGCCATTTAAACAACAGGCTGCATTTGACTAATGCCAGTACAGAAAAAGAAAATTTGAAAGAATGGAAAATCGAGTGTTCACTCCATTAGGCAATTCCCTTGAAAATATATTGGCGATATTAATGGATCACAAGAAAATTACCAAACTGGATCCACCTCTGGAACCAGGTAGCAAAAGATACAATCCAAGACAGAGATGTGCTTACCATTCAGGGTCTCCGGGACATGACACACAAGATTTTTTGTCCTTAAAGCATAAAATTCAAAATCTGATCGAAAGTGGAAGTATTGTGGTCCAACAACCTGACCAACAAAATGTTAACACCAACCTTCTGTTGCAGCATGATACAGGAAGGAGTAAACATGATTGGGTCAGGAAGTGAGAAATGTTTCCAAATCGTAAGTACATACGAAGGATGGAGGAATACCCCCAAAGGCATAGAACAAATGTCCTAGAGTGGGAAAACTCGGAGGAGGGTATAATAGTAATAAAAAAGTTAGAGACGATCCAAAATCAAGTAAATCTGCTAGCTAAGCTGATAGTGCGCCAACATCAGGATACGAGGTAGTTTTTCACACAACTATCAGAAAGTCAAGAGAAAAAAGAGGTTAACCATAATGCAAGCCCATATCTCTCCATGATGAGCCAGCTAAATGAAGAAGATCAAAGAAGGCTAAAATGGCAAGAAAAGGGGATGATAAAATTGCTAGAATATCTCGCTAACGAAAAATTCACTCAGGGGAATGTGAATTCTCAAAGAAGAAAGATCAAACAACCTCCACAAGAGCCCAAAAATTCACCCCTTTGAGCAAATCAAATGAAGAAATGCTATACTCTCTAATAAGCGAAGGAAGGATTACTGAGTTGTTGCCTCCTATAAATCCCAAGATAAAGAGTTATAATTCCACCAAGATGTGTCTCTACCATTCTAACTCACCTAGATATGTGACTAAGGAATGTTGGTCTTTACGACATAAAATCTAGGATTTTATTGAAAATGGAGAGCTGAAGATAGAATTCCTCATAACCAGAAAAGGAAAAAAAGAAATAAAAAGCTTAATATGTCCACTCGAGACTGGCAGTTCAGAGGAGGTAAAGGCTATAGGCACCAATTCTGCCAGAACACAAGGTGGACTGATCCTAATGCAAGGAATGATAGAGGAGACACGAGAATCCTCAAAGGATATTCCTTCGCCAACATCAAACATCTTCTAGTCCAAAGATAGAAACCACGTTCCTAATTTTATCACCTTGGATGATGAGGAGGAAATATTAATCCTATCTAAAGAAGGAAAAGCAAAAAAGGAAAGTTCTTTGCAAGAAATGCAACAACAGGTTGAGGGCAATTTCATGGTCAAATCCTCTCAAGCCCAAGAAAAATGTGAAGGATCAGATGAAGGAAAAGATGGCGAGGTTGTCGGAGAAGCCAACCCATTGAAGAATCTAGAGTTCATCCCTTTTTGCGATGGGTCCAGTTCAAGCATCCCTAAGGAATGTACTGCATCAATAGGCGATCGAGTTATTGCCATAAACGAAGATATTCAGGATCAAGAGGTAACCTCTATCGTGAGCCTTGAAGGCAACATAACCACTGATGACTGGACTATCAGGCCTCAGCTGGCCAAGAAGATGTAGATCCAGAGGATAAAGTTGGTAGTTCCAGGAGATGTTGGGACGGTATCACTTTCTTCGCAGTATGCCTTTTATTTTCCATACATGTAAATATTGAAAAAAATCAAAAAAATGAATATTAAGCCAGTCAGGTCTCAGCTCATTACGCCTGAACTACAAAAGACCTAATCTCCCCTCATCAATAAGAGTACGTAGGCAGCCATTTATGGTGCGGTCAAACCAAATAAAACCCCAAACAAACATTTCTCAAATCGTTCAGCTCATCAAGTAGGAACTACGTAGAATTGATCTCCACTCATCAATGGGAGTACGTAGGCAGCCATTAGTGGTGCGGTCTGACCCTCAAAAGAAATATTCAAACCCAAACATCAATCCCAAGATGCTAAATAACAACCCTCTAAGTCAGCGACCCATGTTGACAAAACCCAACAACACTTCAATGTCATTCCATCAAATCTGACATAAATCCCAAAAAGGAAAAAACAGTGATACACCAAGACCACCAGTAATGAGGACCTTCAAAGATTTGACACCCTCAATTACAAGATCTTCATCAAATTAGACGAAAACCATCAAGGCCGATTGCGAGAACAAGTCAGGAACAATGATTATGGGCATCAGAGCCCAAATCCACTACATGTTCGCCATATAATATAGAGGTAAAAGCCTCTTGCGATCTCAACATCTTATCAGCCCATCTGTCAAAGCAACTATCCCAGACAACAAGCAAGTCTGGGGTAATTTTAAAATCAGCGACAACCCGATATTGGAACCCTTACAACAAGACTATGGCAATCTCGAAAATAGTGCCAACTCAACACTGGGCATTTATCATCCATCCTAAAGAGGAAAATGCACCAATCAGCACCATCAGTATGGTACATCATCATAAGAGCTTCCCTTATATCATCTCACTGGCAATTTGGTATGCTTATTTGGTCTTTTCCAATCATAATGTTCTCAAAATGAATAATCCATATGTGAGGTGTGATTCTTTCACCTCTTTATGTGCTTTTCAGTCTCCATTTACATGCATTAGTTATAATATACAAGTTAAGTATTCTTAGAAAGAGGTTTTTACTTACCTTGTTATGAATGGGGCAAAAATCACGGGACTGTTTAGAGAATTAATACTATTCAAACTTTTGATTAGGCACAATATCCTAGTTCAAAGCGCTTTTTAGAATAGACTTGACCTCATATGCATGTATGCACTATGCGATTGCCCTGACTCTTAGTTGTGGGGTATGAAGCTATGGCAAAAATAATGGCAATGAAAAGATAAAAGATAAGTCGCCAGCCTAATATCTCGAATCGTGGCCTAGGTTGCTCGAGTTATTAAGCCTGAGGGGTGTCTTTACACCTAGTTCCCTAAAGCCATCTGGTTTGGGATTCATCGGCCCAATGCTCCTTATATGGGTAACTTAGCGCCTAAGAAAACGAGCATTAAAAAAAGGCAAAACCTGAGCAGATCCGAATCGTGGCGTAGGTTATTCGAGTAATTAAGCCCGAGGGGTGTCTTTACACCTGGTGCCCTAAAGCCATCTGGTTTGGGAGTCATCGGCCCAATGCTCCTTACATGGGTGACTGAGAGCCTAAGAAAATGGACCTGTTAAACTCAGGCAAAGAAGCGAATAGAGTGATCGCCTTATTTATCTTGAAGCGTGGCCTTTATTACTCGAGCTAGTAAACCCGAAGGGGTATCTTAACACCTAGTGCCCTAAAGCCCTCTAGTTTGGGAGTCATTGGTCCAAAACTTGTTATATGGGTAATTCTGAATAGCCTAAGAAAACAAGATAGATTAGGCGAGAAAAAGAAAAATTTGTCAAGGCATAGAGGTGAAACCCCTGCTAAGAGTTGCGTCACTCATAGTGCGTGTGTCATATAAAGTCAATTATGTGAAGAATAACATCCAGAGAGAAGATGAAGTATCTCTTATATAGGGAGATAAGTCTTTTGAATCTAATCCTACCCATGAATAATGACCATGGATGTTTCCAAATTTCCTTATGATTTCATAACTCATTTAATTGCATAACTTTTGCTTTAAATACCATATTCACAAGAAGATACTAATCCTGACGGCCAAGCCATCAAGCTTTTAGTGTATTTTGCTCCTTTGATGTGAAGAATATTACTCACCCGCGATTTGGTCAAGAAAGAGAGGTTCTCATATGAATCCCCGATAATAACATGCGAAAGGACTGGGGCATCTTTCAGTTCCAAGAAATGGAATTGAGTTTAAGGCGGGATCAATCCTCTCATCAAAAGAAAGGGGAGAACTCCTGAAAGAAATCATGGCAACATAGGCTTTCCCCTATAGAAGAAGGGGAAAATTCTCAAGAAAGTCTTTAACTCAAGAGGAGAAGCCCAATGACAAAAGGTTTTGTGAATGAAATCTAAACCATCAAACATGTTAACCTATGTTAAGCCCTCACAAGTTGAGGCCTCTACACCAAAGTTCAAAGGTGGGCAGCGAAAGATTGGGATGCACCCTCCAGGGATGTCAACGACATTCAGATCATCAGTTCAGTCGGGTTGCGAATCAAAAGCTCAAGGGAATGGGGCACAAGCACCCAACAGGGAAAAGAAACTCCAAATCACCTCAGAAAGGGGGAGGTTAGTTTTTACTCTAGATAATTTAAAATGTGCATCAACCTAGGACAATAAACTCCTAAGGATAAATCTAGGTCATCACATCATGCATGATCTGCACATGTGCAAATGCGCTACATCAGCGTACATTTCCATCAAGATTTAGCATACATCTCCAGTAGATTTAAATATGCACGCACATTAAATGTCTAGATTAGAGAAAAATTTCATCGTAGACATCAGTTGGTTGTCATCAATCCAGCGTAACATCAGGTGGATTCTGGTGAAGCAAGCTGTTGAATATTACTTCAGTGAAGGTATCAGATGATTTGGTATCAGATGAGCCTATATTAGATGATCCGGTATTCTAAACCAGTGGAATCAATTCAGTGCAACTTCGAGACATTTCAGTGATGAAAGCTTTGTATGCCACCGTTCGAGTGGGAACCAAAATAGTTTGGCGATGTCAGCGTATTCAACTACTAGCGGGGTAGGATCCGTTGTTAAAATACCAGCAGGGTAGGCACCATTGTAAACTGACAACATATGCATCGGGAAGATCTAATGATTTTAGGACTTCATCCGCAATAGAGATGTAGAAAACATCTCAACTTATCTTCATCAAACAAGCATCAGCAACACCGATAAAAAGCCAAATCGTTGAAGTCAACACCAACATAGGCATCAACAGGCAAAGGTAATGCGACTTGCAATTTATGAAATGCGATGTGCGAGTTGCGAAGTGCAATTGGCCAAAAGCGAAACACGAACTGCGATGTGCGAACTACGATTTGCGAAAGCATTTTAACATTCATCATAACATTCATTACATTACGATTTGCATCATTCAAAATACCTTATAATATTTCAAGTGTCTAGTAATCTTTATCATGTCTATTCCATTACATTGCATGAACATGATAAAATGGGGGCATCTGTAGACACTCGAAATTTTGTTTTCCTGTTACTAACTATGCATGAGGACAAAAGCATCTTTTTCACACTCTAGAGATAACCCTGGAAGACCAAAACATCAGTTCCAGCCCCAGAGATAGCTCTAGGAGATCCATTTTCCAACCCAGGAGAAAACCCCATGAAATCAATTTCCAACCCCGGAGATAACCACGGGAAAGTCAGTTTTAACCCCGAATATAACCCTAGGGGATCAAGTTCAAAGCTTGGAGATAACCCCAAGAGGTCAATCCAACCTCAAAGATAACCCTAAGGAAAGTCAGAGTCAACAGCAGGCCAACCTCAGAGATAACCTTGAGAAAAGACTACTACACTGTGAAAAAATTAGAGATTACCCCGAGAGGGGCAAAATGGTCATTTTGCTAACTCAACTTCAAATAAAATCAAATACACTCATTTCAACCTAAATTGTTTCAAAAGAAGTCCCACAAGAATCATTTCTTAACTTCCAAGCGCAAACTACGTAAAATAGCTCAACGAACTGCCTGACGGAAACCTAGAAATACCATTTTGGTTATGGACCCATCTTCCCAGAATCAAAAATGGGAAAATCATATGTCATTGCATAGCTCTAGGAAAGAGATTTCTGGAATAGTATGGCACGCTTCCATCGGACTCCCGGATTGAAAGTTATGAATGTTCGAGCGAACAGTGCGTTGTCTGAGTGCACGTACTTCGAGACGACGAGACCCACATTGCCCGGGGAACCCCGGGTAGCCACAAATACATCTGCGGCTCCCCCCTCTATAAATAGAGGGCTTGGGGTGGCCATATTAAAGAGAGAAAAGGTAAGGAAGCCCTGTCTAATTTGCTTTGTACACACTATAAACTTAGTGCATTCTAATTTCAAACACTTGTGAGCTTATATTTTGCTATATTTTCCCAGTGGGAACCGATTGTTCATCCATTTAAAGCTATTGAAGTCTTATTTGGTAGTCCATTGTAATCCTTCTTACATTTCTTAAAGCCTTTCTCCACATTCTGCATACACAGTTATTCACGTTGACAGTCGTGTTGTGTGCGTATGCTTGGACTTCGGTTCGTGGCTTTTATTTCTTTTATATATATATATATACTTATATATATGTACTAACATTATCGAGTTATGCCTCGATTGAGCCTGGACTCACGTCCGGAGTGTTTATTGCTTTTATATATATATACTTATATATAAACTATTGTCGAACTCTGTTCGATGAGCCTAGATTTATATCTGGAGTGTTTACTGTTTATATATATATATATATACATATCTGTTAGGCCTGAGTTTACTTCGTGCCCATTTATCGCTTTATTTACATTTTTGTCAAGCCTGGAGTTTACTTCGTGGCCATTTACAACTTTTTTTACATTTCGTCCCGCCTGGAGTTTACATCATGGTAGTTGATTATATATATATATATATATATTACAACTTTTATATATATAACTGCTTACCACTTTCATATAAACTGCTACATCATGCGAGCCTAGGAATCATGTAATCATAGATTCAGTCTCCTGAATCTAGATTAGGTTCCCGTGATGGATATTTTCGGCTGTAATCAGCTTGTACATTATTCACGGTGTTTGAGTTTCCTTAGATTGCTCTCATGCCCATAAGGAGTTTGGCATTGCTATGTATATTATTTCCTTGAAGATGCCTCACATCTCAAAAATAAAAGCATTCAAGCCGAACATCTAATAAAATGGAAGTATCAAAGGCCTCAATTACTATTGAGCATAAGGGTTTGAAAAACCTCTTTTACAAAACATCACTGTTATATCTTGTTAAAACTAAACTTTTATACAAAAATTCAAACCCTTTGTATATATGTGTGAATGAGGAATAGCACTACTTCCAGATAATTGCACATTGATCAATACACACACAAACACACACATATAACAATTTAATTGAAAAGTGATGGTCACCGTGGTAACACGGATGTTGGGGGGTGCCTAACACCTTCTCTTCGCATAATCAAGACCCCGGACCCTAACGAATCTCTGTTTCACAGACCTGTTAAACAATGTCACATCACTGGGTCAATGTGCGAACCTTTTCTCAGTTGAGTTGGTGCAACCATTTAATAATACCAACTGGCGACTCTTACAGTCTAATCATCGACATATACATGTCGGACCTTTTCACAACTTATTTTTTCAAACAAATCTCACCTAACATGAGAACACCAAAAGACAAGAACATAAAAGTGATAATAAAAATCCCGACGTCGATAGAGACAATACCCGTGTGGCCGAAACTAAAGGAACCTGTTTGTGTTTATGAGGATTCCTATGACTGGAGCTAGCAGAATAGCCTAACCCAGTTGTCCTTGTTTAACTAGGAACTTGAATTGGGCGCTTAATGCCTTGATGATCTTTGCTCAACCCTTGTCTCGGTTGATAACCCAATGATATCATCTCTTGAGTTGTCGACATTTCCTCGGTAGAAATTATGGGTATGAGAGGTGGATCCCTTATGGGATGATAGTGAGTGTTGCTCACCTCTAGGGCATAGAAGCTGACATGCTCAACTTCTAAATTTAAGCTGATGAGTGGTATGTCACCTTGTTTAGGACAATCTGGCTTAGCACTAAAAGTGACTAGGCTATTGTTAATGATGTATTTAAGTTACTGGTAAAGGGTGGAAGGGATAGCTCCAGCCATATGAATCCACGGTCTCCCCAATAGCAGGTTGTATCTTGTAGCTATTTTGAGCATGTGAAAGGATACATAGAATGTATGTGGACCAATCTTCACAGGTAGTTTAATCTCTCCGACGACATTTCATCGGGATCCATCAAAAGCTTTGATAACCGCATGGTTGATTCTGATCCTATTCAGATTGATTTTCATCTTCTCCAAGGTAGCGTAAGGGCAGATGTTTAAAGATGATCTTCCATCTATCAAAACTCATCCCACCATATATTCGGAGGACAAAACCGCTATGTGCAATGGTTTGCAATGACCAGTCCCTTTGGAAGGTATGTCATCATCAGTGAAAGATATCATATTGTTGTTAAAAATGTGATCAACCAAATGCTGGAACTTTTCAACATCCACTGATTTTGGCAATTGGGCTTCTTCCAAAACCCTTACCAAGACCTTCATGTGATCTTCGGAAGAGAAAGCCAAGTCCAGTATGGAAATCTGTTGTGGAGCTTCTTTCAAGCTTAAAACCACCTTGGCTTCATTGTGGCCCATAGTACGGAGGAATTCCTTAATTTTCTCCATGGGAACTTTCCCCTTTGATCTGATGGTAGGCTTCATCACCCGTCAGGGAAGATACAATGGATTCTCATTTAACACTGTAGCAATTATGTGGGATGTGGATCCTTCAGCCTCTCTATAATTCTATAGCACTTTTTGTAAACTGACAACATGATACTGTGGTCTGTATGGCAAGATGATTGGCTTTGGTGCAGCCACTTTTAAAGGATTGTCAACACCTTTTAGTTGAATTACTTGTATTGTGAGTGGTATGGTAGCCAAATCATCCTCAACGGATATAACTGCTACGACTTCCTTCCATTTTGTAGGAAATGTGTCCCCACTCTCGAGTAATACAGTGTCATTATCTGCTAACTACAGAACACCACTGTCAATTAGGTTCTGAATAAGATGGCGGAGTGCCCAACATTCTTCAGTGCTGTGTTCGAGAGAGTGGGAGTGGTACTGACATACTCCATTAGAATTAAACCATCTTGAATGAGGATTGACTGGAGCAGTTATTCTTCCTTCTTTGATTAGCATCTGAAACATCTCCTCCATCGATTGGCCCAGATAGGTAAATTCCCTTTTGTTAGCAAAATCCTGACGGGCTTTGGCATTTGCTCTTTTTATAATTTTATCCTCCATCATTTCACCTTCTGAAGTCAATGGTGGAGTATTCATAACAAGATGAAGGAGACTAGCATGCTCCTGGCTGAATAATTGACGTGTGACTTGGTGCTGATGGATCACCAGTTCTGCCAATTGGTTGACTTGCTCACAAAGAGCATTCATTTTGCGTTCCATCATAAACTGGAACTGTGCACAATCCTATTTATCAGCACTATCCTTACTGGTTTGGGAGGATTCACCATTATAATTGGAACTCTGTCCATTGCTCCAATTAATCATATTAATCTCTTCTTCTTCGTGTTGAGGAAGATGGTTATCTTGCACGTGGGGTTTGTCGGGTTTAGTCACCATGATTTCACCATTATCAATCAAATCCTGGATGTTATGCTTCAAGGCCCAGCTATCCTAAGTGTCATGTCCTGGATCTCTAGCATGATAAGCACACTTCTTGCTAGCATTGAAACCCTTTCCACTCGGGTTGGCTGGTAGAAGAAGATGTGTAACTTTCTTCTGAGTTGTTAGAAGATTGAGAATGTTCTCGAGTGAGTCCTCTAATGGTGTGAACACTCGAGTGCGTCTGACTTCTCTACTCTTTGGCAATGGAGGGTTTGAAGATTGTGCTTGAAAAGAGGAGTAGTTTCTCCTCTTGATAGGCATGTTCTTATTGCCTTTCTGTCCTTAGAGTAACAAGGAAACATCCTTATTATTCTTCTTATGGGCCCTCCTGGGGTTGTTCCATAACTTCCGGACTGGATGTGCTCAGCAACATCTTTTAGAGCGGTAAGGTCTTGAATCTTTCTTGACTTCGATCCCATCTCAACCATTTCTCCATGTTTGATCATTTTAGAGAATGGCTTGCCTATGCTGGCTAAGACCCTCTCATAGAAGGGAGTTTCTTGAATGTCTATGAAGGTTATCACTAATTCAGACTCAATCATAAACGGAATAACTTAAGCAGCAAGGCGCCTCCACCTTTGGGCATACTCTCTAAATGACTCGTTGGCTTATTTCTTGACATTGGTAATTTGGTACCGGTCTGGAGCCATCTGAGACTAGAAATTGTACTGACTGAGGAAGGCATGAGTGTAGACACTCGAAATATTCTGCATACTTGTTACTAATATTGTAGGAAGTGTAGAAATTTCTTTTAGAGATAACCTTGGAAGACAGCTCAGCTTAATCCCAGAAATACCACCGGACATTCAGTTTCAACCCCAGTAAACACACCAGGAGTATCATTTCCCATCTCAGAGATAACCCCGAGGATAGTAGTACGAATACCAGAAATTCCACCGGAGAAAGCCGATTCATCTTGGAGTTAACCCCGAGATGTTCAGTCTCAGTCCCGAAAACAACACCGGGAAAGACAATATCAACCTTAGAGATAACCCCAAGGAGTGCAGTTGCAGTTCCGGAGATAACCCCGGAGATGCTTATTTCAACCCCTGCAATCAGCTTCAACCTCAGGACTCACACCGAAGCACTCAATTCACAAACCCGGAAATAACCCCGGGAGAATAGGCACACCTCAGAGACAACCCTGAGGGCATTCAACACTTGCAGCGGTCCAATCTCAGAGATAACCCTGAGCAACGTCTGCTTTATCAGTCAAAACCGGAGATAACCCCGGTGAAGGGAAAAGTCATCAAATTACCAGATATAAAAGCAGTAAACCCACAGGATATATTTCGATCCCTGCTCGGTTTATCATTTCAGCGATTTATCGCTATATATATATATATATATATATATATATATATATATATATATATATACATTGTTGTCGGACTTTGTTCGATGAGCCTGAATTTTATATCCGGTGAATTTACTACATATATATATATATATATATATATATTTACATTTCTGTCAGGCCTAGAGTTTACTTCGTGGACTTTTACTACTTTTTTTACATTCCATCCCGCCTGGAGTTTACTTCGTGGCAGTTAATCGCATTTATTGCTTTATTTACATTTCTGATCCCCCACGGAGGTGCTTCGTGGTGGTTGATTATGTCTCGATATATATTTACCGCTTTTATATATTTACATTTCTGATCCCCCATGGAGGCTCTTGGTGGTGGTAGATCATGTTTGTATATATATATATTTATAGCTTATATATATAACTGCTTACTGCTTTTCATATAAATTGTGGCATCGTGTGAGCCTAGGAATCATGTGATCACAGATTCAGTCTACTGAATCTAGATTCGGTTCCCGTGATGGACATTTTTAGCTATAAGTAGCTTGTAAATTATTCACAGTGTTCGAATTTCTTTAGATGGCTTTCATGACAATAAGGAGTTCGACACTGTTATATATTATTTTCTCGAAGATGCTTCGCATCTCAAAAATAAAAACAACCAAGCCGAACATTTAATAATAAAATGGAAGTATCAAAGTCCTCAATTACTATTGAGCACAGGGTTTGAAAAACCTCTTTTATAAAACCTAATTGCTATATCTTGTTTAGAACTGAATATTTCATACAAATTAAAACCCTTTGTATATAGGTGCGAACGAGCACTCGCACTACTTCCAAATAACAGCACATTGACCCACATATACACACACGTTCATATAACAGTTTCTTGAAAAGTGGCGGTCACCGTGGTAACACGGATGTCGGGGGGTGCCTAACACCTTCCCTCCGCATAATCAAGCCCCGAACCCAAATGAATATCAGTTTCATAGACCCGTTTAGTAGTGTCACATCACTAGGTCAATGTGCAAACCTTTTCTCAGTTACATTGGTGCAACTAGTTAAAAACACCAACTAGCGACTCTTACAGTCAAATCATCAACATAAACATGTTGGACCTTTTTCACTTATTTTTTCAAACAAATCTCAGATAACATGAGAACACCAAAGAACCATAATAAGAAAAGGGACAAATTAAAATCCCGACATCGACAGGTGGCGACTCTGCTGGGGACACCAGTAAGAGAGCTTAAGCCGCTACTACAAGCTTTTCAAAACTGTTATATGATTGTGTGTGAATGGTGCGTTTACATTTTTGATGAATGTGTATGAATGCATTTTAATTACTGCACTGCAAAATATCTATCTGTGATATTAGTGCTTGGCATATGTCATCATTTTCATAAACGGTAAGACACATTGTATGTGAATGTATATTGTGTGGTTCCTTCACCAGGAGGCTATCCTGTCGGTGTTTGATTACTGGACTCGTAGGAAGACTAATTCCAACGAGGCTCAGGAAAGGCACCACCCAGATTCGCTTCAGTTGAAAGACAAGATTAACTTCCCGTTGAGTAAATTGTGATGATTTGGGAACCTTCATGCCAAAAAGCCGTGAGAGTAACCTGAGATAGGTTAGCCTCTAATAAACCAAACGCGGAGGAAAGTCTCTTCATGCTTTCCATTTTCAATTACTTGTAAAGACAATTACTTGTAATTTATTCCATGTTCATCTATATGTAATGGAAAATATGAAGAATATTTGCACATGCATATTAATCCATGACATGCTATCAAATGACACCCGTTTTGCAGGATAATATTCCTAAAATGGACACATTATGATAGCATGTAAACATTTATACATTCCCTAAGACTAAACTACATAAGTTTTTGTAGGGAAACAATTGGGTCTGTTACCTGTTCAAAATCCAAAAAGGCCACGAGCCTACAACCAATAATGTCTTCGGCTGACCAGTCTAATCCTGATCCTGTCTCGCGAGAAGAGTTTAACGGATTAAGCAATCAAATTACAGATTTAGCTGTTCTGCTTAAAGAACTACACCAATCTACTCAGGGTTTGCGAATACCCGTTCATACAGAATCCGCTGCACAAGGAGGAGCACAAGGTTCAGATAAAATAAATCGTGAACTGCAGTTGGATACAACCAACAAAATTCCTGAAAACACCCATCATAAAGAAGATCCAAACACCGGTTATATCATGAAGAAAGTCCTTCAAATGGATGAAACCATCCATTCTATCAAAGGAATTGGAACACACGGGAGTTTTTCATATGCTGACCTTTGTATATTCCCTGGTGTTCATTATCCAGAGAAATTCAAAACTCCTGACTTTGAAAAGTATGATGGGTTAGGGGATCCTTATACACATTTGAAGATATTTATAGGAGAACTTAGATCTTATACAAAGGAAGAAAATCTCAGAATGCAGTTGTTCCAGAAGAGTCTGACTAGAGAAGCCCGATCGTGGTATACCAGATTAGACAACTCAAAGATCCATAGCTGGGAGGAACTAGCTCATGCCTTCCTCACTCAGTACAGCTTCCAATCTCAGATAGCTCCTGATCGGTACCAGATTACCAAAGTCAAGAAATAGCCAAATGAGTCTTTCAAAGAGTATGCTCAAAGGTGGAGACGCCTTGCTTCTCAAGTTATTCCTTCCATGACAGAATCAGAAATGGTCATGACCTTTATAAACATACAAGAAGCTCCATTCTATGAAAGAGTCTTAGCTGGAATTGGCATGCCATTTTCTGAAATGATCAAACATGGAGAGATGATTGAGATGGGATTGAAGTCGGGAAAGATTCAAGACCTAGCCACTCTTAAAGCAGTTGTTGAGCACATCCAGTCTGAAACTTATTGAAACAACCCTAGGAGGGTCCATAAAAAGAAAGAGGAAGATGTTTCCTTGATACTACAAGGTCAAAAAGGCAATCAGAATATGCCTATTCAGAGGAGAAATTACTCCCCTTTGCAAGCACAGTCTTCAAACCCTCCATTGCCTAAAGGTGGAGAAGTCAGACGCCCTCGAGTGTTCACACCCTTAGGGGTCTCACTTAAAAATATTCTTACTCTTCTGATTACTCAGAAGAAAATTACACATCTTCTTCCACCAGCCAACTCGAATGGGAAGGGTTTCAATGTTACTTGAATGTGTGCTTATCATGTTGGGGCACAGTGACATGACACTCAGGATTGCTGGGCCTTGAAACACAAGATCCAGGATTTAATTGACAATGGGGAGATTGTCATGACTAAACCCAACCAACCTCATGTGCAAGACAATCCTCTTCCCCAACAGAAAGAGGGAGATGTGAATATGATTAATTGGATAAGTGGACAGAGTTCCAATTACGTTGTTGAATCTTCCTAGACCAGCAAAGATAGTGCTGACAGATGGGATTATGCGCAGTTCTAGTTTATGATGGAGCAAAAGATTAAGGCTCTTTGCAAATAAATAGATCAGTTGGCAGAACTGGTGATTCATCAACATCAAGTCACACACCAATTAATCAGTCAGAAGCATGCTAGTCTCCTTCCTTTTGTCATGAATATTCCATCCTCGCCTTCAGAAAGTGAAACACTGGAGGATAAAGTTGCAAAAAGAGCAAGTGCCAAAGCCCGTTGAAACGGGAATTTACATATCTTGGACAATTTATGGAGGAGATATTTCAAATGTTGATCAATGAAGGAAGAATTACATCCCTTCTACCTCCAATCAATCCCCGTTCCAGATGGTTTAATTCTAAGGGAGTATGCCAATATCACTCCCACTCTCGCGGTCACAGCACAGAAGAATGTTGGGCACTCCGCCATCTCATTCAGAATTTAATTGATAGCGGTGTCCTGCAAATGGCAGACGATGACACTTTGCTACTTGAGAGTGGGAACACATGTCCTACAAAATGGAAGGACGGCGTAGCAGTTATATCCGCTGAGGATGATGAAGCTGTTAAACCACCAATAATCCAACTCAAAGGAGCTAATAATCCTTTGAAAGTGGTTGCACCAGCGCCAATTAACTTAACATTCAGACCACAGTATCCTGTTGTCAGCCTACACAAAGTCCCATGGAATTATGGCAGGTTAAAGGATCTACATCACATACAACTGTTGCAGTGTCTAATGAGAATCCATTGTATCTTCCCCATTGGGTGATGAAGCCCACCACCAAGTCAAATGGGAAAGTTTCCATGAAGAAGATAGAAGAGTTCCTCCGTACCATGGGCCATAACGAAGCCAAAGTGGTTTTAAGCTTAAGAGAAGCTCCACAACAAATTTCCATACTGGACTTAGTTTTCTCTTTCGAAGATCACAGGAAGATATTTCTAAGGGTCTTGGAAGAAGCCCATTTACTGAAATCAGTGGATGTGGAATAATTCCAACATCTGGTTGATCACATTTTCAAAAATAATGTGATATCTTTCACTAATGACGACATACCCGCTGAAGGGACCGGTCATTATAAGTCATTGCACATAGAAGTTTTGTCCTCTAGATACATAGTAGGAGGAGTCTTGATAGATGGAGGTTCATCTCTAAATATCTGTCCTTATGTTACCTTGAAAAAGATGAATATCAACCCCAATAGGATCAAAAGCAGCCATACGGTTATCAAAGCTTTTGATGGGTCCTGACAAAAAGTCGTTGGAGTAATTGAATTACCAGTGGAGATAGGTCCACATAAATTTAGTGTATTCTTTCATGTGCTCAAAATAGCCACAGGATACAACCTGCTATTGGGAAGACCATGGATTCATATGGCTGGAGTCGTCCCTTCCACCCTTCATCAACAACTCAAGTACATTATCAACAATAGCCTAGTCATTGTTAATGTTGAGCCAGAATGTCCAGAATAAAGTGATATGCCACTAATCAGCTTCAATTCAGAAATTGAGCAGGTCAGTTCCCATGCCCTGGAGGTGAGCAACAATCATTACCATCCCATTGGGGCGCTACCTCTTACACCCAAGATTTCTATCGAGGTTATGTTGGCTACTCAAGAGATGATGTCATTGGGTCATCAACCTGGACAAGGGTTTAGAAAAAATCATCAGGGTATTAAGCACCCGATTCAAGTGCCTAGTCAAATAGGGACAGCTGGATTAGGCTATTCTACTAGCTCCAGTCACAGGAATCCTCATAAGCACAGACAGATTCCTTCAACTTTAGTTATACGACGATTTTTTCCACCTGCAACTCCTGAGCTGATACAATATTCGGTAAAAGTGTCAGCCCATATTATGGTTATGCTATTTCCCAGACTAGTACCGATTAAAGCAAAAGAGGTCCTGATTCCTGATCCCAAAGTGGAAGAGAGGAAACAGAAATGTAAACAAGACATTACCCTGATGATGTCAGGCATACGCATCATTGTCAATGATGAGCATATAAACAGATACACCCTAGATGATAATTGCCCAGATATCATGGTCATCATTAGAGAAAAGGAGGACAATGATAGCCCCTCCATCACTATATTCCATCAAGACTTTACCCTCGATAATTGGAACAACACTCCATGCATTGGTTGGCGAGGGTAAAGCGGGCAGAAATTCCATCTGCCCTGTAGATAACTTTAACTGCTTACTTTTCTGTAGAGTATTAGCAGTTATTTTATCAGTACATGCTAACACTTTGTATGATTAAACAATTTCATATATTAAGTGAAAACATATTTTGTTTCAGGACTCTGAGTTTAGATGTGCCTGTACTTGCTGATGAGGTGCCTTTTCTCCACAAGGATTGTAACTTTGATGAAAAGTTGGACTCAGACTTGATGGAAGTACAAGAGGACATTAAGATACCTCAAGAGATTAAGGAATAGGTCGAAGACAACCCTAAACCTAACCTTGATCAAACCACCTCTTTCAATCTCAGAACCTTAGAAAACCCTAAGCTAATCTAGATTGGTTCAGACCTTACTCCAAACTAACGGAATAACATGGTTACGCTACTAACCCAATTCCAAGATGTGTTTGTATGGTCTCATGAAGACATCGTGGGTTTGTCCACTGACATTGTCCTTCATCGCCTTCCCATTAAAGAGGGATTCAAGCCAGTTAGGTAGAAGCTCGGGCGATTGAAACCTGAGTGGAGTTTAAAAGTTAAAGAAGAAATTATGAAACAATTGCAAGTGGACATCAACATGGTGTCTACATACCCTGAATGGCTATCAAACATAGTCCCCATGCCTAAACCAGGAGGAAATGTGTGAGTTTTGATGGATTACCAGGATTTGAACAAAGCTTGCCTTAAGGATAGTTTTCTCGTGCCATTTATCCACATTCTCATTGACAATACTGCTCAATACGGCATGTACTCCTTTGCGGATTATTTCGTGAAGGGTCATCAGATTATAGTTGCTGAGGAGGATCGTGAGAAAACTGCTTTCATCACGCCTTGGGGAACCTTTTGTTATAGACGATTGTCATTTGGCCTCGTCAATGCCGAAGCAACCAATCAGCTAGCTATGATGGATCTTTTTCACGACTTAATGCATAAAGAGATAGAGATCTACGTGGACAACATCATTATCAAATCCCGAAGGGAGGAAGACCACTTAGACCATCTTAGAAAGCTTTTCAACAGGTTGCGTAAGTACAACTTGAAGTTGAATCCAGCCAAGTGCATCTTTGGTGTTAAATTTGGTAAGTTGCTAGGTTTCCTGTTCAGCCACAAAGGGATTAAGCTGGATCCCACCAAAATCCAGGCCATCAAGGAAATGCCCATTCCTCATACAAAGAAGGAAATACGGGGATATTTGGAAAGAATCAACTTCATTAGCAGGTTATCTCTTAACTCACAGTAACCTGTGAGCCCATCTTCAAGCTATTAAGGAAGAACTCCTCCATGAAATGGAATGATGAGTGTCAGAAAACCTTCCTTACAATCAAATAGTAGTTGTTTAATGCTCCTATTTTGGTACCTCCCAGGGATGATGTTCCCCAGTACATGTACCTGTCCATTAATAATAATGTTATGGGATGCATGCTGGGACAGAAAGACGATAGAGGCCAAGAGCGAGCTATCTATTTCCTCAGCAAAAGATTCAACATCAGTGAACACAAGTACACTCTGATTGAGAAGACTTGTTATGTTTTAGCATGGGCTTCCATGAGGTTACAACATTACCTTCATGGTCATACAACCCATCTCATATCCCGCATGGATCCTCTCAAATACGTTTTCAGTAAGCCCATACTGAATTATCGACTGTCTAGATGGCAGTTGATTCTACAACAATTGGACATCATCTATATGACACAAAAGTCCATTAAAGGACAAGGTATTATGGATAAACTGGTCACCGTACCCGCAAGGGATTACAAACCCTTAAAAACATAATTCCCCGATGAAGGGGTCATGACAATTCAGCAACACCATCATTATGATATATGCCATATGTGGAAAATGTATTTCGATGGATCTATTAACACAGAAGGTTCTGGAGCTGGAGCAGTTCTAGTATCCGGTATGGGGGAGCAGCATCCTGTCGCCGTCAAATTATAGTTTATCAGCCCCAACAACACAGCTGAGTATGAAGGCTATATCATGGGGCTAAAACTTGCTCACTCAATGGGCATCAGACGGTTAACTGTCTTTGGGGATTCAGAGTTAGTAATCAAACAAACCACGGGAATCTATCAAACCAAATAGCTACATTTGCTGCCTTACCATCAACAAGTTTTACAGATGGCTTCGATGTTTGAAGAAGTAAACTTCCTCCACATTCCTCGGAGTAGGAATGATTTTTTAGATGCGCTAGCAACTTTGGCCTCCTTGATCAACATACATGATAAGGAAAACATGCCAAGCATCCCATTTGCCCTACAAAAGGCTCCAACCTATGGGAATTACGTTGGAGAAGTATCGGATGAGCTACCTCCCATCCAACACCCTTGGCATCGGCATGTCAAAGAGTATCTGCGAGATAGATCTACACCCGCTGAGGTGAGCCCGACTAAAAAAAGGCGGATCCATAGAATGGCTATGAAATTCTACCTAAGCGGAGATGCGGTCTATAAAAGAGATGCAGGATTAGGACTCCTTAGATATCTAGACAAAGACCAATCTTAGAGGCTCATGGATGAAATCCATGGTGGAGTATGTGGCCCACATATGAGCGGCCTCCTACTTGTTAAGAAGATCCTCAGAACAGGGCATTATTGGCTTACTCTCAAGGCTAACTATGATGATCACGTCAAGAGGTGCTATCAATGCCAAATATATAGAAATGCTATCCACGCCCCTACAAGGAAACTCCACAATATGAGTTCACCATGGCCCTTCTCAATATGGGGAATGGACGTGATCAGGACCATCGAGCCCAAAGCAAGTAATGGGCATCGATTTATCTTCACCATGATCGACTACTTTACCAAGTGGGTAGAAGCAGCCTTCTTTCCCATGGTAACCAAAGAATTCATCATTGCTTTCATCAGAAACAATGTCATTTGTCGATATGGACAACCAGATGTAATTGTGTCAGACAATGCTAAGAACCTCAACAACAAAATGACGGAGGAGTTATGCAGTAAATTCCACATCAAACACCTTAACTCCGTCATCTACCATCTAAAGATGAATGGTACTGTTGAAGCTGCTAATAAAAATATCAAGAAGATCATACAGAAGATGTCTGCCAATCATAAAGCATGGTTTGACCTCTTGCCTCTGACTTTATTAGACTACAGACTTTAATGCGTACTTCCACTAGGGCAACCCCCTACTCATTAGCCTATAGGATAGAAGCAGTACTTCTTATAGAGGTGGAAAAGGAATCCCTCAGAGTGTTGATGGACGCTCAGCTGGATGAAGACTAATGGGTATAAGACATATATCACCAATTGTCTCTAATAGACAAAAGGCGAATCGCAACTATCTTCCATAGTCAGTTATATCAACAAAGGATCACCAGACCCTACAACAGAAAAGTTCGGCTACGGCAGTTTAAACAAAGTGACTTGGTTTTGAAGAAGATCACTGATAACCAAGGTCAATCTAAGGGAAAATTTGCTCCAAACTGGGAAGGCTTGTTTATTGTCAAGGAGGTATTGACAGGAGGCGCTATCAGATTACAGGAAATGGACGGCGATGAATTTCTATAACTCATCAACTTGGACACCGTGAAACGGTACTATGTCTGAGGTTACCATCAAGCAAACATTCTGATGTTGGATCATCAGATCACCAGTCATACAGGTTTTCTAACCTTTTCCTACATACACAATCTTCTGCATACTCTTCTGCCCCTCAGGGAAATATACTATTCAAGACAGCAGTCTAGTTTTACCTCATATCAAACCTTTCATACAATTTCGGTTATCCCACCAGGGATTGAACCTTTCACACCTATAGTTTGTCCTGAACATAGGATCAAACTTTTTCACGCTTGTAGTTTGTCCTGAACTTAGGATCAAACTTTTTCACACCTGCAGTTTGTCCCAAACATGGGATCAAACTTTCTTTCCCCTGCAGTTTAGCATGCACATGGGATTAAGACTTCTCTTTGGCTATAAATCGTCTTGAGGAGTGAACTACGTCGACCTGATCTCCCTTGTAACACCCCCATATCTATACTCCCACGGTATCTGATATGGTGTTTACAGTAAATTAATATAATGCATTTAAATCTATACACCCATGGTATCTGATTACAAGATTACATTAAATAGAGGGACTATCGGATATAATTCCAATATATCCAAAATTCACAGTATCCCATAACAGATGTCAATTCTCAAGAGAACTATTTCTGTGTTTGGATACCCTCACTTGGATATATGAACTGTATCTGTGACTAGAGTCTATCTATCCAAAATTTAGAGTACCAGTAATAACATGAATAGTCCATATTACCAATACCCTCACCCAGATGTATAGTATATGCCAAGCGAATTTATACTATCGTATCGATAGTAACTATATATCCAAAATCCATAGTATCAATAACAACATGAACAGTCCATGCTATTAATACCCTCACTCAGATAAATAGTTCCCAAGGATCTCAACTAGATTTGAAGAAGTCTAATTTTACATTTATATATGTAAGAAAACACGATTGCAAAATTAAAAGATGTTATATATATCATAATATTAAGATTCGATTACATGATTCTCATAACGAGTTCTTTATTACAAGGTATTCAGACAAAAATATAATCTAATCTATGTAGGGACGCTTCCCTTTATCTACTCCAGATGTTCCAGGATTACCATCCAAAACCGCAAAGGGAATAATTTGCTAGGGTGAGCTATGACATGCTCAGCAAGTTTTGTATTTATAACAATATATGATTTGAAGAAATACAACAATTCAAAATTTCAACTGATAGTTGTTACCATTTCTGGATTTCTATTTATTTCAACCATTTTAGGAATTTTTCTTTATTTCTATCAGTCACACAGACTTAGAAATTTTGTTCAGATATGAGATAGGGGATCAGCCTATTCAACATCCTAGGAGTATGCATTTCATCCTACCAGTGCTCAAACGCACCCAACATTAGTATCAATATATTCATTGACCATATCTAGATCCCTTACGGGATACCCAACTTCAGTATAGGATGTCTTACGAAAACAATTTGGTTTGACTCAACAGTTTATGCGCAATAAATATTATAATATGAATAAACAATTCATTTCTTAGTTATGCTGAAGCTTAGCAATAACTTTAAAATAAGAAGGTAATTCAATTGTAGGTGTAGTATATTATATCAACAGCATATCAAGATAAAAATCTTGTCCAATGAATAAACAGGGTTTAAGAAATTTGCATAAGTAATAACTTGGGTATAGGAAACTTGCTTTATAAGAGATTTAAGGATAGAGAACTTGCTTGAGCGTAGATCAGTCAAGTAATGCTATTCAATCGTTAATAAATACATATGATGTTCATATATATAATTCCAACACGTTAGTATTTATATTAATACTCAATTATATCATTTACATATGAACGGATTAGATTAATTAAGTTTTTGCTGTTAAATACCTTTGATAAATGGACTAAATTTTATTTATAAAATTTAATTATCCTTTATAATACCTTTTTAGAAATTGTAAAGTATTTAAAACATTTATTTATCTTTTAAATGATTTTTAAATCATTTATTTCTATTCATAAGTAATTAATATTTACTTAAAATTTTACAAACACATTGATTATTATTTTTAAATAATTTATATCCATTTATTATAATTTTATATCAATAATAATATTTTTCCATAATTATTTAGTATTTATAAATAATTATTCTAATTTCTTTATTCATAAGTTAATTATTAATAATATCTAAATATAATAAAATAATTATTAAATTTATGTAAAAATATCATAATTTAATTATAATTATTTAATATAATTTTTAAAACTGTTTTTATATTTATTTATTAATTATTTCTAATTTTTATAATTTATTTTTAGAAAAATAATTTATGTCTATCGTTGAAGCCTTTCAGTAACAGAAAGTGTCGCTGTAGGTGTTCTTGAGTTTTGGGCAATCAGTTCGGTCATGGTCGAGTGACCAATTTGACCACTAATTAAAATGTTACTAATAATGATTTTTGGATTGGTCAAGAGTTGATGTTGTAGTACTCATACAATAGTACAACATGAAACAAATTTTAGGCTTTAACTTACATATAACAAGAAGTTATAGAGGCTCAAAGTCACTATCAGAGCTGTACTTGAGTTTCTGGGTAACCGAGAATAGTAGTCATGGCCGGTCAACGGTTTCGTGGCTTGAATATCTTTTGATTCTGTGTATTAGATGTGTGTGATGTTTGTTGTAATATGTAGTATATATGTCAGGGTATATATATAACATCAACTTGAACAAAGCATAACTCTAAGGTCTCTAATTATCTTTGGTTAAAGTACAAAAAAACAACCTTTTTCTTACGTGTTCTTGATTTTACGGGCAACCCAGAAAACTTGGTCAAGCTCGGTCAACGACTTTTGACCATTAATTCCAGTAATCCTATGAGTTGTTTTAGTAATTTGAGATCATATATATGTAGTACATATTATAGGGTATTGATCTATAACAAAACCTTACAAAAATAACAAACAGAACATGATTAAAAAGGTTGGTCAAAGTAGCCGGTTCAACTGTTTTTGAGTTTTCTGGGTAACCCAGAAAACTGCAATCTGTGAACGGTCAACCCACTTTGACTGCTTATAACTTGGCATCTATGGTTCAAATGAACCTGTTTTCTTTTCCAGATTAAAGACCTACTAACAGGCTACAAATACCAAACAATTAACAGACTAAAACATAAACACATATGAATCTATAGGCCCTGACATTCGGCTGTCAGACTTAGTTTTCAAAATTTCCAGATTTCTTAAAACACTTAATTAAGGCATCTAGATGTTATGGAAACGTATTCTACCAATCTAACATACTTTCTAACATACTAATACATAATTCTAAACATCTAAACAACAAATCTAGCATAGAATCAAAGAGCTAATTATGAACTAGGGTTTTCGATTCTTGAGTGATTTTCGATTCTAGCTTCTGATATTGTTGCTGTTATCACCCAGACTTGATTTGGTAAGTTTATAAGTGTATCTAGGCTTAGAAATTTTTTGAGTTTGCTTAGCCCTAAGGTTCCTATTTATAGAATTCTTCAACTTGGCTTTTTAGTCATTTTTGTGCAACTTGCCTATACAAATATCTGATCTGATGACTATTGTCATGCTTGGGAGTTACAAGCATGTCATGTGTAGCCTAGGGACTTGCAATGGTGACTCCGAACCTACTTGTGTGCTAGTTAGGTTTGTTTAGTAGCTTAATTAGGCTTTAATCTTCACTAATCTTGATTAGGGTTTTGTTTCTAATGATTAGGATTGATAAGTGATGTTTATTAGTACCTAATTGAATTTTGCTAACCATGATTAGGTGTTAACATAAGCTAAATAGAGTTAGTTTAGCTAATTAGGGTTAAGTTTATAAATTATGTTTAGGGTTTTGCTAATTAGGGTTAGGGTTTGTTAATCTAGGGTTGTTAACCTAAATTTCTCCTTATCCTAACAAGAACGACAAAGCATTTTGTCAGTGTAAGCACGACAAAGCAACTTGTCAAAATAATTTTACCGAAAAGTCTGATTACGGAAAAAATTTAAGCACGAGGTGTCAAGCACGACTTTTTTCGAACAAAAATTTATTTGGTAAAATTTGATAAACAAAGTATATATTAACACATAACACATTCATAATGGATAAATTTTATTTATATAACGGAATTTTATACATACGAGTCTTATTAGGGTTTTGGGTTTTTACATCCCTAATACCCGAGAGTACGTAGGCAACCATATTCTATATGGCCCGGTCGTAATAAAAAACACAAAAACACTTATGCCCTCTCTCTACAAAAACAAAAACAACAAAAACATTTCTACCCTTTCTCTACATAAACAAAAACAACAAAAACATTCCTACACCCTTACACCATTCAGCGTTGAACCTCTTACACCAGGTTTGAACTACGCAAACCTGATCTCCTCTTCAATAGGAGTACGTAGGTAGCCATTTATGGTCCGGTCTAACCCTCTACTAAAACACAAATACTTGTCAACGATACTGGGATCAAACTTCAATCCACCATATTTCATCGGCTTTAGACCAAAGGGATGGAACTACCTGACCTCTCCTCACAAATAGGAAATCTGGTGACCATCTAAGCCGCGGTTGTGCCTCAAATAGCAACACCAATCCATAAGAGATGGAATTAACTAGGCTCCTCTTAAATAGAAGTACTTGCTACCATCTGTGGTGTGGTCAATCTCAGAGAGGAAAAGTCACACTCCTCTACTCATTTCCATAGAGAAACCAGTCCCAAGACACCAAAGATGGTAGGGATATACACAAATCAATGATCCATTCTGAAAGATCCTGTAACGTGTCAATGTCCACACATCAAGGATGAATTCAGGATACATCAAGATCATAAGTTCTGAAGAAACATGCAAATATCAAGCAAGTATCAAGGCACAACTGAAAAGGAAGTGAATCAAAATATATTTCCCTGCCATATATAATGTTTTTTGATATATACAATATGTGATGTACATGAAAAAGTGGCTAAGCTAGTCTGCGCAGGAAAATCCAAGTCTATCTACGGATCTGTATATATGCGGACTATCAGATCTAACATAGCATCCCTCTCCAAAGAAGGAGGTAATGCTGCAAGCTCCTGCCCAATGGTATCTACACGAGTTAGCAAATTCGAGGCAAACTGCATGGTGGCATGATGCTCATCAATGTATGCACTCATGTCGGCAAGGATGCCAGTCGTAAGGGATCTGGCTGATCTAGCCTCTCTCTCTCTAATAGAGTGGCGTCTCTCCCATCAAGAGCTATCAACATCAAGGCCCTAGCCTGATCTCTCTCAAAGGTCATCAAATGTAGACTCTGCTCCAGATACTATGATGAATGTTGAATCACAGTAGCACTCGTAGTGGGAGAATCCATCACAACTACTAGCAACCCAGTAGTCAAATCCTCCTCGATGGGAATATAAGTCTCCTCCACAGGTTCCCCATCATCAGAATCAATCCCCGACACTGTGGATACTGCAATAGTCAATGTCGTCTCAGCCTCCATCCATGTGGAATACTCTGCAGAACAAACTGGATGGCTAACAAAAATCTCAGCTAGCTCACGTTGATCCCAACAGGCATACAACCTGGATTTATCCTCTACTAATAAGTGGGGAGAAGCTAAGTGCTGACTCAATGCCCACTCAAAAGGATGGAAATCCTGGAACTGGTCAAACTGACACATCATGGCCAGTGGGTGGTAAGTAGTCATGCCCCTCAAACTAACTAAAGGAAGATAATCCATACCCGTAGCATGAGTGATGAAGCTGTAGGGTGAGCTGAGCCCTGAACATGGCAGTATGTCAAACGGATCTCCAATCCCTGCCAGGAAAATAGAACAAGATGCAGGATCTGTACACTCCGCAGGCTGGAAGGCGACATGGCTATGTCATGGGTGAAACAATACCCATGCCGTCTGAAAGTGCCAATAGGTCTTAAGTGTGACATAAACCACACGTATAACATGACCGAGCTGTCAGTGAATACCCCTGTAGGGTAAGTGTTGCAATATGTGGCTGACCTCAACGTCTCTGTGATGATCATCGGTACAATGGTGTGACCCTCCCTAAGAGCTCTCACTGCCATGATAATGCCAATATCTAGCTCATCCATGTATAAGTGGCATGTATACATCTGACAATCTGGCGTAGTAGCGATTACATCTACTGCCGTAAGTGCGATAATCCTCCGGCATGGTGAAATCCCTGGAATATCGTGTATAACTATCCTCATAGCCAAATCTATCCATCAGAAAATGCAGGGATACAACATGACCAGATGTGATCTCATCCTGCACAACCCTACGCCTCAGCCCGGTGAGAGTCGTAAACTATCGGCTCATATCGCCGATGACCATCTGCACGCAAGGTCTGTCCAATGGCAGCGCCATCAATCGTGCATACTCCTCTAGAGTAGGAGTCAACTCGTGGATGCCAAACTGGAAGAACTATCTCTCTGGTATCCAATGCTCCAGCATACACTCTATGAAGCCTACGGGAACCTGAAACATCAGGAGAGTCATAGTATTTTGTAATAACTGATCTACAGACACCCTATCTAAAGGTGACATAATATCATACCACAATCTTAGACGGGATGCCACTAATACAAGTGGGGTATGATCAATACGGCTAACTATCGAAGAAGACATCTGTGTAGGCCGTATCATAAGACTATCTAGGGGTCAATGATGAATATCTCTGGACATACATACATATGCATAACATAATACATGCATGATGAATAATAGATGGCAATATGATATATGGAATGGAAAACTGTACATACATTCCTAAGTATATCATCATCTAATATATCTATGTACAGCTATAAATACAGGGAAGTGGGGCACAGATGCCCAACAACTGACAGAAGCCAATCAAAAGATAAAGCAAAAATGGGGCCCACCCCTCCAGCTCGGTCCAATTCGAGTTGCAAAGAAGTTCTTACAAGCTGAAAAGGCCAAATCGGGAATAAAAATGCAACGCGATTGAGCGGAATAGCCTGAAATCTTGGTTTTCACGGGCCAAACTGTGGCTGTATACCAATGATCTCAGCTGTTGCAAACTACATTTGGTAATACCTCACGAAGGTCTGATGCCTTCAGTTTAGTGTCAAGCAGCCTTGACATTATCCCCGATGGGGGCGTCACATATATATTTTCAATCGTTGATATACACGTCAATAAAGGTCAAACAGCCTTGACATTATCCCCGGCGGGTTCATCATGTATATTTTTAACTGTTGATGCACACGTGAATGAAGGTCAAGCAGCCTTGACATTATCCCCAGCAGGGATCTCATCCGTTGATACACATGTCAATGAAGGTCGAACGACCACGACAACACCAATTGTTAGCGATAACTCTAATAAAGCGTGAAAGACACAGCGATACAAACCAGGGAAGAACATCCTCATTGGGGAGGACCAATGATGGAATATGTTATACACATCCTCAACAGACAAAGCTCTATCCCCAAAGAATCTCTTATACATGAGAGATGCATCTTCAGGATAAAGTCTGTATCAAGGATTCAGGACTTTGGTGATAACCCCAACGTCAACAATCCTAGAGATTCCTGGTAGCTGTGGATCACGCGTTCAAGATAGTTCATCAGGATGGTTATTTATTGCCACCCCCGGTAGAAGCAACAGGGAGTCGACAATCATCCCATCATGTTGGAGGACAATCCAACAAACCACATACATTTACATCATGTTATTATGCATTGCATCATAATCATCTTGTTGCATTTCAAGTGTCTAGTATTCTTTATCCTATCCATGCCATTGCATTGCATGAATATGATAAAGAAGGGCATCTGTAAACACTCAAAATTTTCTGCATACCTGTTACTAACATTGAAGGAAGTGCAGAAACTTCTTTCAGAGATAACCCTGGAAGACAGCTTAGCTTAATCCCGAAAATACCACCAGACGTTCAGTTTCAACCCTAGAAAACACACCGGGAGTATCATTTCCCAATCTCGGAGATAACCCCGAGGATAGCAGTACAAATACCAGAAATTTCATCGGAGAAGGACGATTCATCTTGGAGATAACCCCAAGATGTTCAGTCTCAATCCCGGAAATAACACCGGGAAAGACAATATCAACCTTGGAGATAACCCCAAGGAGTGCAGTTGTTGTTCCAGAGATAACCTTGGAGATGTTCATTTCAACCTATGCAATCAGCTTCAACCTCGGGACTCACACCAAGGCACTCAATTCACAAACCTGGATATAACCCCGAGAGGACAGGCACACCTTAGAGACAACCCCTGAGGGCATTCAACACTTGTAGCGGTCCAATCTCAGAGATTACCCTGAGTAACGTCTGCTTTATCAGCCAAAACCAGAGATAACCCCGATGAAGGGTAAAGTCATTAAATTTCCACCTCAACCCCACATAATGTCGTCTCAACAAACAACAATCAACATACATTCGACACAATAATGTCCCACAAGAACCAAAGAGTTGCAATCCCGAGTGACTACTACTGCAAGGTAGCATACCGGATAGAATTTGAAGCCTGAAGAGATAGGACATGGTTCCATCTTCCTGACTTCGTACAAACTCTAATCACATGTCATTGCGTAGCTCTCGACAATAGCAGTCCAAAACAGGTCTTTTACACCTCCATCGGATGCTCAGATTGAAGTTCTACAAGTTCGAGTGGACATCACGTGGCACGCGTGCATGTACTTCAAGACGATGGGACTGCAAGAGCTGGGGGCACCCCACTGAGTCGTCGTAAGTGCATCTGCTGTACCCAGAGTACACTGCTGACTCCCACTCTCTATAAATATAGGGCTTGGGGTGGCCATATTCAAGAGAAAAACAGGCGAGAAAGCCCTATATAATTTGTTCTATACACACCCAATATTGAGTGCTTTCTCATTTTAAACACTTGTTAGCTCACATATTGTAAGACCCCAAATTATTAATAAATGAAATTTATTTTCCTCTATTTATTATTTTGAAATAGTAAGGGTTAGAATTGAAAATCACACGAAATGAAGTTTTCTCTCTATATTATCGGCGTATTCTTGTGAGTATTTTGAGTATACTTTGAGTATTGCTATACGGCAAGTTCAAGTCATAGCTTATATCCTGGTGTTTCAACTAAATCTTGTCTTTCGAGATAAGGGATGTTATTTTATTCGAAAATGATATTATTTCTTCAATATCATTATGCCGAAATATTGGTTGGAAATTTTTATCAAATTTGGAACTTTTTCATGTCGGGGTTACTATTCATGAGTTACTATTCACGAGTTACTATTCATGAATTACTATTCATGAGTTACTATTCATGAGTTACTATTCACGAGTACTATTCACGAAGCATGATGATGTTTTTTGTGAAATTTCTATCTTTTGGTGTCGGAGTTACTATTCACGTATACGGCACTATTCACGTATACGACACTATTCACGAATACGGCACTATTCACAAAAAAATTAAATTTTCATTTTTCGTCCAAAATATCTATTATGGATACTAGCTTTGATTGTATCCATGTTTTGATCATTCTTGAATTTTACTCCACTTTGATTACTTATGAAGTATTTTTGATCTTGGAATATTTAAAATACGAATCCTTAATATTTGTTCGTTTGTTTCACTGGATTCGTTTTCTTTAAAATATTTTTCATCATCCTCAGTCCTAAATGATGATATTCTTGAATATCTTTGGCACATAGTGCAAAGATGAATGATTTCTTAATGAATATCTTTGGCCCGTTGTGCAAGATGAGCAGTGTTGAGATAAATATAATGGGCCGATTAATATCTTTGGCGTAATACAAAGATGAGCAGTGTTTAGATGAACATGATCAATGATGAATATCTTTGGCTGTGGTGCAAAGATGAATATTTGATTCGAGATATATATTGATTGATGTTACGAGGATAAAATATCGACGATGAACTTTTAAATTCATATATAGAAGATAGTAGTTTGCATTCTCTACTTAACTCTTCTAATGAATTGTTGTTTCATTTAGAGTTGTTGATTTAAAAGCTGGTTGTCTATTATATTCTATTAGATTTTTCCTGTTGAAGACTAACGATAATTTGTTGTATATTATCTTAGTCATAATATTCTTCTACTAGGCTAGTTGAGCTCACCCTTTTCCTTTTTGTTCCATTTTTCTTCTCGGGAGGCGAGAATGTAGCGAGTACTAGTCGGGGTATGGAATGAAGGTTCTAGAGAGTTGTTTAGTAGTCCTCGCCATTTTGTAAAATAATGTATCAATAATTATGATGGGGATTTATTTGCGTGTGGATATTGTCTAGATGGCAATATCGTATTTAAACTCACGATTTATATGTTGTAATAATAAAGTTGTAGTTATTTCTGTTCCATGTATTTGGCGACTCAGAATGGGTTGGATGGAATGGACCTATTTTGGGGGCGTCACAGTTGGTATCAGAGCTTAGGGATATGATCTTTGGCGGAGATCGGGGAATAGAACTAGGAGGGAGAGGCAGTAAATCCTTCGCTAGTGTGTCCTACCTAAGTTTATTTGTTAGTTGGTTAGTATATAGGGATATTATGTGATATATTGATTTCCTTAATTAACCCTTGTTTTATGGCGATGTTTGAGAATGTCGTGAGAATATTAACAATGGAGTAAATGAGACCGTGGAGATGCTGTGCTTGCCAGCGAGGAGAACGTCTGGTAAAGGTGGCAATGTACCTCCGGTGAACAACACCTGCGGCGAGATGATGAGCGAGGGATGTTTAGAAGCTTTTTGCGGTTCATGCAAAATCGAGCGAGGAGACTCGTGTTTCAAAATACGGGAGGAAATGATAGCAATTCACGGGTGGTCACGAATGAGCGATTCAAAGAGTTGGGACCACGAGAATCACAGGAAGCCGGATCCGATTAAAGGCGAGACGTGGGTCAAACAAATTACCAAGATATTCGATGTCTTGGGATGCGGAGGAACAAAGTTCCATTCGCTACTTTTATGTTCAATAACGAAGCAAATTCTTGGTGGGAATCGTGAAGCGTACCCATCCATTCTGATCGACATGTCGTGGGAGGCGTTTGAAGCAGTTCAATGACAAGTACTTCCCGAAAGTATTAAATCATATGAAGGAAGTGGAGTTATTAGGCTGAAGCGAAATAACATGGCGGTGTCCCGATCTGGCGAAGTTCGCGGAGTTATCGAGTTTGCACCTCATTTGGTGGAGAATGAGGAGCGTTATGGCGCGGATGTTTACGAGAGGTTTGAAACCCGGCGTACGTCGATATCTCATTCTCATAAATTTTCTCTCTATTCGAGATGTTGTCAACGAGGCTCGATTGTTAGAAGCGAGATAACGAAATACGTTCAACCGAGGGACCATAACCGAGGATCATCTGAAGAAGATAGCGATCATCGAATAACGATAACCAAATGGGAGAAAGAAGAATACGGACAAAGCGGTAACCACTCTGGTGGTAATCGTGGCCATGAAAATAGAAAAGAAGCGAGTCGGGAGGAGATTTTAAAAAGAGGAGATTTAACAACGACCATGTGAAGGCGTCGGCGCCGATGCATGGCTGGTTCCAAGGAGGAGAAAGACCATCGGTCGTATGTTACAAATCTTGGAAAAGGGACATATCATTAAAACGCCCTAGCAGTTTAAGGTATGCTATAATTGTGGAAAAGAAGGACATATCGCTCGAGAGATTATGCGATATCGAAACCCAGTCAGCGGGAATGGTGACTCGAAAGGATGTCCCGAAAGGTCAAAGTCAGCGGTTCTGGAAGAGCGTTTGTCGTGGCCATTCAAAATCGAGAACCCGAACGAAGTTAGCAGGTTAGTTAATTATAAATTCTTACAAAGTTTATACCTTACTAGATACCGATTCTACCCATTCATTTATCTCTCTTGCTTTGCGCTCAACGTTTGAACTTGACTACGGAGAAATTAGACTTTGACCTATTTATGGAGACTCGTTAGGAAAACTTTCATTACATCCATTGTTTAGAATTCTTGTTTGATTCGAGTTGGCACTATCACATTACACATTTAACCTTATTTCTATAGAGATATTTGCTTTTGATGTGATTTTAAGGTTAACTACTCATCATGCAAAATTGATTACTTTCATAAGGTTGTTAGTTTTCATATTCTAAGCAACTTTTGTTATTCAATTCAAGCAATCAAACCATTGTAGTCAAACATTTTCATATCAAGCCATGAAGTCATTCGTTTATTCTTGATGTCAAGTTTTCTTAGTCCATGTTATGGATTTGAATAAAGACACGTCGATTTGAATAATATTCTGTTGTTATTAATTTTTCACGATGTATTTCTGAAGAATTTCTTGGCTTACTCCCAAAGCTTTGATATTAAATTTTGTATCGACTTTGAACTTCGGTACAAAACTCATTTCTAAAATCTCATATCGAATGGCTCTATTGAGCTTGAGGAGTTAAAAATTGAACTATAAATTTGGTACTGAGCCTTTATCTGGCGACTTCCTTTGTGGAATGCAAGCGAGCGGACTCTCAAGTAGGGGACACCATATTAGTGCGATAGTAAAGCGATAGGTGTCATTGTAGCGTGTTATCCAAGGTTGGGATATGAGTCACAGTTGAGAACAACCTAAGTCGGTAATCGAAATACGTAGCTTTCTAGGCTTAGTTGGTTATTATCGGAGATTTGTTGAAGGATATTCTTGAATCGCTATTCCATTAACGCAGCGTACTCGTAGAGATACAAAATTCGAATGGAAGCGAGGAATGTGGGAAGAGCTTGAAGAACTCGAGAGGAGACTCATTTCAAAGACATGTTACGTGATGCCATCCTGGAAAAGCGAGCGTGGTAGGTGGCGTGTTGAGTAGAAGATCGTATACAAAATCTGAGTAATGATATTGTCAAAGACTCATTTCGTTATAATTTACAAATAATAGAGATGGAGATGAAAACTCTAGGTACCCACGTGATGATATATGAGTATAATCAACTTTAATCGATAAAGTTAAAAGTCATTCAAGCTACACACCGGAGTGATGAATTTGAAGAAGGAGGTGCGAAGTTGTTATTTCAAAAGCAAGAATCGGTGAGGTGAGGAAAGCTCAAACCTTCGATTTATTAATCCATTTGAAATTCTCGATCGAATAGGAATTGTGGCCTATAGACTCGTTTTATTTGCCAAGTATGGCGGCGTGTTCATAACGTTTTTCACGTATCGATGTTACGTAAATATGTGGACGACCGAACCACGTCATTGAGTTAGAACCGGGACGAGATTGCAGAAGACTTAACGTCGAGGAGGTACTGTCAAGATCTTGCATAGGAAAGAACATGTCCCTACGTCTGAGGTTATACCACAAGTTAAGGTTTTGTGGAGAAACCATGCTATTGAGGAAATGACACGGGAGTTGGAAAGCGGAAATGAAAGCGAGTATTCTCATCTTTTGAAACACAGAATGCGTCGTCAATTTCGAGGGCCGAAATTTCATAAGGAGGGAGGTTGTAAGACCCCAAATTATTACTAAATGAAATTTATTTTCCTCTATTTATTATTTTGAAATAGTAAGGGTTGATTTAATTAATGTGGATAGTTATGGGTAAAATACATAAATATTTGAATAAGCAAATGGTTATAAAATATTCATTATTGTCGGGGAATATTCGTTTGGTGGTGGAATATTCATATTGTCGGATAATATTAAATGCAATGGTAGCGATCTTTTGTGGGCCCCATAACGAAAAGTGATTGGATGAAGAAAGCGACAAATATAAGTTGTTTATAAATAACTTGGCGTAGTTATTACTGAAATAATCTTGTTGGAATACCGGTGGTTAAAACACACTAATACTGGCGTTGTTGAGCAATGCTTTGCGGTATTGCACCAATTATTGA
Organism: Panax quinquefolius; assembly: GCA_020205615.1. Taxonomy (NCBI): domain Eukaryota; kingdom Viridiplantae; phylum Streptophyta; class Magnoliopsida; order Apiales; family Araliaceae; genus Panax; species Panax quinquefolius. Next base: position 99,673,114 of record CM035152.1, on the reverse strand, counting down.
TTCTTACGTGAAAGGCACTACTCAATAATTATTACGATAATTACTATTCGATTATTTTATTTTATTGATTCAATAATTCTTTGCATTGATATTTTATATTCTTGTTGTTTGATAAATTGTCATTACAAAGTATTTTCCATTATCGAAGCAATAATTCATATTATCTGAATAATATTATTAGAAAACATTATTGGCAATGTCTAGAAAGTTACATCTAAGGAGAGTTTGGTCACCTAATTGCGGCCAATGAGGAGAAATCTTTATTGAAAGCCCTCTTTCTTGGGAGCGGCACGGTTGCCCGATCTTGTGATTCTGTAATATTATTTGTGAATAATTAATTATTGATTTATATGATGAGGAAAATATTGATTTTATGTGGATATAGATGGAGAAAATTTTTAATGTGACAATTGTTGAAAATTAATATTTTATCTTTTTGATAAAATAATTCATTTAAATATATTATTTTAATAATATATTAACGGTGATATTTTATAATGAATGTACGATATGTGAGTATATGAGGAGGAAGAGTATTTTGTGGCATTAAATGATTAACACATGTTTTGTGTGTCGGTGGACCCCATTTCTTGGTGAAATTTGATTCTGACACAGTAAAATCGTCTGGTTTGTGGATTTGATTCAATTTACATTTGGAATTTGGAAAAACTTTCTTCTGCAAAGTTGTAGAGAATTGAATTTCCTATAAAACTTCGCGAGATTCGAATTATTTGATAAAAGGACTATTTAGTATGAATTATTGAAGTTCCGAAGCTCCGAAATAATTGATTTTTGGAAGTTTTAATTATTTTAAATAAGAAAAACATTTTTATTACTTTTTGGGAGGTGGGCTACATGTGTGGCTGATCTTGGATTAAGAAACATGTGCATAGGAAGTTTTAGAAAATAATAATAAATATTTTAATAAATTTTCTACTTTGGTGTTCTAAGCATTTTCCTATAAATAGGGTCTTGGGTTAGAATTGAAAATCACACACTGAAAGTTTTCTCTCTATATTATCGAGATTCTTGTGAGTATTTTGAGTATACTTTGAGTATTGCTATACTCGGTGCAAGTTCAAGTCATAGCTTATATCCTGTGTTTTCAACTAAATCTTGTCTTTTCGAGGTAAGGGATGTTATTTTATTCGAAAATGATATTATTTCTTCATTATCATTATCTTAAAAATATTGGTAGGAAATTTTATCAAATTTGGAACTTTTTCATGTCGGGTTTACTATTCATGAGTTACTATTCACGAGTTACTATTCATGAATTACTATTCACGAGTTACTATTCACGAGTTACTATTCACGAGTACTATTCACGAAGCGTGATGATGTTTTTTGTGAAATTTCTATCTTTTGGTGTCGGAGTTACTATTCACGTATACGGCACTATTCACGTATCTGACTATTCACGAATCTGGCACTATTCACAAAAAAAATTAAATTTTCATTTTTCGTCAAAATATCTATTATGGATACTAGCTTTGATTGTATCCATGTTTTTTGATCATTCTTAAATTTTACTCCACTCGATTACTTATGAAGTATTTTTGAACTTGGATTGTTTAAAATCTGAATCCTTAATATTGTTCTTTTGTTTCCTTTGGATTCGTTTTTCTTTAAAATATTTTTCATTATACTCGGTCTAAATGATGATATTATTGAATATCTTTGGCTTTTGTAGTCACGAAGATGAATGATTTCTTGATGAATATCTTTGGCCCGTAGTGCAAAGATGAACAGGTATTGAGATGAATATGACCGACTTATTAATATCTTTGGCCCGTAGTGCAGAGATGAACAGGTGTTTAGATGAACATGATCAACTGATGAATATCTTTGGCCTGTAGTGCAAAAATGAATATTTGATTTCAGATATATATTGATTGATGTTACAGGGATAAAATATCGACGATGAACTTTTAAATTCATATATAGAAGATAGTAGTTTGCATTCTCTACTTAACTCTTCTAATGAATTGTTGTTTCCTCTGCAGTTGTTGATTTAAAACTGGTTGTCTATTATATTCTATTAGATTTTTCCCTGTTGAAGACTAACGATAATTTGTTGTATATTATCTTAGTCATAATATTCTTTACTAGGCTAGTTGAGCTCACCCTTTTCATTTTTGTTCCATTTTTCTTCTCAGGAGGCGAGAATGTAGCGAGTACTAGTCGGGGTATGGAATGAAGGTTCTAGAGAGAGTTGTTTAGTAGTCCTCACCATTTTTGTAAAATAATGTATCAATAATTATGATGGGGATTTATTTGCGTGTGGATATTGTCTAGATGGCAATATCTGTATTTAAACTCACAATTTATATGTTGTAATAATTAAGTTGTAGTTATTTCTGTACCATGTATTTGGCGACTCAGAATGGGTTGGATGGAATGGACCTATTTTGGGGGCGTCACACATATAGCTATATTTTTACCGGCGGGAGCCGAGTGTTCATCCATTTAAAGTCATAGAAGTCTTCTTTGGCAGCCCACTGTAAGCCTTCTTACACACTATAAAGCCTTTCTCTTCATCTTTGCACACAATTTTCTTCACATTGAGAATCATGTTATGTGTGTATGCCCGGACTTCGGTCCGTGATTTTTTTTTGTTTGTATATATATACTTATATATATATATATATATGGACTAACATTATCGAGTTATGCCTCGATTGAGCCTAGACTTATGTTCGGAGTGTTTATTTACTTATATATATATATATATGAAATGTTGTCAAACTTTGTTCGATGAGCCTAGATTTTACATCTGGAGCGTTTATTGCTTATATATATATATATATATATATATATATATATTTATATATATTTATATTTCTGTCAGGCCTAGACTTTACTTAATAGCCTTTTCTTTTACCGCTTTATTTATATTACATCACTTTGGAGTTTACTTAAGATAGCGGTTGATCGTTTTTACTGCTTTCTTTACATTCCATCCTGTCTGGAGTTTACTTCGTGGCGGTTGATCGCATTTATTACTTTATTTACATTTTTGATCCCCCATGGAGGTGCTTCGTGGTGGTTGATCATGTCTCTCTTTCTCTATCTCACTCTATATATATATATATACCTCTTTTATATATTTACATTTTCGATCCCCCATGGAGGCGCTTCATGGTTGTTGATCATGTCTGTATATATATATTTACAACTTTTATATATATAACGTCTTACTGCTTTTCATATAAACCGCGGCATCATGTGAGCCTAGGAATCATGTGATCACAAATTCAGTCTATTGAATCTAGATTCGGTTCCCGTAGTGGACATTTTCAGCTGTAAGTAGCTTGTAAATTATTCATGGTGTTCGAATTTCCTTAGATGACTTTCATGCCCATAAGGAGTTCGGCACTGCTATATATTATTTTCTCAAAGATTCTTCGCATCTCGAAAATAAAAACATCCATGCCAAACATTTAATAATAAAATGGAAGTTCAAAGGCCTCAATTACTATTGAGCACAGGATTTGAAAAACCTCTTTTATAAAACCTAATTGCTATATATTGTTTAAAACTGAATTTTTCATACAAATTCAAACCCTTTGTATATAGGTGTGAATGAGCCCTCCCACTACTTCCAAATAACAGCACATTGACCCACATACACATACACACATATTCATATAATAGTTTCTTGAAAAGTGGCGGTCACCATGGTAACACGGATGTCGGGGGGTGCCTAACACCTTCCCTCTGCATAATCATGCCCCCGAACCCAAATGAATCTCGGTTTCACAGACCCGTTTTGCAGTATCACATCACTGGGTCAATGTGCAAACCTTTTCTTGGTTGCGTTGGTGCAACCAGTTAAAAACACCAACTGGCGACTCTTACAGTCAAATCGTCGACATATACATGTCAGCTCTTTTTCACTTGTTTTTTCAAACAAATCTCACATAACATGAAAACACCAAAGAACAAGAACAGGAAAAGGGACAAATTAAAATCCTGACGTCGACAATGAGCTAGCTCTTCCCAGCTATGAATCTTGGAGTTGTCCATGACCTGGCTTCTCCAGTTAGACTTTTCTGAAATAGTTGCATTCGGAGCTTTTCATCTTTGGCATAAGATCTGAGCTCTCCAATGAATACCTTCAAATGTGTGTAAAGATCCCCAACCCATCATACTTTTCAAAGTCAGGAGTCTTGAACTTTTCTGGATAATGAACCCCAGTGAAGATGCAAAGGTCTGCATATGAAACACTCTCGTATGCTCCAATCCCTTTAATAGACCGAATGGTCTCTTCCATTTGTAGGACTTTCTTTCTGATATCACTAGTGTCTTGATCTTCTTTAAGATGGGTAATTTCAGGGGTTTTGTTGGTTTTGTCCAATTGAGACTCAGGTACTGGAGTTTCTTTGTTCAGACCCTGGGTTCCTCCATGTGCGAAGGATTCTGTATGTATGGGTATTCGTAGACCCTGAGTGGACTGGTGTAGTTCTTTGAGTAGAACAGCCAACTCTATAATTTGGTTACTTAATCCTTCGAACTCTTTGCGAGAGACAGGATTAGGATTAGACTGGCCAGATGAAGTCATGCTTGGTTGTAGGTTTGTTGCCTTTTTAAACTTTGAACGGGTAACAGGCCCAATTGTTTCCCTACAAAAAGACTTATGTAGTTTAGTCTTAAGGAATGTATAAATGTTTCATACTATGTGATGTGTCCATTTTAGGAGTATTATCCTGCAAAACGGATGTTAGCTGTTTGTAAGATAGCATGTCAGATTTTGATATAAAAGGGAATGCATGTATACATATTCCTTCATAGTTTCCATTACATAGAGATTGACATGGAGTGAAATTATAAGTAATTGAATTTATAAGTAATTGAAATGGTAAAGTACAAAGAGACTTCCCTCCGCTTTTGGTTTATCAGAGGCTGACCTATCTTAGGTTACTCTCGCCACATTTTGGTATGAAGGTTCCTAGATCATTGTAATTTACTCGATGGGAAATTAATTCGGTCTTTCAACTAGAGCGAATCTGGGTGGTGCCTTTCCTGAGCCTCGTTGGAATTAGTCTTCCTACGAGTCCGATAATCAAACACCGACATGATAGTCTCCTGGTGGAGGGACCACACAACATACATTCACATACAACGTATCTCACCGTATGGAAATGATACAGTGTGAAGCACTAAGTATAGTAAATAAATGTATTCATACATTTATTTGTCACAGCTAGATACAGTGCGAAGCACTTATATCACAGCTAGATACAGTGTGAAGCACTAAGTACAGTAAATAAATGTATTCATACACATTTATCTAACTGTAAATGCAACATCCACACACAAGCATATAACAGTTTTGAAAAGCTTGTATCAGCGGCTTAAGCCCTTTTACTGGATGTTCCCAGCAGAGTCGCCACCTGTCGACGTCGGGATTTTTATTTGTCCCTTTTTTATTCTTGTCTTTTGGTGTTCTCATATTAGGGTGAGATTTGTTTGAAAAAATAAGTTGTGAAAAGGTCCGACATGTATATGTCGACGATTGGAATGTAAGAGTTGCTAGTTGGTATTTTTGAATGGTTGCACCAACTCAACCGAGAAAAGGTTTGCACATTGACCTAGTGACGTAACTTATTTGTGGCTGTGCTGTGGCTGAGATTAAATCGTGGTCTGCAGGGGCTTGATTATGCAAAGGGAAGGTGTTAGGCACCCCCCGACATCCATGTTACCATGGTGACTGCCACTTTTCAAATTAAACTGTTATATAAATGTGTGTGTGTGGGGGGGATTAATGTGCAATTATCTGGAAGTAGTGCTATGCCTCATTTGCACCTATATACAAAGGGTTTGAATTTTGTATAAACGTTCAATTTTAACAAGATATAGCAATGATGTTTTATAAAAGTGGTTTTTCAAACCATTATGCTCAATAGTAATTGAGGCCTTTGATACTTCCATTTAATTATATGTATTCGGCTTGATTGCTTTTATTTTCGAGATGCAAGGCATCTTCGAGAAAATAAGATACATGGCAGTACCGAATTCCTTGTGGGCATGAGAGCCATCTAAGGAAATTCAAACACCGTGAATAATTTACAAGCTGGTTACAGCCGAAAATGTTCATCACGGGAACCGAATCTAGATTTAGGAGACTGAATCTGTGATCACATGATTCCTAGGTTCACGTGATGTTGTAGTTTATATGAAAGCTATAAGAAGTTATATATATAAAAGCTATAAATATATATATATATATATATATATATATATATTTATATGAACGATCAACCAATACGAAGTAAACTCCATGGGGGATTGGAAATATAAATATATAAAAGTTGTAAATATATATAGAGACGATCAACCGCCATGAAGTAAACTCCAGTCGGGACTAAATTTAAATATATAAAAGCGGTAAATATATATAGAGATGGTTGTAGACAATGCCTCTGGGGCAAAGATTGCTTCTTTTAGAAAGTGACAAGATGATGCACAATTAGCTCAATGCATCATTCTCTCATCCATGAGTAACGACCTTCAGCGACATTATGAAACTATGGATGTTTCTACTATATTCTTGCACATCATGTAGTTGATGGTGAGGAAAGTATGACTGATAGATATCAGATATCGAAGGAGCTCTTCCGATCTAGAATGACTGATGACACTATAATACAGATAAAAGTCCTTAATATTATGAATTTAATTGAACAATTAGGACAACAGGTTTTTTCATTGATGGAGAGTTGAGCCAAGATTTAATCTTGCAATCACTCTAGACTCCTTTTCATAATTGTTGTGAATTTTTCATATGAACAAGCTAGATATCAGCCTCGCTGATTTGCTTAACATGTTGAAAATGTTAAGAGTCACTTTCCAACCAAGAAAGACCAAGTCTTACTGATAGGGGCCAAAGGATCTTCTGAAAAGAAGAACGATTCTAAGAAGGTAAATAGAAAGGCAAAAATAAAGGATAATAAGAACAAAACTAATATGGATAGCAAAGGAGTTTGCTTCCACTGAAATAAGCCTAGACACTAGAAAAGAAACTGGGAAAAGCTTCTTGCAGAGGCTAACCAAGGAATCTTAGTGAAGTTTCGGTTACAAATATAATTTTGTTCATGATTAAAATATATTTTTTCTTGGTTAAGGTTCTACTTAGGTATTGGATTCCGACTTTGGTTCTCATAAATATAGATTTATGAAGGACCAAGCTGAAGTAGAAAGCTAAACAATTGATAAGTAATCCTACATGTGAGAAATGAAGCAAAGTTTGATGCATTAGCCATAGGAACTTATTGTTTAGCATTGGCTACAGAAAAGTCTATTAAGTCAATAAGTTATTATTGTATTTGAGTTCTCGTTAGAAACAATATTTCCATTTTGTTGTTGGACAATGAAATCTATGGTATTATATTTAAGAACAAATATTATTCTATTTATAATAATAATATTTTTATAGAACTAGAATATTACTTAATGGATTTTGTGTACTTAACTTACATGAATTTTTTTTTTTACAAATTGAACAAACTAGTATAAGAAAATGAGATGATCATACAAAGAGTTGAATGTTTGTATTTGATGAAATACATGTATAAATTATTTGAAAGGTTCAAAGAATTCAGAAGTGAAACTAATTTGAAGAAGTATTAAGATTCTTTGATTAGATCAAGGAATAAATATTTTTGCAATAAGTTTCTAGATTATCTCAAATGGTTTTCTCATAATGGATGCCTCCTGATACGCAATATTTGATTAATGTGTCTGAAAGGAAAAATCGTACCTTGTTGGACATGGTGCGGTCCATTATAATTTTACCGATATTACAATATCCATCTGGGGTAATACTCTAGAAATGGTTGCATATCTACGAAAAGGTAACCTCAAAATTCGGCCCCAAGACTCTGTAAGAGTTATGGACATGGAGGATTTCTAATCTTAAGTATGTTAAGATAAGGTGTAACGCCCCCAAAATAGGTCCATTCCATCCAACCCATTCTGAGTCGCCAAATATATGGTACAGAAAACAACTACAACTTTATTACAACAATTATCGTGCAAAATACAATATACATATGTTGTGAGTTTGGATACAAATATATACCAAGCATGTGACGTCACAATGACACCTTACACATAAAGGTATAGTCAAAAACTGTTTTAGAAATTAGAATCTTTGGGAAGTGCTCAAGAAAACCTTCGTGACATGGGAGGCCATGCTTTTGGGTTATGGTAGATATCATATAGCCCAGAAATTATCCTTGGTTGACCCAATAGACCCCAAAAGAAAAATGAGAAGATTACTATCATATTCTTCCCAATGGTGAGTCTTCTCTTGACATATCATTATCTCCACTTGTCTCTAATTGGGTATTATACTCCAAACAAACACCAAGATTATATAGGTAGTGCTTGTAAATATACTCGGCAAGTGGATGAGCACAACCATGTCTTATGATGACACGAGGTTGTATGTCATTAGACATCTTGTATGATAGTGGCAAAACACCCTTCCAAGTTAAATTCACCTCACCCTCAACATCTATAGACCACCATTCTATTCCTCGCTATCCTCGCTTCGACCCACTACACTTTTTTATTACACCGGAAGGAATTGTGAAAGCGGAAGGGTGAGCACAAATAACCGATAAAGAATATCATGACTAAAGATAATTAAATTATCAATAGCCTTCGTTAGTAATAAATCGAGATTTAGAACATATGGTAGATGATAAAACTTTTTAACCATAGTTAACGGTGAACGAAGCGATCCATTAGAAGAGTAAAATAGATCATAAAGTCTATTATCTTCTCCATGTTAAAAGTCCACCAACAATGTTTTATCCCTGTAACATTAATCAATAGTTCATGTCCGTAATCATGTGAATAACTCTTAATTGTAATTCTAAATTCCTCTTCCCATCCAGGACGAAGATAATTTCATCACCTGTCTTTACCTGAAACATCAAATATCATGGTTATACCAAATCACAGTTCCTGTTCATAATCATACTAATAAATTCATCTTTGCACCACGGGCCAAAGATATTCATCAACAATTCATCTTTACACTACAGGCTAAAGATATTCAACAACAGGTCATCTTTGCATTTCGAGCCAAAGATATTCATCAATAATTCATCTTTTACACTTTCTGAGCTAAAGATATTCAACAACAGTCATCTTTGCATTCGAGCAAAAGATATTCATCAATAATTCATCTTTGCACTACTGAATTTAAGATATTCATCAACAAGTCATCTTTGCACTCTGAGCCAAAGATATTCATATATCAAAAAATACATAATCATTTGAAGTTATATAACAATAATTATAACCATGTTGATCAATTCACCTTTGCACTTAAGCTAAAAATATTCAATTGTAAATTCAATGGTCATGATCATACCGATCGAACAATTCAACTTTTGCACTCTTGGCCAAAGAGAACCTATAGTCACGATCATACCAATAATCTACTCATCTTTACACTCAAGTCGAAGAAATATCATCATTAGGGTTATAAGAATGTTATATAAAAATAATATAATCAAAACATGGTTTTAATTTCAAGAGTAAGATTCATAAATCAACGATAATTTGGTGGGAGAAGAAACCATTTTGTCATGAATAGTACCCGTATTTGTACATAGTCTTTGTATCGTCGTGCGTAAGTAACCTCGACACGAAAAGATAAAGTTTCATAATAAAATTCATATCCATATTTATAACACCTTAATCCAAATGTTATAAATCACTTAAAAATCTCATAATCTAATATTATTAATATTATAATAATATTTTAATCATTTCTTAAACTTATAAATAATTTAATCCAATTATTTACACTTTAATAATTAATGCATTTAATCATCTAAAAATGTCAAACTCATAAGATTTCATCATCATTAACCAAAACCCTCATAAAAATGCATATACCTCATATATGATTCTCAAGCCAATAAATCATATTTTCCAATTTTCTTACTTCACATAACATATTTAATTCATTTACTCATAACTAGAACATTTTCATGAAAATACCAAATCAGTTCCAAAATATTTATTTTTGGGATTTAGAAGAATATAGTTTCATATTGAATATATATTTTTCTCGAAATTTTTAAAATTCATTTACTATTTTCCATATGGCCAAAACAATGAGAATAGTTAGACATTTATCATAAATTGTACTTTTGTCCAAAAAATTCTGAAATTAATCGATATCTTGATATTATATAGATGTACTCCCAATAAAAATGTCATGAATTTTGGAGTTAACCACAAGGAGTTATAAGCGGTTACTTTTAAAATAGTCTTTTCTCATAAAATCCATAACTCCTAATCTATACATCCAAAAATCGCCATTTTGGACACAATCTAAAACTCATCAAAATATCATTTCAAATTTTTCCAGAATTTTTGAAGGTTCAAAAAATTTCAAAACTAAAAACATAATAACCCTTTAAAATACCTTCTTATCCCTTACCTCAAAAGAAGCGATCTTTGGAATCTGGGATATAATGTTGAGCGAACTTGCACCGTAGTATAGCAATACTCAAAGTATACTCAAAATACTCACAAGAATAAACTCGATAATATAGAGAAAAACTTCAATTTAAATTGTGATTTTCAATTCTAACCTAAGCACCTATTTATAGGAAAATGCTTAGAACACGAAAGTAGAAAATTTATTGAAATATTAATATTAATATTACAATTCTCTCGCCCCCACTTCTAAGGATCTGAATTCAGCCACTTCTAACACATGTAAGACCCACAACAATGACAAAAACATTTTGTCATTTTAAATATTATACTTCCAAAAATTAATTATTTTGGAACTCAAAACTTCAATAATTCATAATAAATAGCCTTTTTATCGGAAAAAATTCGAATCTCGCGAGTTTTTATAGGAAATTAAATTCTCTACAACTTTGCAAAAGAAAGTTTTCCAAACAAAATTGGCCAAAAATCCACAAACGAGCGATTTTACAAGCTATAATCAAATTTCGATCGAGAAATGGGTCTCTTAAACAAACAAAATCATTTTTAATATTTATTGCAACAAAAATACTCTTTTCCTCGTATACTCATATATCTCACATTCATTGTAAAAATATCACCATTATTATATTATTAAAATATAATAATATATTTAAATAATTATTTTATCAGAAAAAAATAAAATTTTAATTTTCAACAATTGTCACTTTAAAAAATTTCTCCATCTATATCCGCATAAAATAAATATTTTTCTCATCATATAAATCAATAATTAATTATTCACAAATAATATTACAGAATCACAATATTGACAACCAGACAGTTCCCAGGAAAGAGGGGGCTTTCCAATAAGGATCTCTCCTTATTGGCGCGCAATTAGGTGACCAAACCTCTCCTTAGACAGAACTTTCTAGACATTGCCAATAATGTTATCCAATAATATTATTCAGATAATATGAATTATTTCTCAGATAATGGAAAATCTTGTGTAATGACAATTTATTGAAACAACGATAATATAAAATATCAATGCGTGATTATTGAATCAATAAAATAAAATCTTTTGAATAGTAATTACTTAATAATTATTATTGAGTAGTGCGCCTTCTTACGTAAGAATCAATAATTGGTGCAATACCGTCTGAATAACTTCTTGTGTTTTAACCAAAGTATTTTAACATTATTAACGGTAACAACTTCTGTAGTCGTTTATAAACAACTTATATTTATCGTTTTCTTCATCCAATCGCTTTCCGTTATGGGGCCCACACAAGGTCACAGCGTGTCGTCTTGATATTCTGACAAAAGAATATTCCACGACCAAACGAATATTCTCAAACAACAATAAATATTTTATAGCCACTTGCATATTTTGTAAAATTTGCATATTTCACCTATAACTTTAAACTTTTATCAATTTAACCATTTACTAAATAATAATTATAAGAAAAATTGAATACTTTTATTTCATAAAATCTGGGGTCTTACATAAGGGGTTGTCCAGCTTATGTGAAAAGGTTTCAAAGGATAAGTTTGGGACAAGATTTGACAAGTGCAGATTTGTGGGACATCCTAAAGTAAGTTTAGGGTATATGTTCTATAATCCTACTTAGGAAATGGTGTTTGTTACGAAACATACTACCTTCTAAGATAAAGATGTTTATCATTGAAGGGCTAGTAGGAAGATAATAGATCTTGAAGAGTTCAAGAACCACAAATCACTATATGTCAAATAAGAGGAACTTGTAGATAGACTTATTGCACCACAACTGAATCGTAAATCTAGAATAGTAACGAAGATACCTGGGAGGTATGGATTCATCATAGATGATGATGATGATGATGAGGTATACATCATAGAAGATTATGATCCAGTTACATACGTTGAGATAAGAGTTGTAGACACTCAGAGAAATGGATTGAAGCAAGCTTCTCAAAATTGGAACATTCATTTTGATAAGAAAATTAAAAGAGTTTGATTTTATCAAAAATAAGAATGAACCTAGTGTGTACAAAAGGGTCAGTGGGAGCGTCGTGACATTCCTATTATTATATGTTGATATATTACGAATAAAGAATGACACACCAATGCTATAATCAGTAAAGATAAAGTTGTCTAAACATTCCTCCATGAATGATTTAGGAAGAGTGCCTTAATTGGGGATACATATATATATATATATATATATATTTAAAAGGATTCTCGACTTAACCCAAGGAACGTATATTTATTTGATGCTAAAGTTGTTTATCATAGGAAACTCCAAGAGATGTCTCATGTTGATGAGTCATGGAGTGTATCTTTCTTAATAGTCCCCATAGACTCCAAAAAGAGAGATTGCATGAGTAATTATCATGTATGCAATGAAATGTGTGAGACCTAATGTTGATCAGTTATATTCTGGAGAAGATCACTGTAAGACAGTGAAAAACATCTTAACGCACTTTATCGGCACTAAAGATGTGATCATTTTCATGGTGGGTCTAAATTAAAACTAGAGGGCTTGACAAACTCAAGTTTTTCTGACTGACCAAGACGATAACAAATTCACTTTAGGGTAAAGCAATACCTTGAACGGTGGTGCAGTGAATTAGAAAGGTTAATAACAAAGAGTTGCAGGTTTAGTGATAAAGACAAAGTATAAAGCTATAAATGAAGCTGCAAGTTGATTGTTTATATGAAAAGTTCATTACAGAACTAGGAATAGTTCCTAAGTTTCATCTTGGATCTAAACATGTGTTGCAGCATTTCATTTGATTAGAGAATCATTAAAAGATGAGAAGTCACTATAGAGATAGTGGACCCTTAAGAACAACATTACATATCCATTAATAAAACTTATCCAACAGCAGGATAATTGTCAGTTAGAGAAGAAAGGTATGAGATACCATGGCGATTGGCTTTAGTGCAAGTGGGAGATTAAAAGTAGTATACACACAAGCCAATCATGTTTGATGATAAAGCATATACTTTGTAACAATCTTATTCATTTATTAATAAGAGGTATTAATTTATTAAAGGCTTTTAATTATCTACATGATGCTGCTTTATAATAGTGATAAACCCATAGTTTTAAGCAATGATTTTAGAATAATGATGATGATCATTCTAATGAGATCTAAATTCTTAGAAAGAATAAAACTAAAATAGTTCCCAATCGTTGGATTACTAAATTGGGGATTAGTGAATCTAGATAGATTGGTACATACGTTGCTTGCTCATTGAATGAGGATGATTGATCTCATTATCATTTGTGTGGAGACTTTAAAGCAAGTATGTAGGTTTTTATCGGAGAATAAGTTCACTAAATGTGGCTCGCTAAGGAATACCTAATGAAGTTTTACTTGCCTGTCAATAGGAATTCCGATAGTGATAGTAGTACAAGTGATCCTTGGACTTGTGATCATCATAGTATCTTGTGTATGATGAGTTATACTTTGACTTATTCTTTAAGACCCTTAGGATATATCAAAGGGTATGCTTGGGTATAATAAGTTGTACATAGAGATAATGTATGATCAATAAAGAATCTACCGCTTCTAGTAAAAGAAGAGAAATGTCCTATGTGATTCGATAAATGACAACCCAGTAGTCCTTAGCCAAGGCAGAATGAAATTAGATAGAAGTTTCTAATTTGCATTATTTGGAGTTGTGCATTTAAGAATCAAAATACATATAATTAAGATAAATAAGATTTGACGGTAATTCCATGTCTTATATTTAATTAGGACATTGCATGGTGGAAGAATTGAATTGTACGGTAACTATTTACTCATAGGTTCTTTTATGATTAATGTAGAAATCTATATTATCTAGAAGGTCGTTAATCGCTAGGGAGGCGTATACCTATTGTAGAATAAATATTATTTATTTAAATAAATTAATAGTTTAATTTATTTATTTAAATAATATTATAATTATTCTAATCACTACTACAAAGTACTAAATAGACAACACTTAAACCACAACGTTTTGTTAAAAATTGTTGTGGTATTTTTTTTAACAACGTTTTTTAACAAAACATTGTAAATATATATAAAAAACGTTATCTATTTAAAAGGATAATTTTTGATTTTAAATAGATAACATTTTTTTTAACAAAACGTTATGTATTTCAAAAACACGGAGCTTAAAAAATCACGCTTTTCACTTTTCACTTGAAATTAAAAACCCTCCCCCTTGCGTATTATGTCTTCCAACATCTGAAACCCTCCCCTATCTCTCAATCATCTTCACTCTCTCACAGTGCCGTCCCATTCAACCCTGCCGTCCCCCTTGCCTATTGAGGAATTTGTTGAGCCAAAAACTTGGAATTTGAGGCATAGAAAGTCTTTGCGAAAGCAAAAGTAATGTGAATAATGGAGGAACAATTAAAATACTGAGGAGAATAAAGCTCGAGATTAAGTGGGATCACGAATACTAATCCTGTAGAGAAAGAAAAGAAGTAGAAGTTTTCGATCGACCTTTGGCGCGTGGCGAGATCGAAGAGGATATCTTTTAACTTATTGGATCAAGGCCTTCTAAGAAACCTAAGAAGAGCTACGATTTTTCGAAGCGACTTGATGTAAGAACTACTTTTGTTTTTGCACAATTCCTAATTTTCATTATTATTGGAATTTCTTTATTTACTAATATTTGATTTTTGTGATGTTTTATGCAGAATTTGTTTAGGGTATGTGGTTGTCATCGGTAACTCCCCGATTGTTACAAAGTTCATGATCCTCCTATAAAGGTATAGTTCTTGTTTATTTGGGTTTAGAATATATTGTTGAGTTTTTTTCATTTGTGGGTTTTTGAGAAAATTATTTTGCTTCTTGCAGGGTTAAAATAAAGTTGTGGTAGATGGTTACACATGTAATGTTTCTTTTGTGGGAAGTTGCAGGATCATGGCTTCCAAATTCTGGGATGCACTGGAAGGTATAACCAGTTATAGACAGTAAAGATTGAAGGAATAATAAGTGTATTGTGTTCCTTTGATCTTTTTCTTTTTGAGGATGAAGTTTAGGAGTTGGAGCAAGGGGTTTATAATTTTCTGAGTAGTTGCAGTTGTAAATATGAATAATTGAATGCTTAATAGAGGTTATCTTAACAACATTTTTCAAGTGTTTTCTTAATATGCTTATGTTGTGAGCAATTTGGTGTGGGAACCAACATAGGTGGATGCGCATTTGAAAGAGATTGTATTGGATGCATCTTAAATTATCTACAAACAAGATTTACAATAACTGTGACAATGTCTTAGTGTGATTCTGGATCTTCATTCACTTAGAAAAATAGTGGAATGGCTATCATGCGAGATCAATTCAGTTCAATATGGGTTATTTGATTGCAGAATGTTTTGTATGATCTTTTTTATGCCCATGTAAGCTCTGGCTATATTAGTTCTATCTGAATACAGATGGTGTCAGTTAGTCTGAACAACAGTCAATTGCAGAGGTCAGTTGTTTAATAATTTTGTCCTTTCTTTGGGGGATTGTTATAGGAGTTTAGTGATATTGATTTAATGTGTTGCTACTCCATCTTTTGAAGAAAATAATGTGCTCTTTAAGAAAAATTCATTCATATAATTTTATTTATTTACCTTTATTTATTCACCTATAATCTGTTGAGATCTAGATATTTGTGAAAATGGTCTTACATGTCCTTTTTTTACCTCTTTTAGTAGTGGTCTTTCTAAGTAAGTCTTTCCATTCTAGTGTGGAAACCTGTTACCATAACAAATTATTGGTCAAGATCTTGTAGAGTGGCAAATCCGTATTGCATGGAGAACCTCTTCCCATGAGCCAATCTCAGGTGCCCTTATCAGGTTAATTTTCTTAGCTTTGTCTTCTTCTTGTTCTTCTATTTTTGCTTCTCTTTCTGCTTACTGCAATTGGACTCATTAAAAGCCAGGGTAGGCATTCTGTAATAGTGGCTACAAATAGTAGTAAGTTGTGCCTGGATATCATGGGGATGACCAAGATATTGACCTTATGAAATCAGAAGCAGACAAAATTGGCTACCCTATTTTGATAAAGCCAACGCAAGGTATGTCAGATGGTCAATAGAGTATACTATTTCCTGTTTGTAGTTAATATACTATATACTAATAAATATACTTCTCTTATTTTTTTCCTTAAAAATAACTTCTTCTCTTAATTTATAATACTTATACATCCTTGTTCTTGCTTTACTTTATGAATTTGAATTCAAATGTGTATGTATGTTCTGCAATTTGAATAGTGAAAATGGTGTACAGCTTGAGGAATGTTACCAAAATTTTCTTTATCAAGGAGTTTTAATTTGACCTTGAATTACAAGGTTTAACAGAGTCTAGCAACCTAAAAAGCAAAAATATTATGTATGATTTCTTAATTTATAAAATATACAACTCTGATTCTAAAACATTCAACTTGTTCAGCATTACAATTTCTGTTTGTTGGCTTTATGTGTCCAAAGGCTAATAAGAAATAAGATGAAAGTTGTCCTCTCTCTTTTTCCAATTAAAACTTCTTCTTTTAGCCAATAAAGGAAAATGATGAAAAGAGATTAAAAGATAAAGCAAAAAACATGATGATGTCTGCATATAATCTTGTGATACCAACCCAAATAGGGTTCGAGTGTTTTGATTAGTAGTAGCTTTTTTATTTGTCCCATTCAAAGTTCTCAGGCCATCATTTATGTGATTTTGTGTCCATCTTTAGGCTATGAGGATTGTGCAAAGTCCAAATAAATTTGTTGACTCATTCTTGGGAGCACAACGTGAAATTCTTTGCTTCGTTTGGCGTTAATCTGATATTCTTTGGAAAAATATATTACAAGACCAAGGCATATAGAAGTCCGGTACTCTTTTTGTTTCTATTTCTCCTTTTAGTCATTAGTTTTAATTAGTCCTCATTATAAGGTATGTCTCGCAAACTAACTCCACATTATTGATATCGGTTTCTTCAAACTTGAGTTGGTCTACGTCTTGGTTGAGGTTGATCTGAAGTTGTTCATTAGTGTTTATTTAATCTAAAACAAAAATTAGAAACAGATATTATACATGATTATTGGTGCATTTTTTAATTCTTAATATGCCTAATATGATAGGTATTTGGGGACAAACATGGTAACATTGTGCATTTAAATGAGAGGGATTATAGTGTGCAGAGAAGACACGAGAAGATAATTGAAGAAGCTCCAAATTTGTAATGCTTTCTTACATTATTTACTATTTGGTTTTATTTAAAAATGTTAAGAGTTACGATAATAACTCCCTTTCTTGCGACCAAATATTATCGGCGACTTAGCTCTAAAGCTGGGTGAAGTGCGGTTTACTACCGCCAGGTGATGCATTTATGAATTATCAGAGTCTACACGTAAAATAATTTCTCTTTGTGTTGATGGCGGTGTTATTTTATAGATGTATTAACTGCCTTAGCATAATAGATTTAGTATAGTTTATATTTAATTTTATGAACCGTTTGTGTCAATATAAAGTAGAAATATTTATGAAATTGTTTGGATGTGTTGTTATCCTATTAGGTAAGACTTGCAAAGTTCTGGTTCTTTTTTCGATAATCGACCATACTCCATTGCCTAAAAGGTGGGCATAATGAATATGTTTAGATGCTTCCATTAAAAGAGGAAGAAGAGAAATATTAAAATCTACCCTTATCAATTCATTCTCACGTTATATATAGTCGATTCCTTTGGTGAATCTTTCTTTGCATTGGCATGTACATTAAATTTCTAGATATTATTTTTGGATCTTTATTGCCATTTATATCTTTATCTTGCTTAACCCATTTTACACCGCTTGTCAAGGTCTTTGTCACTGAGTTTCTGATTCATTGATATGGATCTTTTCTATTATTTTTACATTATAGGTTTTTATGGATAGTTTAATCGGTAGTAGTTTAATTTTATGGATAGTTTGGTATATTTTGTGGATGTAGTCAAATTCACAATTCAATATAGTAGTAATTATATTGAAAAGTGCATTTGAGATGTATGGATAGTTTGGCATTATTGAGATGTAAACGTATTGTATGGTATTAATATTCTTTGTAATTGGCATTACAAAGAATTATTGGGATGTAAACGTATTGTATGGTATTAATATTTTTTGTAATTTTAGCTATATATCATGGCATTAGCATATTGCAAGTGCATTGGTAATATAGGTGAACCACAACATTTTTTTTTCTTTTTTTTTAATCTACAACATTTTAAAAACGTTGTGTGAAAGTGCCTAAACGTTGTCTGATATATTAAACTACAACGTTTTTATCCAGAAAACATTGTGGAATCATACATTCTACAACGTTTTTAAGCATCTACTAATTTATGAAAAACAAATCTACAATATTTTTTTCTTAAAAAACGTTGTGGAATGTGCTTAACTACAACGTTTTAAAAACGTTGTGTAAGGGTGTCAAATAGATGACACCATTAACCATAACATTTTTCTGACTGAAACTACAACGTTTTTTCTGCTTTGTCTATTTACTATTTTGTAGTAGTGAATTGATTTATTCACAACCGGTTTAATATGGAGAACCTAAACGGTCACACCATAAAAAGAAGAATATTTATTTAAGAAGTAACTGGCATAATTGTAATAATAAGTTAAGTGTATTTAATTTAATCTATGATGATAGAATAAATTAAATAGCTTAATATTTATTATTTAATATTTTAGAAATATTAAAAATAAATTAATAAGAAGAGTCTTATTATTACTATTACTATTATTATTATTTAATTCCTAAAGGAGTTTGGGAATTAATTAATAAAACTACTCTCATATATTCCTAATAAGATTAAGAGGCTAATTAATTAAAGGAGTTTAATTAATTAATCCTAATAAGATTGGGAGCTTAATTAATTAAAGGAGCTTAATTAATTAAAATAAAAACTCAATTCCTTAATTGTTAAGGAGGGTTGCCTACATCTATAAATAAGAAGAGTTTTATTATGGGTGGGTGTTGATGTTGTTGTTGACGTTTTCACAACAGACATAATTCCAAGAATTGGGAGAGTACACCTTTTCTATTAGAGATAGAAAAACTAGGGTTTTGTCAAATATCTTCTTGAATACTTCTTCTTCCTTGGTGGATTACCTCTAGAGGCCAAACACTTGGGTGGCTAACGTTGATCAAAGGAAAGAATCAAACCCAGTGGATTCAAGTTGAACGCGAAAAGGGTTGGAGGTGAACATATACCTAAAGAAGCTCAAATCTTCAAGGGTATAATTCATGTTCTTCATCTTTTCATTTAATTAATAATTATGCATAAAGGATGATCCGGGTATATGGTTTATAAAATTTTAAAACTCTAATTTTTACGCTTCTGCTTTATTTTGTGCAATTTGATTGCGTCCATGAATCTTACAAACCTAACAGATTATTGTTTAAGCTATTTAATTTATGTCTTTATCCTAGATTATGGGTAGTTGGATGTGATTGTTTTGAATAGTGAGCACCAAATCTTGTGGGAATGAAGTACCCGGATTTGGGGGTGTCATAAGAACATGAAGAGCCGGAGGATCATGGAACACCTGAGTTCAATGATCAAAAGACTGTGATTAAAAAGAAAGGAAAGAAGATCGTAAAATTTTCAAAAATAATCTAAGAATAGGAAAGAATCTTAAGGTAAACCAAAGGTAGAATAAGATCACGACGTGATCAGATTGAGTTATGAAATGATTGTTCTTATTGTAAGACCCCAACTTTTATGAATAAAGATTAATTTCTCTCGAAATATATTTTTGAATATTATGGTGTGGATATAATATAATGTTATAGTTGTGGGTAATATTTACAAATTTTGCAAAAGTAAACAAGTGGTTATATAATATTGATTGGTGGGGAATATTCGTTTTAACGAGAAATATTAAATGCGATGACATAATCATTAGTGGACCCCACAACATAAGTATTGTAGTAAGTAAAAAATGACAGAATTATCTTTTATATAAAAATAACGGCGAAAGTGTTACATTAAAAAGCAAAACTGAACTACCCGGTAGTAAAAGCGTCTGATGTCTGGCGTGGTTGCGTAGTAGCACACGGTATTGGTTATTGATGCTTACGTGAAAGTCACTTTCAGTTATACTCAATTATTACTACGATAATTCTTTGCATCATATCTCTTATATTATTGATTCGATTATTGTCACGATATCATCATATATATATATGATATATTATTAAATCAATAATTGAGACAATAAAGTTATTCATATTATTAAATTGCAATATTTACAATGTCTAGAAGTTACATCGAGGAGAGTTTGGTCATCTAATTGCGCGCCAATAAGGAGAAATCCTTATCGAAAGAAGCCCCTCTTTCACAGGAGCGACACAGTTGTTAAATATTGTGAGTTATAATATTAATGATGAATAAGTTCGTGTTGATTAAAGATGAAATTGATAGTTCCATTGTGTTGGAATTATTAGTGTTAGTGAAAATCGACATTTATTTCGATAATAATTGATGTACGGAAGTTATCGGAGTAATTAATCGATCGGATAAATGAGCAATTAATTGCTATTAATTCACATGATTATAACTATTTGTTCACATGTGTGTACTATTGATTCACATTCATGTACTATTAGGGGAGTTGGTGCAAGATTGATAATACTTGCATGACTAAGTTAAAGATGGAGGTATAGATGGAGATCTTATATTGTTATTAGTATTTTCACATGATTATAACTATTGAATCACATGATTGAACTATTGATTCACATTATTTACTATTAGGGGAGGTGGTGCAAGTTTGATAATACTTGCGGGACTAAATTAAAAATGAAAGAAAAGTTGGAGGTATTATCTTTGTAATTTTTGAGAGCCCCAAAATGTGCAATTATCAAAACTATATTTTTTTTATAAATAGAAGCTCATTCTTCCTTCATTTCTCACCAATTCACTAAAAGCTATAGAAAGCAATTATTATAGAGAGAAATTATAGAGAGAAAGAAGAAGAAATGTACGCTACCTCTCTATTCGATTATCCGACTTTATTCTAAGGTAAGAGGGTATTATTTCTTTCATTTTCATGAAGAGAGCTATTGTTATTCCATTCCTTATTATTATATTGAAATAACTTTGTTTATCATCAATCTCTGCATACATGGTGAAATTCTTACATTATTCCATTCTTTATTATTACATTGGAATATCATGTATGCATGCGTATTATACGTATTGATGACATGGTTCCATTATTTATTATTACATTGGAATAACTTTGTCATCATCTGATCTGCATACATGGTGAAATTCTTACATTATTCCATTCTTTATTATTACATTGGAATATCACATGCATGCGTATTTATGCATGACACAGTTCCATTATTTATTATTACATTGGAATAACATTTATTGGATGCGATCTTGATCTATCGCATGCATGAATTCATTGTTATTCCATTCTTTATTATTACATTTGGAATATCACATGCATGCGGATTTAGCGTGACTGGTTCCATTCTTTATTATTACATTGGAATAACACATCTGCTTGGTCTATCGCATGCATGGTGAATTCTTATATTATTCCATTCTTTATTATTACATTGGAATAACATTGTACATGTGGATTACCATATGCATGGTGAATGATCCTTTGTATTCATTCCTTATTAAATTGTGGAAATGATGCATCTCGTGGATTCTTGCGTGGCGGTGAAAATCCATTTGCGATTTCATATATTCTATTATACTTAGTTGGTTAAAGTTTTGGCTTCTATACTCCATGAAATTAGTAGAATATCTTGGATATTTGCGCTTCATCCGATATCTTTTCATGGAAATATTCTTACGAGCATTCTTGAATTTTACTCCTGAAAGCGATGTCGTGTTGACAATTTGGGCGTTTTTGAGTTCGGGGATAAATTAACTTATAAATCTTTAAAATTTATTCTTGAACTTGTTTTATTGAATTATTATGTCATTGTCATCATCCTCATGTTTATATTATGTTGAAAGTCATATGTGGCTGTAGTGCATAGATGGACTTGGTATGATTATGACCGAGGATTATTATTGTATAATCATGGCCAGTAATGTTACAAATGATGTGGTAAAAGTCCTCGTTGGCGTAGTAGTGCATTGATGGGCGATTGTTGGCATGATCATGACCATTGATGAAAACACGAATATCCTTGGCGTAGTGCATGGATAATTTGTGGTGATGATACTAATGAATATCCTTGGTAGTAGTGATGGGGATGATGTGGTTTATTTAATAAGTTGAGTCTCGTGATAAAAGTGATGAAAAACCTTTTAAATCATAGAAGATAGTAGATTTTATTCTCTACTTGACTCTTACAATGGATTGCTTGTTCATTCTGATTAAACTTGATGTTTGTTATATTTTATCGGTTTAACATTGTTGAAGGCTAATGATAATTTATTACGCATTATCTTAGCCATAATATTTCTTCTTGGGCTAGTTGAGCTCACCCTTTTGCTTTCATTGTTCTCTTGAAATGAGAATATGGCGAGGGACTAGTCGGGGAGCGGAGTGATGGTCGAGGATGATAGCATTAGTAGTCCTCACTATTCTATGAAATAGTGTGATAATAAATGTATTGAGGACTTATTTTGAGTTTGAATCTTGTCAGAAGACAATATATTTTAAAACTTAAAACTCACATTTCATTTTACGTTGTATATTTAAGATTGTATTTGTATTACATACCATGTATTTGGCGACTCGAGATAGGTGATGTATACCTATTTTGGGGGCGTCACGATTAATATCAAAGCTTAGGGATATGATCCTGGCTAAGATGTGAGACAAGAACTAGGAGGGAGAGCGGAGGAATTCCTTGCTAGTATGACCTACCTAAGTTTATTTGGTATTTAATTGGTCGATCGAGTATAGGGATAATATGTGATATGTTAATTAACCCTTGTTTTGTGGCGGTATTTGAAAATGACATCAGAGAATGTTGAAAATAGCAATGGAGCACGAGAGGCCGTTGAGTCTCCACGGATCGATAATCGAGATAATGTGCATCGAGAAGCGACAATCCTCATCTGCAAACAACAACAACTTGACCAAATGATGAGCGATGGAATGTTCGGAGGCTTTATCTGATTCATGCGACATCGATGAGCGAGCGGCTCTGTCCAAAATGCGGGTGGAAACAACGGCAACTCTCGGACGATCACTTTAAAAATAGTTCAAGGAGCTGGGACCACCGGAGTTTTTGAGAGCCAAAACCACTTAAAGGCGAGGCGTGGATAAAGCGGATCAACAAGATATTTGATGTCTTGGGATGCTCAGAGGAGCAAAGGTTCCCTTTGCCACCTTCGTATTGCGGCGGGCGGCATTCTTGGTGGGAATCGTAAAAGCGTACTCGACTGCCGCACTTGAAGATGTCTTGGGAGAAGTTCGAAGAATTGTTCAACGACAAGTACTTTCCGAAAGTATTAAATCACATGAAGAGGTAGAGTTCATTAAACTGGAGCAAAACAACATGGCCGTGTCGCGATGCGAAGCTAAGTTTGTTTGAGTTGTCTCGGTTTGCGTCCCATTTGGTTGATAATGAGGAGAGAATGCCGCGAATGTTTCTAAGAGGTTTGAAACCGAGATACGTCGATATCTTATCTCTCATAAAGCTGTGTTTGTATTCGGATGTTGTTAATAGGGCTCGATTATTGGAAGCGCGATAATGAGTCAACCCAACCCAAAAGAGAAGCGGTAGAAAAAATGATAATACCGGTGATAGCGATCATCGAAGCGGTGACAATAAGCGTGGAGGAATCAACATGCGAAATGGTAACCACTTGATGGTAATCATGGCCAAAACAATAAGAATGGACATTTCAAGAAGAGGAGATTCAATGATGATGGAAAGGCGTCGACATCAACACCCGTTGTTAAGGAAGGAGAACGACCACCTATCGTATGCTTCAAATGCGGAGGGAGGGACATCAGTCGGTCAAACTATACGATGCGATCCAAAAACCTATTATAATTGTGGAAGAGAAGGTCACTAGCTCGATTTTGTCATTTAGGGAAAGCAAGTTCAATTTGGGATGGAGGCACCAAAAGCGTCCCGAAAAAAAAAAAGCCGGTAGTTCAAGGAGAGCGTTTGTTGTGACCTCCCGAAAAGCGAAGGAACGAAACGAGGTCATCACGGGTAAGCTTATCATAAACTCTAGCGAAGTCTATACCTTATTTGATACTGGTTCTACCCATTCTTTTATTTCTTCTACTTGCGCTCAACGTTTAAATTTGACTCAGGAGAAATTGGACTTTGACTTATCTGTTGAAACTCCATTGGGAGAAACCTTCATTACATCCACTTTGTTATAAGTCTTGTTTTGTTCAAATCGGCAACACGTTACGTTACTGTTGATCTTATTTCTTTGAAAATACTTGCATTTGATGTGATTTTAGGGATTGATTGGTTAACTACTCATCATGCTAAAATTGATTATTTTAAATAAGGTTGTTAGCTTTCATATTCTAACCAACCTATTATGCGAATTCAAGCACCAAACCATTAAAATCAATCAACGTGTCATCTCAAGCCATAAAGCTATTTGTTTATTGAAAAATGGATGTCAAGCTTTCTTAGCTCGTATCATGGATTTAAATAAAAATAAATCGATTTTGAATGATATTTCTATTGTTAATAAATTTCTGACGTATTCCACGAAGAACTTCGGCCTACCCCGGGCGTGAAATTGAATTTTGTATCGACCTTGAACCCGTACAAAACCCATTTCCAAAGCCCATATCGAATGGCTCTATTGAACTTGAGGAGTTAAAAACCCAACTATGAGAATTGTTAGACATCGGTTTCATTCATCTAATCGTCTCCTTGGGGTGCTCTGTTACTATTCGTGAAGAAGAAAGATGGAAGTATCGACGACTTTATATTGATTATCGGGAGTTGAATCATGTCACCATCAAAAATAGATATCCATTTGCCTCGCATTGATGACTGTTTGACCCGATTTGCAAGGAGCGAAATTCTTTTCAAAGATTGATCTTCGTTAGGATATCATCGATTGAAGATTAAAAGCGATGACATTCAAAAGATGGCTTTTCGAGAACTTCGATGCGGGCATTATGAATTCCTAGTCATGTCTTTTGGATTGACTAATGCTCTGCTGCCTTCATGGACATGATGAGCCAAGTATTCAAGGAATATTTGGATCACTTTGTGGTCGTCTTTATTGATGACATCCTCATATATTCAAAACCCGTGAAGATCATGAAAGAGCAACACTTGAGGTGATACTCCAAAAGCTTTGTGAAAACAAGCTTTATGCGAAGTTGAAAGAAATGTGAGTTACGGCTTGAGGAAGTAGCATTCCTTGGGCACGTGATATCAAATCATGGAATATCTGTTGACCCGACAAAGATTGAAGCTATTCAAAGCTGGGAGCAACCTAAATCGATGGCCAAAAATGTAGCTTTCTCGGCTTAATTTGGTTATTATCGGAGATTAAGTGAAGGGTTTTCTCGAATCGCTACTCCATTAACTTTCGGTGACTCGAAAAGATATGAAAATTCGGTTGGAGCGCGAGAATGTGAAAAGAGTTTTCAAGAACTTCGAGAGAGACTCATTTATTTTGTTACGTGATACCATCGGCTCGGAGGGATTTGTCATCTCTGATGATGCTTGAGGCAAAGGGTTAGGATGTGTTCTCATCATACAACATGGGAAAGTCATAGCCTATGCCTCTCGACAACTCAAAGAATATGAGAGAATTATCCTACTCATGATTTAGAGTTGGCGCGTTGTCGTTTTTTGACTTAAGATTTGGAGGCATTACACATGGATGGAGAAGGTGGAGATCTATCTGGATCATAAAAGCCTCAAATATTTCTTCACTCAAAAGAACTCGACATGCGGCAACGACGTTGGCTTGAAATTGTTGAAAGATTATGATCATACCATCGATACCATCCTGGAAAAGCGAGCGTAGTAGGTGGCGCATTGAAGAAGAAGATCATATCTGAGAACGAGTGCATTATTATCAACAACAAAGGCCCATTGTGTATGACTTGGAAAGGATGGAAATAGAGTTAAAGACTCGAGGGACCCATGTGATGATGGCGAATATCTGAGTGGAACCGACTTTAATCGATAAAGTTAAAGTTTGCTCAAGCTACTGACACAGAGGGTGATACGTATGAGGAAGAAAGTACAAGAAGGTGCTATTCTAGAAGCAAGAATCGATGAAGAAGGAATACTTGAGTCGACTCCGGACTTTGTGTTCTAACGATTACGACTTGAAGTATAAAATCATGATGGAGGCGCACAACACACCATTTTGCAATCCATCTGGGAGTACCAAAATGTATCGTGATCTTGACATACATTTTGGTGGAGCAATATGAAGAGAGAGATAGCGGGGTTTATCTCGAGGTGTCTAACTTGTCAACGAGTCGGCGAACATCAAGTGCCAAAAGGTCCATTGCAACCACTTGAAATTCTAGAATGGAAGTGGGAGCACATTACCATGGATTTAGATTCTTGGTCTTCCCAAGGTTTCTCAAGGCGTAGATGCGATTTGGGTCATTGTTGATAGATTGACCAAATCTGCTCATTTCTTACCGTCTGAGAAACTTATACACTTGAGCGTCTTGCTAGTATGTACATAAGCGAGATTGTAAGATTGCATGGTATGCGGTATCCATAGTTTACGATCGAGACCCAAGATTCACTTCAAGATTTTGGGTTAGTTTGCAAAAAAGCTATGGAGCGCAGTTTACGATTTAGTTAGGCGTATCATCCTCAAAGCGGATGGACAATCGAGAGGACTATTCAAACTCTTGAGGATTTATTAAGACTACGTGTCCTTGACTTCAGGGAAGTTGGGACAAGTTCTTACCATTGGTGGAGTTTTCCTACAACAATAGTTATCAAGCAAGTATTGGCGTGGCTCCATTTGAGGCGTTGTATGGAAGAAAGTGTGGTTCTCTCGATTATCTTTGGGATGAGGTGGGTGAAGCAACGTTGTTGGGGACCAAATTTGATGCGTATGACTATGGAAAAGATTGAAACGATCCGACAGCGTATAAAAACCTCCTGAAGATCGACAAAAGAGTTATCTTGATCTTCATCGAAAGGATGTGGAATTCGATATTGGAGATCATGTGTTGTTACGTGTTGCTCCATGGAAAGGAGTTACAAGATTTGGAAAGAGAGAAAAGCTCGATCCTCGATTCATTGGCCCATTTTAATCCTCGATCGGTAGGAGCGTGGCTATAAACTCGCCTTTACTTCCAAGAAGTATGTCTAGTGTTCATAATGTTTTCACATATCTATATTACGTAAATATGTGAAAGACCGAACCACATTATTGAATTAGAACAGGACGAGATAGCGGAAGATTTAATGTATGAAGAGGTACTGTTAAAATCTTGGATAAGAAGGATCATATTCTACGCTCTCTAAAGTTATACCTCAAGTCGAAAGTTTTGTGGAGAAACCATGATGTTGAGGAAATGACACAGGAGTTAGAATCGAAATGAAATCAAGGTATCCTCACCTCTTGACATACCAGTCGCACCCTAATTTCGAGGATGAAATTTCATAAGAAGGGGGAGGTTGTAAGACCCCACTTTTATGAATAAAGATTAATTTCTCTCGAAATATATTTTTGAATATTATGGTGTGGATATAATATAATGTTATAGTTATGGGTAATATTTACAAATTTTACAAAGTAAGCAAGTGGTTATATAATATTAGATTGGTGGGGAATATTCATTTTAACGGGGAATATTAAATGCGATGACACAATCATTAGTGGACCCCACAATGAAATTATTGTAAGTAGTAAGAAAATGACGAAATTATCTTTTATAAAAAAAACGGAAAGTATTCTGAATAAAAGCTGTTGAACTACCGGTAGTAAAAGTAATGCGATGTCTGGCGTGGTTGCGTAGTAGCACACGGTATTGGTTGGTTATTGATGCTTTACGTGAGAAGTCACTCGGTTATACTCAATTATTACTACGATAATTCTTTGCATCATATCTCTCGTATTATTGATTCGATTATTGTCACGCGATATAATCATATATATATGATATATTATTAAATCAATAATTGAGACGACAAAGTTATTCATATTATTAAATTGCAATATTTACAATCTAGAAGTTACATCGAGGAGAGGTTTGGTCATCTAATTGCGCGCTGATAAGGAGAAATCCTTATCGAAAAGCCCCTCTTTCACGAGAGCGACACGGTTGTTAAATATTGTGAGTTATAATATTAATGATGAATAAGTTAAGTGTTGATTAAAGATGAAATTGATAGTTCCATTGTGTTGGAATTATTAGTGTTAGTGAAAATCGACATTTATTTCGATAATAATTGATGTCTTGAAGTTATCGGGTAATTAATCGGATAAATGAAAATTAATTGCTATTAATTCACATGATTATAACTATTTGTTCACATGTGTGTACTATTGATTCACATTCATGTGTACTATTAGGGGAGTTGGTGCAAGATTGATAATACTTGCATGACTAAGTTAAAGATGGAGGTATAGATGGAGTCTATATCTTGTTATTCGTATTTTCACATGATTATAACTATTGAATCACATGATTGAACTATTGATTCACATTATTTACTATTAGGGAGGTGGTGCAAGTTTGATAATACTTGCGGGGACTAAATTAAAATGAAAGAAAAGTTGGAGGTATTATCTTTGTAATATTTTGAGCCCCAAAAGCGTGCGATTATCGAAACTATATTTTTCTATAAATAGAAGCTCATTCTTCCTTCATTTCTCACCAATTCACTAAAACTATAGAAGCAATTATTATAGAGAGAAATTATAGAGAGAAAAGAAGAGAAGTCTGCTACTCTCTATTCGATATCGACTTTATTCTAAGGTAAGGGGTATTATTTCTTTCATTTTCATGAAGAGAGCTATTGTTATTCCATTCCTTATTATTATGTTGGAATAACTTTGTCTGTCATGTGAAATCTGCATACATGGTGAAATTCTTACTATTATTCCATTCTTTATTATTACATTTGGAATATCACATGCATATGCGTATTACATGACTTAGTTCCACTATTTATTATTACATTGGAATAACTTATCTATCATCTGAAATACCGCATATATGGTGAAATTCTTACATTATTCCATTCTTTATTATTACATTTGGAATATCACATATATGCGTATTACATGCGTGACTGGTTCCATTATTTATTATTACATTGGAATAACACATGCATGCGTCTTATCGCATGCACTGTGAATTACATTGTTATTCCATTCTTTATTATTACATTGGAATATCACATACATGCGGATTTTGCGTGACTTGGTTCCATTCTTTATTATTACATTTGGGAATAACTTATGCATGCTTGATCTATCGCATGCTTGGTGAATTCTTCATTATTCCATTCTTTATTATTACATTGGAATAACTTTGTCTATGTGGATTAGCGCATGCATGGTGAATGATCCTTTGTATTCATTCCTTATTAAATTGTGGAAATGATCTGTCTACGTGATTACCGCATGGCGGGGCGAAAATCCATTTGCAGTTTCATATATTCTATTATACTCAGTTGGTTAAAGTTTTGGCTTCTATACTCCATGAAATTAGTAGAATATCCTGGATATTTGCGCTTCATCCAGTATCTTTTCATGGAAATATTCTTCTGAGCATTCTTGAATTTTACTCCACAAAGCAGTATCATGTTGACAATTTGGACGTTTTTGAGTTCAGGATAAATTAACTTATAAATCTTTAAAATTTAATTCTTGAACTTGTTTTATTGAATTATTATGTCATTGTCATCATCATCATCCTCATGTTTATATTATGTTGAAAGTCATACATGGCTTTGGTGCGTAGATGGACTTGGTATGATTATGACCGAGGATTATTCGGTATAGTCATGGCCAGTAATGTTACAAATGATGTGGTAAAAGTCCTCATTGGCCCACATGTGTGCATTGATGGGCCGATTGTTGGCATGATCATGACCATTGATGAAAACACGAATATCCTTGGCCCGTGTAGTGCATGGATAATTTGTGGTGGTGATCTTAATGAATATCCTTGGTAGTAGTGCGGGGATGATGTGGTTTATTTAATAAGTTGAGTCTCGGCGATAAAAGTGATGAAAAACTTTTTAAATCATAGAAGATAGTAGATTTTATTCTCTACTTGACTCTTACTAATGGATTGCTTGTTCATTGCAGATTAAACTTGATGTTTGTTATATTTTATCGGTTTAACATTGTTGAAGGCTAACGATAATTTATTACGCATTATCTTAGCCATAATATTTCTTCTTGGGCTAGTTGAGCTCACCCTTTTGCTTTCATTGTTCTCTTGAGGAAATGAGAACGTAGCGAGGACTAGTCGGGGAATGGGTGGCGGTCGGATGATAGCATTAGTAGTCCTCACTATTACATGAAATAGTGTGATAATAAATGTATTGAGGACTTATTTTGAGTTTGAATCTTTATCTGAAGACAATATTTGTATTAAAACTCACAACTCATGTTGTATATTTAAGATTGTATTTGTATTACATACCATGTATTTGGCGACTTCGAAATAGGTGATGTATACCTATTTTTTTTGAGCCCCTAAGCATATGGATACCGACAAAAATGATTTGAAAATTTTCAAAATGTATTTTTTACCATCTGCATCATTTAATATGGTGTAAAAAATGGTAAATAATGGAGTCATCAATGCAATTGAACCTAGTGTTGGATGTGATCATAAGATCATCAGCCCACTATGGTATGATGTAATATGACAAATTCACAAAATGACGGCATCCTCAACGTACTACTACTCTAGTACGTTATCATGACATCATAAAAAGAATTTTTTGGTTTTCTTTTAAATTATGAATAAGTTCAATTAAGTTGGCTGTTGTGTAAATTCTAGATACGCTTACACGCAAGTATATGTGGTCAACAAGTAATATAATAGTAAATAGAGTATCATTTCCACAGAGAATTAGTTAACAAGAATTACCAAGTACTAACCTATAACCAATTTAATCTTATTTAAACAAATAATTTAATATTTTAATTTAAAATAATTAATTAAACTATTACTAATTATCCCTAGAGTGAAACAAGATAATGAAAGACTTGATATTACAATTTCACTTATTATTTCATTTAAGTCAACAGACTTCCTGTTAAGCCAAATTACTTATACTAGATTGTTAATCAAGAACACGAAAGTAAAATATGGCCATCTCTCAACGCACCATACTCATATCAAATCAAATCCACAGATGATAAAATTAAATTGAACATCATAATTAACAAATCCACTATATCTCTATGTGAATTACAATTAAAAAGAGTTTAAGTACAAGTTCTTATTAGACTAAATGCAATGCTTAGGTATATCTCTATCCTAGGCACAAATCATGAATTCCAACTCCATATAGAACACATAAATACATTGTATTATGATCAGATCTAAACCCATAATCCGTCTCTCAAGTTCATATGAATTATGAAAGTAATTGTTAGCTAGGCAATTAAGGGCAAACCATAATTAACAATTCAAATATAGCCAAATAGTCTAAAAAGGATGTATATTAAAGTAAACTACACAATAAGATCTATAGTAATCTCAAAATAGAGTTTAATTAATAATTGAACTAGAATCCATCATCCACAATTGATTAAGCATTAAAAGATACAAATAAATAAGAAACGAATTTAGAATTGAGATAAACAAATCTGCATTCTCTTGCTTCCCATCTAAACTCCCAATTATATAATCAATAGCTTCAATCTTCGGTTCTTAGTTAATCTAGGGTTCCTAATCTAAGAAAGAAAGTAAAGAAGAAATTAATAGAAGTCTATCCCAAGAGGGATTTAATGGAATTATAGAACTAGCCTCTCCAATCCAAGTTATAATCAAGAATTTATAGTTCTAATGGAAACCCTAGCAAGTTAGGCAACTAACAGTCTTATTCTAGCTCAAATTGGACACCATAACACCCAAATCAGCTCTCTCCCTGCTGACCAGCGCACTCAACGCTGCTCCTAAGCCAATTTGGACGCGCCCCGTGCCACTCTATTTTCTACTGTGATGTCCTCTGGTAAAACAGGCATAACATTTGATCCGCTAGGATTTACGAGGCCTGCCACCTATCAAATCGAAGATGTCGAAGAGATCTATAACTTTAATTCTTTGAGAATTGATAGATTCTGGAAGGATCAAGATCTAAATTGGGATTTAAGTAGATGTTATGTAAATGACAAGCGTGACAACTCTTATCTTTGATCTTTGTTGATAAAAAGGCCATAACTCTCACGTCCGAACTCCGATTGGAAAGATTCAAGATGTTATAGAAAGCTAAGAAGTAGATCTACAATAAAATTCAAGTTCCAAGCAAAGAACATGCATCCAACTTGGTGTTAAAAGCTCTATAATCTTCCCCTCTTGCATTTGCTTGCATATTTTAGTCCAAAAGATGTCTGAATTGCTTTCCCTTGCTTCTTCATGCCAATGTCGTGTCGTAGCCTACAAAATAACATATAATGTATGCAATGCACACATAACACTTAAAAACCAACCCAAATATTAAGCTTAACGCACTTAATTCCTGAGTATAAAACCCACTCATCATTGGCCAAATTATTTTAATTAATGTCCGGGTTGTTGAAAGTCTAAGCTATTTGATTCTGCTAGACGGCTGCCAAAAAATATTTATGGAATTCAAGCATTCTTGATTATTTATACCAAGCTAGATTTCTCTTGTGCGGATTCATATTTTGAAAGGCTGAGGTGAATAACTCTATAAAGGGGACATATTTTCGGAGATAATGGTTCTGAGTGTGACGCATATAGTTGTTACGATTTGCTACGTTTGTGTACAACATCACAACGTAGTAGTACGATAGGTTGTTCACCTAGAGTACTTATAGAGGGTGTTTATAGTCTTTGTGATTGATAAACATTTTGTGGAAAGGGTTCACAGTGTGAAGGATTTTGTTGAAGCACTAGTAAACCTAAAGAAGAGTTCACGGTCTTAGGACCCTTCAACATAATTTGGAATTTGAGTTATTCGTACTACTTCCCAATTATTGAATAATTATGGAAGATTCTTATTCTTGGGAAGGGTGAATGGGGTAAGGAGGATATTCCTTAGAAAGAAGAAAGTGAAAGAATATGACATGTAACAATGAATAAATTGTATAAGCTTTAATAATTCCAAGAAAGGAATAAAATTCTAAAAGAAAAAATATGAAGTTATTTAAAAGAATATGTAATCTCCAGAAAGAATCGAGTAGAGAAGTTTCAGTGATTTCGAGGATGGAATCCTTATAAGGGGTAAAGAATGTGATAACCCAAATTTTCAAAACTATTAAAATAAGAATTTAATAAATAAAATTCTTATTATAGGATTTGTCGGGTTTGAATAAGAATATATATATAGGTGTTATATATTTTGAATTTTTATGTTATTGGTGGAAAGAAATCCATAAAGGAGAGTTTATAGTTAGTTTAACTATTAAGAAAATATAGTTTGAAATGGGAAGTTTAATCTCTACATTATTGATGAAGCAGTAATTAAAATTGTGAAATCAAAGAGGGAATTGATTATACTATGACAAGTTAGCATTTCAGAAACATGCTCTAAGTATTTAGAAAGGAAGGTTCTATTTTTGCTAAGGAAGAAATTATTGACGTCTGAAATTGGGATGGGCGTGGGCGTATGATTTCAAGCTTATGATCGGTAGTGGTTACCTAGCCTGCAAAAAGGTTCTAAGTAAGTTTCTAAAATTTGAATTTCAAGACATGTATATTAAGGACTCATTTATGTAATAAAAGTCATAATTGGTGATTAAGTTGTTTGTGAATGGATTATGTTAGCAGAACATGATTTGAATAAGAGTTAATTAATTAACCCGAAATAAATATTGGTTAATTAAGTGATATTATAGAATATTATAAAGCTTTGTGTTGCATTGGCTTGATAGTAAATTGAATGAAAAGGATTAATTCACTTACATAAGATACTGAATTAATATATGTGTTTAACATAAAGAAAATAAGAATGAATATGTTAATTAAATGGGAATTTTAATATATTACATAGTATGGTAATATATGAAAGGCTTTGAGAGTTGAAAGATGTTAATGGATAATAAGTGTCCGATAAAAGGAGAGGACCAATATATTTAAACATTGGATAAAGATAGATATATTAAGTTAATGCATTAAGATGTGGCTAACTGAAATTATTTTGGGACAATCTATGGAAGAAAAGGAATTGAGGAATTATATTATATTATAATGGTGTTGTATATACCAACTATTTTAAGGAAAATGATTACTTTAAATAAAGGTGTCATGATTATAATTTTATAGTGTATAATTATTAAAGGTAGTTAAATAATATAGTATTAAGGTAAAGTGTGTCGCCCAAACTTTATATTAAATAAAGTGGAATTGGGAAAAAGCCAAACGTGGCCTAGACCCCTGATATTTTACTGTTGAGATAATGAGCTTGAGTTATATAAATATAGTAAATTGGATAAGTGAGCCTTGTGTGGCATGAATGCTAAAGTTAAACCATACTGAAAGTTTAACTAGAATTAATGGAAATAGAATAAATGATTAATATTAATCATTATGATATTAAAGTGTGATAATAAATAATGGGTTGAGAGTACCCGACTGAATTATATTTAGCCAATTAAAATATTAATTGGACTAACTCAGGATAACTGAGATACATGATTAAATGTGATGCGGTATATTTAAGTATAAGTATACTTGTTGGGGTACATTTATGAAAATGTGTGTATATGTGCCCATAAATTAATTTAATGTAGTAATGTTAAGTCATTATAATTAATTTAATGAGCCCAAAAGGAATTAACCTTAGTAAAATGAGGTCCATTTTACTCATAAATGAGAGTAATAATCCTTGTCCCAAAATCAATGTCACACTTATTATATTAGCCGTGTATTAGGCCATTGGCTTACTCCTTTATGTTGCTGAAAAACAAGATGGTTATGATGGCTATGCAATGATAAAGGAGGGACTGGCCTTAACAATGTTTGGGAACTATTCTCATTACCCGCCATCTTCTTCCTTCTTCCATTAGTTTAAATAGTAGTGAAAAGCCATTATTTGGTCAATGATTTCCCTATAAATGTAAACCTCTACTTCTCAAATTGAGTTGCAAGAATTTCTGTTAGGTTCCATATAGAAAGGGAATTTCATATTAAAGGAACAATATGAAGTTAGAATTAAAGTTAGCAATTCAAGCTCGAAGAGGTAGCATTTATATTAAGTGTTTGCTTAATATATGTTTTGAAGAATTCTTAGAATTTCTTGTTAATTAATTGACTAATTGATGTTAACATGTTAGCAAAATTTGTATATATGTATAGAATCCATATGTTTGGTTTAAGCAGGTTTAATTGAAGGATATCATGTTGAGCTGTTGAAGTTCTGCAGGAGCAGAGCCATTACTGGTTCTGTCCAGGAAGGGCATAATTGCGACCTTCTATAGATCAAAGACAATGCAGCTGCACTGGATGTTGTCTCTAAAATTGTCCTGGAGTAGTGCAACTATCTTGCTCCGTGAGTTCGAAATAAGCATTAACTACGCCATTATACACCAAAAAGGATTACGACTTACGCTATATTCTATTATCATAAACATGTTAGTTGGATTTTGTAAGAACCCGAATTTGCAGAAATCATTAAAATAAGAATTTAGTAAATAAAATTCTTAAGGCATGTGAAGGGTTCAAATAAGAATATATATATATATATATATATATATATATATATATATGATGTAAGGTATGTGGTATGGTGTTGCATGTGGTAATATAAACTATACAATAAGTGATTTACGTGTTTAATGAATATATTATTATTATATATTTGTTATTTATTGAAGAGGCGAGTTATTTGAAGTAAAGAAAGTGCATAGAATTTTATCTATCGATATTAAATAATTTATGTGAAATTATTTTAGCATAGTAAGTTGGTGACATTAAATATCTTTGATAATCACCAATTTCTTGAGTATATGTATGACTAAGTATCAAGTCTAAGGTAGTGCAACGGTACTCTTTAATGGTGGATGTATAGGAGCTGGGCTAAACAATTCCTTCAGAGAGTGGAGGTATATACGAATTAGTAACCGATCTAACTCACTGTGAAAACAATGTAGACGAGACGGAAACTAATTTGTTGATTATTTGTGGGAAACCACTCAGTGTACTATATTAAATAATTTAAAGACTCGACGCGTGCTCGGTTTAGACTTGTATGCGTGTACGTTGTTGACGAGAGAAGAAAATTGATATACCTTTAAATTGGTTAGAGAATTTTTAAGTAATTTGATACATGGCAAGAAGTGAAGATTAAAGGAATGTATGTATGTGTTATATTCGAGTTTTGCGTTATTGGTGGTATGAAACCGTAAACGAGATGTACAGTTGGTTAAA
This sequence comes from Panax quinquefolius, assembly GCA_020205615.1. Classification (NCBI taxonomy): domain Eukaryota; kingdom Viridiplantae; phylum Streptophyta; class Magnoliopsida; order Apiales; family Araliaceae; genus Panax; species Panax quinquefolius. The sequence goes on along the minus strand of CM035152.1, from coordinate 99,636,164 downwards.
CTAATAAGGAAAATAGAGTTTTAAAACTCGAAGTGTGATCCTTAAATTGTTAAGGAAAATAGTAATTGATGATGTGAAACAAAAGAGAGAATTGATGTTAGACGAGTTGACCCTCAAGGAGGATGTGTAAAGTATTTAGAAGAGTAGGTTTCATTTTTGCTAAGGCAGAACTTGTCTGCCTTTGATTTTGATTTGGCGCAGCTGCGCCATTTCCAAGCCTGTGACCAGTGCAGCTGTACCGGTCTGTAGAAAACTCTGAGTCAGTTTATGAAAATGGAATTTGCAAGCCATGCATACTAATAACTCTTATAAGGTCATTAATGGTGACTAAGTGTTCATGAAGAAATTGAGTTAGCAAAACATGACTTGAATAAAGATTTAATTAATTAACCCGGAATAAATATGGTTAATTAAGAGATAGTATGGAATATTATATTCTATTAATTAGTGGAGTGCTTAATAATTATTGAAAAGAAAATAAATGATTAATATTAATTAATCGTTGTGGTATTAAACGGGTGATAATGGGTTGAAAGTACCCAACTAAATGATATTTAGCCCAATTATAATATTAATAGTATTATTATGTGTAATATAGAAAATGTGGGCAGTAGTAGTGTATAATACCTATGGCTTAAGATTACATGAAGTGTGACGTTTAATTGGGACTAATAATATAAGGTATCAAGTGGTACAATAAAATAATAAATTATTTTAATACAGAAATAATTAAATATATGTGTATTCTAGAAGCTAGGAAGGAAATTAAATGTTTGAATAAACATTAATATTAAATAATGTGATAATGTGTTTATATGAGTAGTAAAATATAATTATGGGGATACATGGACAAGAATACCTTACTGTGTTATGCTAATTGCGTGTATTTAGTGGACATGGATATTATGAGGTGAATACCTAAATAATACCTAAATTTTCTAATATGGTAATAATTATACATTAAAATGACATTTTGGGAATTTAAAGAACTAAACCAAGCCTTAGAATAACAAGTTGCTGAGTTATTTGGCTTGTCCCAAATTTAGTGTCCAATTGCTCCCTATTTCTCATTCACGTGTTTGGCAAAAAAGGCTAAGGCATGTCTTCCTTTTCTTCTTCCAAACTCTTTTTAGCTGATAATTATTGGGGGAGTAGTGGTGATGATGATTTTCAACTAACATCTAACAACTCTTTGATAACCTTCATGTAATCCTTCAATCCATGGCTTTGATTTAGTGGGAAATTGCATTGTTTGTGTATTGGTTGTTCTATAAATATAGACTCTCCTTCCCCAATTGCCATTGCTGAAAATTGCTAAGTGTGAGGTTGAGAGCATACAAGTGTCCTAAGAAATTGGGAGTTCATCTAGCAGTCGGTTCATTTCATTTTACAGAGGTAATAATGCTAACCTATATGCTTTTGATATCCTAAGTTTTCAATTACTAGAAACGTCATGAAAAAGTAGCTTTTGAGTTACAAAATTGATGGCTAAGGACTGTTATAATCCATGAATTGACGCTAGGTATTGTTAATATAGTCATATGCGAAAACAACGGAAGTTATACGAACCAATTTGGTTTAGAAACAAATTCGTAGTTAATGAATTCGCTAAACTTTTCAAAACATGAAAATTAGTATGAACATGAGTTTTGGATTAAGAATTGGGTTAGTTAGGGTTTCTGTAAATTGTTATAATTCTAGTATGTTGTAGTTCTATGAATTACGAATCCATAGAATCAAAAATGAACTAATTTGGACATGTATAACTCAAATTATGAAGGTTAGAAAGAAATTTTGGCATGATGGTTCATAACAGGGAATGAAATTTTGAGTTACAATGCACTAGGCCCTTACGACAGAGATTATTTTAGGAAAAACACACCCAAAAGGGGTGGTTTGATCTACAGATGTTGAGAAAATCTAACCAGATATGCTTTACTAAAATAGCTATAACATTTTCATGCGAACTCTGATTGAGGAGATTAAAGATGATCCGGAATAAGAACAAATAGACCTACAACTTTTGTTCTTTAAGTGTTCCAATTTGAGGTCGTTAGAAGGGGTTAAAATAGTCATCGTTGTGACTATTACGTAATTGGAGGCAATCGGAGGGCGTCGAGCGAGCATATATGCAAGTATAGTGCTCCCGATGATGGAATATGTTACTCTAAGTGATAAAAAATAAATATGCATGATAATAGACATGTCATATTACTAAGATTTCTTTACTCATAATGAAATGCATTAACATGATTTTCTAAAAGAAAACTTAAAGTTTTTGAGAAACGGAAGTTGATGAAATTGGTGTCCTTTGAGTTCTGACCTTGGACCCTATGTACGCATATCAATGGACATGAAATGTAGTTTTAAAGTTACCTTGCATATACTAGATTGATATAGCTTGGTTTAAAGTGTTTTGAAATAAAAACTTGAAGTTTTGAAAATTATACTTAACGAACTTTGTGTCTTTTAAGTTTCGACTTTAGGAACATGTGATTGTGGTCTAGTTATGTGCGCAAATGGACAAGGAATGTAATTTCAAGATATATTGCACATAAAAGGTTGTCAAGCTTGGTTTAGTATATGTTTTCAAGAGAAATTTAAAAGTTTTAGAAACTAACTTTTATGAGCATTGTATTACTTACATTATGACCTTATAAGAAAGCATGATAGAGTTGTCTATGCCTTTGAACATGAATGATATGTGCACTCAACTAGTCAAGCATGACATAAGTTATTTAAGCATATTTTAAAAGTATGAACTATGCTATGTCTATCTAAATGAGATAGATACATGTGAGAATGCTATTAGAGACTTATTAGTACCAATATATGGTTTAAAAGCTTATAACATCGAATCTTGTTAAAGAAAGTTGTTAAGCCTTATTGATTGAAATAAATCATTATGGAGCTAAGTATTTTGAATGTGAACTTGAAAATAGATCACAACCTATTTGATGTCAATTACGGATGGTTAAGATATACCAATACATACCTAGCTATTCTAAGAGTATGATGAGAAAGTGAAATGAATGTTTTACAAACCTAGTTAGGAAACGATGTAATATTTATTGTTATATTAAGAACATATGAAATTTATGATTGATGGATATGAATCCATGATTATATAACTGTGTAGGAATACACGCAGTGCAAATAAGCTTTAAGCAGTTAAGTTGTAGTTGATAAACTACGAATTAGGCAAGTCTTTCAATTCCTATTTGATATATGAATTTGATAAATATTTGTTGAGCTATATTATGCTATGCAAATGTTGATGTATATATATGAAATGCATATGAAATTTGTATGAAAGTTGAAAGTTGATATTTCATGATATGCTTGTGAAGTAAATCTCTATGCCTGTTATCTGGGAAGTAACATGCGTAGTAAATATTAATTGATTATGAATGCATGAACTGAATATGCTATTATATGTTATGTGATGCATGAAAACTGTTAGAATTGCTGGGCTGTTGAGCTCACCCTTGTAAATAACCACTTTTGCAGGTTAAGGACTCACGATAAAGATTACGTGCTACTTGATAGATAAAGTTCAATAGCATCGAAGGAGATTTATTTATTTATTTAAATATATGCCCTTGAACCATGTTTAGTTTCTAGGAGATGTACATAATATTAGTTTATGATGTGTAATACATGTTAAGTTGTAAAGTTGTACTAGGCGGTACTTAGAGGAATTCAAATTGAGTTGTAAAAATTTATACAGTAATTGAATAGAATGAATCATAACATAATTTGATTCAGGGATTTGTAATTGATTCAAGTTAAGAAATCAATAAAATATTTTTCAAAGGAGATTGAAAAGTTTAAATTATTCCGCATATTTTTATAACATCGAATATGATATAAGACGGGAATGGTAAATGACTAAGATTAGAAACTTTTAAAAGTTTGGGTCATTATACAGATCCTGGAAATGGAAAGAATTTATATTCTAAATTGTAATAAGCAAAGTTATTTTCATTAAGTTGAATAAAAGATATAAATTGTTTGACGATAGTAGTATCGTGGCGGAACGAATATGAGGTTCGAAGGGACCTGGATTTGGGGGCATTACAGGTTGGTATCAAAGCTGTAGGTTATAAACTTTAGGTAAGTGTACCTTAGGCTATAACCTAAGAGAGAGAGAACGAAAGATAAAGATTAAAATATATTTAAGCGAGGATTCAAAGAAGAATCTTGAAGTATCTAGAGAATGAGAATTTAGGAGTTTCCTAACTCTGGTACTAAAAATGTTAAGATGATGTCTATAAGATGAAGATGACAAATATAATAAGAATGAACTCAGATGGAGATTTGTTGATAATAGGGAAAGAACCCTAAGGTAAATTGATGATCACAACGTGATCGGATTGAGCTATGAAGTGATAAATAGTCTGTAATGACTACTTGTGTATAGCTTGATGGTATAAGGGAATGTACTATGAAATGGTACGATATGAACTAATGACGAGTTGTATATGATGAGATACGAAGAATTCGTATCGACCAAAGAGCAAGTTAAGAGTGAGATAGAGTTAAGTGGGATTTTAATTGAAGACCCATGATAGCAGCTCAGTTGTATGATTCCTTGTTATGGGCGGGGAATTGTACTTGGTGTAAAAACCACTTAGTTTCTGGCACTGATAATCATTGAAATGTCTGTGTTGCGCTATTTGATATATACCTATTGAGAAGGTGATTCTTTTCTCATGTGTATAACAGATAGATAGGTTATAGTTAGAGAATATAAGGTTAAGTTACGAGTTCTTAAAACTCATACTTATGGTATGTTCGTGACTCATAATTATATGAAATGTTTTTGAACCCCTCAGCGAATGGACGCCTATGGTCTAACTAGGGTAAGTTCCTAAACTCATATGATTATGGCAAGTTCTTGGATTGCCAAAGTGTGGTAAGTTTGATGAACAATATCGGGTATATATATGTTATGAAGTTAGAAATTTTGGTATAGTGAGCATTGATGGTGTTGAAGATTGGTAGAATGAAGCAATGTAGTAAAGATTGAAGTTGATGGAGAAACATGGATTTTCTAAATCTTTTAGCTCTGCTAGATTATCAAAATTTATTGACTTCATGTTGATGTTTGCACTTCTATTTTTTTGAAAAATATTGAATCATGTGATTGAACCAATGATGTTTAAAAAAAAACAATACCGTTATCCATATGTTTGTGATAATTATTTCGGCTAAGACAAAAATGATTTAAAAATTTTCAAAAAGGTATTTCTAACCATGTGAATCAGTTGATATGGTGAAAAAATGGTACACGATGGAGTCGTCAATGCAGTCGAACCTAGTGTTGGTTGTGGTCGAAAGATCATCAGCCCACTATGGTGTGATGTAATATGACAAAGTCACATAATGGAGAAATCCTCAATGTACTACTAATCTGGTACGGTAGCATGACATCATAAAAGAATTTTTGGTTTTCTTTTAAATTATGAAGAAGGTCAATTAAGTTGGCTAAATCATTTCGATTGATGTCTGAATTGTTGATAAAAGTCTAAGCTATTTGATTCTGCTAGACGACTATTGGAAAATATTTATGGAATTCAAGCATTCTTGAGTATTTGTGCTAAACCAGATTACTCTAGTGCGGATTCAGATGTTGAAAAACTGAGGTGAACAACCCTATAAGGGGACATGTTTTCGGAGACAATGGTTCCGAGCGTAACTCATATAGTCGTTATAAAACACTACATTGCAGCCCAACATAGTGGTACAATAGGCTGGCCACCTAGTGTACGTGTAGAGGGTGTTTTCAGTCTTTGTGATTGATAAACACTCTGGTTTGCAGTGTGAAGGATTGTGTTGATGCACTAGTAAACCTAGAGAAGAGTTCACGGTCTTGTGACCCCTCAACATAATTTGGAATCTGAGTTATTCATATTACTTCCCGATTATTGAAAAATCATGGAAGATTCTTATTCTTCTGAAGGATGAATGTAGTAAGTAGAATGTTCCTTAGAAAGGATAATGTGGTAGAATACAAGAGAGCAAGTTATTATAAAACTTCTGAAAAGAGAATGGATAAAATTATTCAAAAGAATATGTAATATTCAGAATAGCACCGAGTAGAGGAGGTTTCGGTGATTCCGAGGACGAAATCTTTATAAGGGGGAGAGAATATAAGAACCCGAATTTGCAGAAAATATTAAAATAAGAATTTAGTAAATAAAATTCTAAGGCATGTGAAGGGTTCAAATAAGAATATATATATATATATATATATATATATGATGTAAGGTCTGTGGTATGGTGTTGCATGGGGTAATATAAACTATGCAATAAGTGATTTCTGTGTTTAATGAATATATTATTATTATTATATATTTGTTATTTATTGAAGAGGCAAGTTATTTGAAGTAAAGAAGATGGATAGAAATTTATCAATCGATATTAAATAATTTATGTGAAATTATTTTATCATAGTAAGTTGGCGACATTAAATATCTTTGATAATCACCAATTTCTTGAGTATATGTACGAGTAAGTATCAAGTCTAAGGTAGTGCAACCGTACTCTTTAATGGTGGATATATAGGAGCTGGGCTAAACAATTCCTTCAAAGAGCGGAGGTATATACGAATTAGTAACCGATCTAACTCACTGTGAAAACAGTGTAAACGAGATAGAAACTAATTTGTTGGTTGTTTGTGGGAAACCACTCAGTGTACTATATTAAATGCTATTAAAGACTCGACGCATGCTAGGTTTAGACTTGTATGTGTGTACGTTGTTGACGAGAGAAGAAAATTAATATACCTTTAAATTAGTTAGAGAATTTTTAAGTAATTTGATACACGACAAGAAGTGAAGATTAAAGGAATATATGTATGTGTTATATTCGAGTTTTGTGTTATTGGTGGTATGAAACCGTAAAGGAGATGTACAGTTGGTTAAACTAATAAGGGAAATAGAGTTGTCAAACTCGAAGTGTGATCCTTGAATTGTTAAGGAAAATAGTAATTGATGATGTGAAACCAAAGAGAGGATTAATGTTAGACGAGTTGGCCCTCAAGGAGGATTTGTAAAGTATTTAGAAGCGTAGGTTTCATTTCTGCTAAGGCAGAACTTTTCTGTCTCTAATTTTGGTATGGCGCAGTTGCACCATTTCCAAGCTTGTGACCAACGTAGATGCGTTAGTCTATAGAAAATTCTGAGTCAGTTTATGAAAATGGGATTTGCAAGTCATGCATACTAATAACTCTTATAAGGTCATGAATGGTGACTAAGTGTTCATGAAGAAATTGAGTTAGCAAAACATGACTTGAATAAAGATTTAATTAATTAACCCAGAATAAATATGGTTAATTAAGAGATAGTATGGAATAATATATTCTATTAATTAGTGGAGTGCTTAATAATTATTGAAAAGAAAATAAATGATTAATATTAATTAATCGTTGTGGTATTACAAGGGTGATAATGGATTGAAAGTACCCAACCGAATGATATTTAGCACAATTAAAATATTAATAGTATTACTATATGTAATATGGAAAATGTGGGCAATAATAGTGTATAATACCTATGGATTAAGATTACATGAAGTGTGACGTTTAATTGGGACTAATAATATAAGGTATCAAGTGGTACAATAAAATCATAAATGATTTTAATACGTAAATGATTAAATATATGTGTATTCTAGAAGCTAGAAAGGAAATTAAATGTTTGAATAAACATTAATATTAAATAATGTGATAATGTGTTTATGTGAGTAGTAAAATATAATTATGGGGATACATGGACAAGAATACCTTACTGTGTTATGCTAATTGCGTGTATTTAATGTACATGGATATTATGAGGTGAGTACCTAAATAATCCCTAAATTTACTAATATGGTAATAATTATACATTAAAATGACATTTTGGGAATTTAAAGAACCAAACAAAGCCTTAGAATAACAAGTTGCTGAGTTATTTAGCTTGTCCCAAATTTAGTGTCAAATTACTCCCTATTTCTTATTCCCGTGTTTGGCAAAAAAGGCTAAGGCCTATCTTCCTTTTCTTCTTCCAAACTCTTTTTAGCTGATGATTATGGGGGGAGTAGTGGTGATGATGATTTTCAACTAACATCTAACAACTCTTTGATAACCTTCATGCAATCCTTCAATCCATGGGTTTGATTTAATGGGAAATTGCAATGTCTGTGTATTGGTTGTTCTATAAATTTGTACTATCCTTCCCCAATTGCCATTGTTGAGAATTGCTAAGTGTGAGGTTGAGAGCATACAAGTATCCTAAGAAATTGGGAGTTCATCTAGCAGCAGGTTCATTTCATTTTACAAAGGTAATAATGCTAACCTATATGCTTTTGATTTCCTAAGTTTTCAATTACTAGAAACGTCATGAAAAAGTAGCTTTTGAGTTACAAAATTGATGGCTAAGGACTGTTATAATCCATGAATTGATGCTAGGTATTGTTAATATAGTCATATGCGAAAATAACAGAAGTTAAATGAACCAATTTGGTTTAGAAAGGAATTCGTAGTTAATGAATTCGCTAAACTTTTCAAAACATGAAAATTAGTATGAACATGAGTTTTGGATTAAGAATTAGGTTAGTTAGGGTTTCCGTAAATTGTTATAATTCTAGTATGTTGTAGTTATATGAATTACGAATCCATAGAATCAAAAATGAACTAATTTGGACATGTATAACTCAAATTATGAAGGTTAGAAAGAAATTTTGGCATGATGGTTCATAACAGGGAATGAAATTTCGAGTTGCAACAGCTAGGCCCGCCCCGACAGGCTATTTTTAGGGCAAAACCACTGCCCAGCGGGGGGGTGGTCTAGTGTACAGATGTTGAGAAAATCTGACCAGATATGCTTTACTAAAATAGCTATAACATTTTCATGCGAACTCCGATTGAGGAGATTAAAGATGATCCAGAATAAGAACAAATAGACCTACAACTTTTGTTCTTTAAGTGTTACAATTTGAGGTCGTTAGAAGGGATTAAAATAGTCATCGTTGTGACTGTTACGTAATTAGAGGCAATCGGAGGGTGTTGAGCGAGCACATACGCAAGTATAGTGCTCCCGATGATGGAATATGTTATTCTAAGTGATAAAAAATAAATATGAATGATAATAGACATGTCATATAGCTAAGATTTCTTTACTCATAATGAAATGCATTAACATGATTTTCTAAAAGAAAACTTAAAGTTTTTGAGAAACGGAAGTTGATGAAATTGGTGTCCTTTGAGTTCTGACCTTGGACCCTATGTACGCATATCAATGGACATGAAATGTAGTTTTAAAGTTAACTTGCATATACTAGATTGATATAGCTTAGTTTAAAGTGTTTTGAAATAAAAACTTGAAGTTTTGAAAATAAAACTTAACGAACATTGTGTCTTTTAAGTTTCGACTTTGGGAACATGTGATTGTGGTCTAGTTATGTGCTCAGATGGACAACGAATGTAATTTCAAGATATATTGCACATAAAAGGTTGTCAAGCTTGGTTTAGTATGTGTTTTCAAGAGAAATTTAAAGTTTTAAAAACTAACTTTGATGAGCATTGTATTACTTGCATTATGACCTTATAAGAAAGCATGATAGAGTTGTCTATGCCTTTGAACATGAATGATATGTGCACTCAACTAGTCAAGAATGACATAAGTTATTTAAGCATATTTTAAAAGTATGAACTATGTTATGTCTATCTAAATGAGATAGATACATGTGAGAATGTTATTAGAGACTTATTAGTACCAATATATGGTTTAAAAGCTTATAACATCGAATCTTGTTAAAGAAAGTTGTTAAGCCTTATTGATTGAAATAAATCATTATGGAGCTAAGTATTTTGAATTTGAACTTGAAAATAGATCACAACCAATTTGATGCCAAGTACGGATGGTTAAGATATACCAATACATACCTAGCTATTCGAAGAGTATGATGAGAAAGTGAAATGAATGTTTTACAAACCTAGTTAGGAAACGATGTAATATTTATTGTTATATTAAGAACGTATGAAATTTATGACTGATGGATATGAATCCATAATTATGTAACTGTGTAGGAATACACGCAGTGCAGATAAGCTTTAAGTAGTTAAGTCGTAGTTGATAAACTACGAATCAGGCAAGTCTTTTAGTTCCTATTTGATATATGAATTTGATAAGTGTTAGTTGAGTTATATTATGCTATGCAAATGTTGATATATATATATATATATATATATATATGAAATGCATATGAAATCTGTATGAAATTTGAAAGTTGATATTTGATGATATGCTTGTGAAATAAATCTCCATGCCTGTTATATGAGAAGTACATGCGTAGTAAATATTAATTGATTATGAATGCATGAACTGGATATGCTATTATATGCTATGTGCTACATGAAAACTATTAGAATTCCCGGGCTATCGAGTTCAACCTTACAAATAACTAATTTTGCAGGTTAAGGACTCACGATAAAGATTACGTGCTACTTGATAGATAAAGTTCAATAGCATCGAAGGAGATTTATTTATTTATTTAAATATATGCCTTTGAACCATGTTTAAGTTCTAGGAGATGTACATGATAGTAGTTTACGATGTGTAATACATGTTAAGTTGTAAAGTTGTACTAGGCGGTACTTAGAGGAATTCGAATTGAGATGTAAAAATTTATACAGTAATTGAATAGAAGGAATCATAACATAATTTGATTCAAGGATTTGTAATTGATTCAAGTTAATAAATCAATAAAATAATTTTCAAAAGAGATTGAAAATGTTTAAATTATTCTGCATATTTTTATAACATCGAATATGATATAAAACAGCAATGGTAAATGACCAAGATTAGAAACTTATAAAAGTTTGGGGTCATTATACAGATCCTGGAAATGGAAAGAATTTATATTCTAAATTGTAATAAGCAAAGTTATTTTCATTAAGTTGAATAAAAGATATAAATAGTTTGTCGATAGTAGTATCGTGGTGGACAAAATCTGAGGTTCGAAGGGACCTGGATTTGGGGGCGTCACAGATTTATTCATGCATAAAAATGAGTATGACATGTGACCTAGAGTTCCTTTCATATCATGAGTTGCTCAACCATTCTAGTGAACCTTCTCTAAAAGAAAACTTAAGTTTTGAAAGCAAACTTTGACGAAACTTATAAACCTTAAGTTCTAATCTTGTGAGAATGTATACATGCCCTAGCTTTGTCTGAAATGTGATTTAAAGTTGTCTTACATGCACTAAGTTGCTTTAACTTGGCCTAGAATGACTTTTAAAAGTGAACTTGAACGCTTTGCAAACTTATATCTATGAGCAGTGTGTTGCTCACATTTTGGACTCATAGGGATTGCATGCTAGTATCTTTTAAGTCACTAAACATGGCCTACATGTGCACTTATCTGGTTAAAGACCACATAAAGTCATCAGAGCATGATTTTGAATGAGTTTTCAAATGATGAACTATACTAACTATGATTAAATGAGTTGAATAAATGTGAGCATACGTGTTATAGGTGTCTAACATCCTTACATGATGGAATGGTTAATGTAGTTCTTTTTTTATGCATGAACATACTTAGCCTTGTTGGAAATTTTCAAATAAATCATTAAAGTGTGAAAACAACTTAAAATAAACACAAGAGACAGCAATTAACTTGGGCTAAGACCTTTTAACATGTGGATATGTTCTGTGATGAAAACTAGGAGATAAATATTCATCTTTAGTCCGCCTGGGACGACGCAAATTGCGCTTCATCCAAGGCCAAATTTACAGTTAGCAAATTAAGGCCAAGCAGATGATGCTGATTATTTTTACTATGATCTAGACCTTAAAGCATATGTGTATAAATTTCTAAAGTTATGATACTTGACATAAATGATGTTTTAAGCATATGAGCATGTAACGGTTATATAAAACCCAATTTGGCTAAGTTTTATTAAGTTTTGCATAACGTAAGAACAATGTGGATCATGCATCTTTGAGTTTTAAATGTATAACAAACACATGGATAGTCAGGTGTATGATAAAGGTTTATGAATATTGATATTAAGCATGTGTAGCCAAGGTATACAATACATACATAGCTATTCTAAGAGTATACTAAGAAAACGAAGTGAAGGTTTTAAAAACTAAGATAGCGAACAATGTAACATTTATTATTACATTGAGAATGTATGGATATATGACTAATGGATATGAATCCATGACGATATAATTGTGTAGGAATACACGAAGTGAAGGTAATTATAAGCAGATAAGTATAGTTGATAATCTACGAGCCAGGCAAGTGTTTTAGTTCCTATTTGTTATACGAATTTGATAACTGTTGGTCTAATTATATTTTGCAAAGAGAATGTTTATTTATATATGGAATGCATATGAGATATGTATAAAAGTTGAAAGTTAATCTATGATTATATGTTTAAGAAGTTAATCTTTATACTTGTTATGTGAGAAGCATCATTACTATTGAGTTAAAATGATTATGATTGTATAAATTGCGCATGATTTTATGTGCTATGTGATGCATGAAAACTGTTAGAATTATTTGGATGTCAGGATCACCCTCGAAAATAACCACTTTTGCAAGTTAAGGACCCACGATAAAGTTTTGTGCTACTTGATTGATAGAGTTCAATAGTATCATAAGAAGATTGATTTGTTTATCTAAAGTTATAATTTTGAACCATGTTTTAGGTGATGTACTTGATAGTTGTTTAACTCTTGTAAAGTAGTAAAGCCGTACTATTTGATATATAAAGAACATCGATTTGAGATGTAAATTCTATAATGTAACCCTGATGAATCAAATAATAGAATAAATTTGATTTAAAGATATGTAAAGGATGAAGGTTGTGATTCAGGGAAATGAATAAAGAATTCAATTTTTTTTAATTATTTCGCATCTTATTAAGTATAACATCGAATATCATGTAAAAACAAGAAGAATTAATGATTAAGATTGAAAACTTCTTGTTATGGTTTTGGGATCGATTTATAGATCCTGAAAATGAAAAGGAATTAATATATTAATTGGTATCAAGGCTAAGTTGTATTCATTAAATTATGAATCAAAGTTATAAGAAATTAGATGAACGTAGTACCGTAGCGCACCAGATCCGAGGTAATGGATACCCAGATTTGGGGCGTTACAGACTCTATCTCAAGTGGAGTAATCAACTCCTCGTGCACTATCAGTATATCCATGTATACTGCCTCGTCTCCTGACATTTACAATAAGTTTTTAATACTTGATTATCACATGACACAAAATATTATTAACACATAGCACATCAATTTGTATTAAGTCTTTTCTTTTGATCTTTATTTAGATGAATTTCCTCAATTCATCAATTAAAACTCTACTGAAGTTTATTTACTAACTTCTCCTAATCTTACTAAGGTCATATCCTACGATTCTCCCCCCCCCCCACCTCAAGTTTTATAACATATCATTTCGATACCAACCTCGTTCCCCCCCCCCCAAATCCGGGTTCCTTTAAACCTGAATAAGGTGCTACACGGTGTTACAAAATTTAAAACATATTACTATATATTTGCTTGACATGAATGTAAAAGCTATATTTATTACATCATTTTCATTCATTCTCCCAGGTTATCTATAACCATTACATATTCATTATATCATAATGTAAATTATTACAAAAGTACAACTATTATTATATCGGCTAATTACTTCTCCAGCTTCGCCTTTCCTTTGCCCTTATCCGACCCTTTAACTCTTTCAACCTTAGCTAAAAACCACATAATTCAAGCAAGGATGAGTATTCAATTGCTTAGTAAGTACACAATTTAATAACAACAAAATCAAGAATCATGTGTTTAATATTTAACAAATGTACATATAGTTAAGAATAAATAAGAATAATCAAAATTGATACTTTTCCTTTGTTTAAAATATTTTTGAAACCACAATATGAATATTAAAATTGAGATGGTCAAACGACCATGAGGTAACCATTTTCTTTTATTAAAAAGGACTTCCCGATAATAAAATCATAAATCTAATATATCTTACGAGCACTTCTAGGTGATCAACGTATAGTATTCTATGTTGATCAACATTCATCCATTAAACATAATTACATTTAGTTTTGACACCATGCGTGTCAGCCAAAGATTCAACTAAATACATTTAATTGTTCATTCTTAGTCTTATCTTTTTATCAATACCAAAGCAATTGGTGTTAAATAGCTTAAATTTTCATAAATAACATTTAAAAATAGTTACTATAAAATCAATAAATCATTCTAACATTTGTTTAGTCGAACAATGACATCAACATTTTCTTATGCAGTACATGGCAAAACATAATTTGAGTACTTGAACAAATATGTAAAAGATTTGCTTAAGTATATAAATTCACATAATTTCACAAGAGCAAGGTTTAGGAAACTTGCCTCAAGCATCTTGTATTTTTAGTTTATGCTAATTCAATTATTTAACAGCCTACACACATAAATTTGTATGTACTTACCAATTAGACACATAGACAAAGCTAATTATTGGTTTACTTCTACTTCTTTTACTATCGTACTTCTTTAATACGTTAGATTTAAGTTATACCTTAAGTTCATTACCATTCATTACCCTTTGTTAACTGTGACGCCCCTAAATCCGGGTATCTTCCAACCCGACATATGGTGCTACACGGTACTACAGTTCACACATACATTCAATTGCAATGCCTCAAAAGAACTAATATGTCTTATATATATTACAAACAATAATATCATTGTGACGCCCCCAAATCCGAGTATCTTCCAACCCGATAGATGGTGCTACACGGTACTCATAACTGTACATTCATTTTATTGAAACGACATCAAAATGTGTGTATCAACGACATTCTTATTACATTAATAATATTACATCCCGTTCCCAGGTTCTATAACCATTACATTCTTTGTTCATCATACTATAATATATACAACTTACTAGTTTATTACAAGGTAAACTAATCGTTCCTCTTCGTCTTGCCTTTATCCTTGTCAGATTCCTCGGTTCGTTCAGTCTTAGCTGCATTCATATGGTTCAAGAAAGAGTGAGCATAAAAAGCTCAGCAAGTACAACAATTTCTTTTAAACAACATGCTTGAAACATAGGAATCGTATATCTTCAATAACTGGATAATAGTTATGAAGTACTATCAATAATTCAAAATAGCATTTCTTTTTCTTCAAAATGTTTTACAATAACAATATTCAGTAAAACATCAATTCTGGCTCAAGACCATGAGCATTTCATAATTTCTTTGAAAAGGACAACCCGTCACTAAGTCCGTAAGTCCGACATATCTTACGAGTACTTCTGGGTGATCAACCGATAGTACTCTATGTTGATCAACACTACATCTTGTTAAACGTATGTATGTTTAAGTTTAGGCAACCTCGCGTGACGATCGAATAATCGATGAAAAATACATTTGTTTATTCATACTCAGGCATACCTTAAATCCATACCAAACAATTGGCGTAGGATGGCGTTAGCAATTCTATATTGAAAGACTTGTAAATAAATCAATCAACTCTTCAAGATTAGTCTAGCCAAGATAAAACTGGCATCAACCCTTTAGTAAAACACTTCATGCATTTCATAACATGAATCACAGAAAACTTGGCTAACACGAAGGTTAGACAAGCGTTTAAGAAAGACTTGCCTTCAGCGTTTGCTACAGTAAAAATAACTTTTCCTTTCAGTCTTTACGGTCTCTACAATACATAACCACATAACATACCACATTAGGTCATGAATGAACATACATGGTTCCTAATGAATCTTACCCTTCATCTCAATCTAATCATATATTAGATTTGTTACTATTGGTTCTGGCTTGCCATTATATTTTACATTATTCTTACTAACTTCTTTCTCTTCTATGTCTTATGTAGATTTACTTCATTAACCAACTCGTTTCGAGTTAATCATCCTTCCTCATGGCTTACTAACATCCTTACGTTATTAATCAAAACTCGATCGTCATTTGTTAAGTACATTTTATTTCATACCGTTTACGTTCAAGTATTACTTAACATTTTTTAGTTGTAACTTTTAACGTTATAGGCCTTATCATTATTAAATATGGTTCATGTTTTTTATACTTTATGTTCGTCTTCAATTGATTATTAACCTTTAATCATCATACATTAAGTGTCTAACAGTTCCTTAACAATGTTATATTTATACCTTAGTTCATTGCTAATGAGTTATCTTTCATTCTATACTTGTAAACATTCTTGTCTGTCGAAACCCTAGGACTAGCGCTAGGCACACCACCACATACAACTCTCCTTCTCGCATCTTGCAAACGCGACTGTAGTAGGTAATGACATTATGCCTTGAGCAAAAGCCACCATTTATTTGCCTTGGGTTGGCGCATGGCTGCCAACTCTGTCTTATTAGAAAATTTACAGCTTTTGCAAATTTTGCGAAACTCCCGAACGCATAACTTCTTCATTATAAGTCTGAATTGGCTCGTTCAAAAGCCTATGGTTCACAAATTACATACTCTATGCATTCCTATAAGAATTTTATCTATTTGACTTTGTTTGCTAAAACTTCACCTATTAGTTCATTTTTAACGAAAACGATAAACGTTCGTGAACGTTCAACGCTCGTTTCTTCGTTCTAATTTGGAATTCGGTCATTTTCGAGTCTGCAACTCTATAATGCCAAATATGACATTTCTCCATCGAAAACCAACGTTTTTTACTTCAAACACAAAATACGACTTCCATTCCGAGAATTTCACGAATTCAACGATTATCGTCTAATCGTGAAAATTCTGGCATAACTTCGTTACTTATGATTTGATCATCATTTTAAATGGATTCAATCCATCATATTAACATCTTTACATACATAATTCATTAACTTATAAACATGATAAGTTATTACTTGTTCTTTGTGAGTTTATAACTTATAAAAGTATAAACTACTTATGACTTCCTTTCTCATGACTTATTATAGATTAAGTCTTTTAACCACCATTCTTACTTCTTATTATCATATAATCTTATTAAAATACACATATGAGTAGTTCATATAAGCTCTTCATAATTTCATTACTTAATTAAGTTTGAATTACTTATTCATGACTTATACGGCTTAAGTCCATTAATCAATCATCCTTATCATTCCTTAGCATACATGTTCTACCACTACCCACCTCTCTAACAATGGAAGAGAAAGAGATTCATGGTTTAAGTTCTTACCGTTGATAGTCATTTGACTAAGCTTTAATCTCCTTCTTGCTTCTTGAAATATGAAAGACTAGCTTTCTAGCTTTTCTAACTAATTCTCACTTATTCTCTCTAACAATTAATCTCTCAACTTGTTAGATGAAATGAACAACCAACAAAATGAAAACCAAGCTTGCTATTTATAGGAGTTGCTAGGTCAGGGCATAAATGTCATTAATCCAACCCACCTCCTTAATCACCTCCTTACTATTCATTACCTAGACATTAAGTTAACTTGCTCCTCACTTGAATTACTTGGCCACCACAACACTTATCCATTAAGTTAACTTGGACACCACCTTATTTACTTGCTCATCACATAAGCACTTTGCTTGCTCATCACACATAAGCACTTTACTTAGATTTTAAGTTTGCTTGGTTATTACATAACTTATCTCTTGCTTAGCCATTAAGTCTACCTAACTTATCCTTTGCTTAACCCTTAAGTCTACTTGCTCATCACACTTATTTCTTGGTCACCAATTCACCCAAATGATCATGGGTTGCCCCATGGATCAAACTTTACCCATTGGATTAATATTTTGGGCTTAAGGTTTAATTAACCTAACTTATACATTGGGCTTGTAATGAAACAAACACTTGGCTTGTTCATTGAATTACATTAGACTTAACCATTCCTATATTTGGGCTTTAACATTAATTCATATTGCACTTTATTATCATCCCAATTGGACATTACAATCTCCTACACATTTCTATAAATTCAATACATTTGGCTTAAAGTCTTATAATGTAAAATCTACGTATAATTCTCTTATTCCAACTTGTATACTTATTTAATATACGACATTCCATCATTCATACATGCTCGTATAATACCTCGTATTATACTCGCATTCATTACCTCGTACAATACTTATGTATCATACAATCATTGCTTTAATTCATTATACACATTTAAATTCCTTCTCGAAATTCATTTTCCCTAATCGTTAGGTTTTAAGTCCGCAGGCAAAAAATTGTGTTTGCCATAACTGAAATATTATTGGATATTCCATCTCGACTAAGAATTCTATCATTACGTATTTCTTGGAAGTTCAAAAATAATTCCCGAGCAGAAATGCGTGAATAGTGTTTTTTGAAAAATTTCTAGGAAAGCTTTTGTTTTCGTCTTGGAAATTCAAACACTTTAATTCTACCACATAGACAAAATACTACGACATTTCGATATGTCTAGGTCATAGAACGACCTTCAAATAGCTTACTCCCATAATTAATTAATTAAATTCATTTAATCCACATAATCAAATAAAAATTTAATTCTCCAAAAATCTAATTTTTTTGGGGCGTTACACTCTTCCCCCCTTATAAGGATTCTGTCCCCAGAATCTCGCTAATAATACATACACCATTGAGGAAACATTTTCCATTATTTTAATCTCAAGTTCCCACAATGCTTCTTCGACATTGTGGTTCTTTCATTTCACCTTCAACGAAGGTGTTATCTTAATTCGCATGACTTGTCACTTCCTATCATTAATCTGAGTTGGAAGTTTAAATACTTATTAACATATTATGCTATCTTCCTCTGGTTAATTCTTTTTTTAACTTTAAAATTATTTGAAACTCAAATTCCTCCTTCAAAACAAGATTATACTTGATCTTCTCTTCATCCTGCATCCTCTTCTTCATTCGCTTGCATTCCTCATTACCTAGTTATACTTAATTAACGCATTCCATTATCGTGGATTGAGTCTACGTTGTGGATAACATTTCTAATACCTCATTCCATAATTTAACTTCTAACTCCATTCTTGCCATTTCCGTTATTAACTCATTCTGAGTTGTTAACATCGATAGCTTTTCCCTACCCTTCCTACTTAACGTGTCGGCTTCTACGTTAACTTTCCCGAATTGATATAACATATCAACGTCGAAATCTCTTATCCATTCTAATTACCTTCTCTACATCATATTCAACTCCTTTTGTGTGAAGATATATTTCAGACTCCTAGAGTCCGTGTACATCTCACACTTCTCCCCGTATAAATACTATCTTCAGATTTTTATTTTTTTTCAAAAACAACAGCTGTCAATTATAGATCATAAGTAGGATAGACCTTCTCATAATCCACAAACTGGCGTGATGCATACCTAATGAACTTACCATGCTACATGAGCACGCAACCTCGTCATCTATGCGAAACATCGAGATACACTACAAAATTCCTCATATCATCTGATAAGGATAATACAGGTGCCTTACTTAACTTCCCTTTTTAGTTCCTCAAAACTATTTTTCTCACTTCTCATTCCCATCATACTTATTAATACATATATATATATATATATATATATATATCTTTTAAGCTAAAATTCACACTTAGTGAATTTCGTATCCAACTTCTCCCTCTGTAGTGTTTCTCACACTATCTTCAAATGTTCAGCCAAATATTATTTGAACACTCTGTGACACTAATGGTATTTCAACCATAACACCTCACAAGAGAACTTATCTGTTTACCACCGACTTGCTCAGCACCCCTTACGGAAAGTCTAACTTCAGTACATCAGTCCACCCAATTGACATAACCAGAAACTTGTCATAACTATAACGAGTTCTGAATGTCATCTTAGGTACCTCCTCCTTCTTCCTTACTTTCAACTGAATATACCCCAGACGCAAAATCTATCTTAGAAAAATCTTTTTTGCCTCTTCAATTGATCAAATAGATCATCGATCCTGGGCTATGGGTATTTATTCTTAACCGCTAACTTACTCCTATTACGATAGTTGATACGAAACCGTAACGACTCATCCTCTTCCTTAACATCCTCCTAACTTGCGTCATGAATAGATAACGAGAGCGTCGAAGTATTTTATTACTGTAAATTACTACCTTGGATTTTCTTAGAAAACTGAAGATTCATACTTTTATTCTAACAATTTATTAAAGTTCTATGATTAATCAACCCATTCATACCGAGAATTACTTCAAATTCTCTCAACATTATCGGTGCTTATCTATCAACACTTGCTTACCATTATTATCCATGAAACCATTTCCACGAATATAATCAACGAAAGTTATTCCCTCCTTTACCGTAATGTTTAAAGGTACTTATAATCCCTTTCAGACAGACTCCTAGATGAGTCTTTCCACATGTCTTAGACACTTCGATCTTACGCTTAGGATCTCCTTGTCCCACTCTAGTATTCCCGAAGTTAAAATTCTTTCCTTTTGACATACTTCCACTACCACTGGCACTCTCGGCCTTGGTTCCTCCCTCTCCCTTGCTCTTATTCTTTCTCTCTTTGTGGTATTGAGTCAACGCCTCACTACCACCCTCTATTATAATCACCTTTTCCAGATTAGTCCCATAGGAAACAATCTGAAACACCGAAATCCTACTATAGAGCCAGGGTTTCAGGCCCTGCTCAAACCTACGAGCCTTCCTCTCCTTAGTGTCCACTTGATGTGGAGCAAACTTTGCCAATTCATTGAATTTGGCAGCGTATTGGGGAACCGTCTTGTCCCCTAGTTTAAGTTCTAAGAACGTAATCTCCATCCTCCCTTACATGCTTGTAGGGAAATAATTCTCAAAAAAAACCTTCTTGAACTGTTCCCATGTTACCCCATCTATTCTAGCCCCACCCTGGTGAGCCTCCTACCAAAAGTTGGCTTCCCCTTTCATCATGTAAGTTGGAAAAGAAGTCTTTTGCACCTCACCTACGTTGGTAATAACAAACGCCTTCTTTATTTCCTTTACCCATGTCTGGGCTTCTAATGGGTCCATTGTTCCTTTGAACTCCGGTGGACCTACACTTTTAAATTCTTTAAAGGTAGTCGTTCTGGCTACCCTAGGTTCCGCAGGTACTCTACCCCTAATTTAGTTAAATGCAGCTGTTAATAAATTAACGAACTCTTGCATAGGGTTGTTTTAATTCCCCTTGATTATCATTACGCCATTCCGCTTCTGATTTTGTCTTCTCCTTGGCGGCATTTCTAAATTAAATAAATAAAATTTCATTATTATCTATTTACTTACTTGGTTATTATTCCATACACATAATAACTCATACCATAACAAAGCATATTAAATAAAAACTTCATTATATTAATATGCTTCTTCATAGTAGTTTGAACTATTTACAATTTGTTTTACATAGCCAAAGCTATTACATTTCTATCCCATAATTGAACTTCACAAAAGTTGGGATTTACAAAAGACTACCTTTTTATACAAAAAAGAGGGTTTTACGTCACTACACACATATTTATAACTCTAAACTTCTAATAATGCATAACAAATCTCCTCGTGTTTCTCATTCCAATCAATCATTTCTATAGTATCCCGACTAATAGTATGTCGAGTTTATCCCGACTCTATGGAATAACAAGCAACTTTAAGCTTGAAATCCTTATGAGCACTCTTATGGATGTAAGACATCCGTGCTATCTTCCGGTCCTTCTCCCCAGTTCTTACTGAAGCTTCATACCACCTCCTTCTATATAATCCCTAGCCTTATTTATCATGAGCACCTTCTCATCATGCTCGACTCAAAATCAGCTTCTTCAGCACACTCCTTAGCTTCATAAAGATAATTAATCTCTTCATTTTGATTACGCATAAACTGTACTCGGTTGCACATTCTGTCAAACACTTTGCAGATACAATGCTCTCATTGCATCTAGAGGTATTGACTTTAAGGTAGGTACCACCATACCAAACCGATGTTATCTCCATTTCTTCCTCCTCATAGCTCATCATATTAAGATATGATGTTATATCCATATCTCCCCTCGAGTAGTCTTCCTCGAAAAGTACTCCACCGCATCCATCTCTTCTAGAATCACTAATGGTACCTCTTCCATTGCATAGGTATGTGCTCTATTCTCTCTCACAATTTCTTCTTCACTCACGTATATATCTCTATACATCAAGCTATCGATCGACATCCTACAATAACACATATGTTGATTAGTACATAACACACAATAGTATAAGCACAAATCACATTTAATTTATTTAGGGTTACTTTCCATCTTTTAAATCTTTCGGTACCAAGTTTCCACAATACCTTATTAACTCATTCAACTGAAGTAAAGCTTGAGTTTACTTCCTCCGGACTTTTCTTCCTTAACGAGGTTATTAGCCTAAGGTTCTTCCCCCCTTAAGTTTTATAACCTAATGCTTTGATACCAACCTATGACGCCCCCAAATCAGGGTATCTTCCAACCCGACAAATGGTGCTACACGGTACTCATAACTGTACATTCATTCTATTGAAACGACATCAAAATGTGTGTATCAACGACATTCTTATTACATTAATAATATTACATCTCGTTCCCAGGTTCTATAACCATTACATTCTTTGTTCATCATACTATAATATATACAACTTACTAGTTTATTACAAGGTAAACTAATCGTTCCTCTTCGTTTTGCCTTTATCCTTGTCAGATTCCTCGGTTCGTTCAGTCTTAGTTGCATTCATATGGTTCAAGCAAGAGTGAGCATAAGAAGCTTAGCAAGTACAACAATTTCTTTTAAACAACATGCTTGAAACATAGGAATCGTATATCTTCAATAACTGGATAATAGTTATGAAGTACTATCAATAATTCAAAATAGCATTTTTTTTCCATCAAAATGTTTTACAATAATAATATTTAGTAAAATATCAATTCTGGCTCAAGACCATGAGCATTTCATAATTTCTTTGAAAAGGACAACCCGGCACTAAGTCCGTAAGTCCGACATATCTTACGAGCACTTCTGGGTGATCAACCCATAGTACTCTATGTTGATCAACACTACATCCTGTTAAACGTATGTATGTTTAAGTTTAGGCAACCTCACGTGCCGATTGAATAATCGATGAAAAATACATTTGTTTATTCATACTCAGGCATACCTTAAATCCATACCAAACAATTGGCGTAGGATGGCGTTAGCAATTCTATATTGAAAGACTTGTAAATAAATCAATCAACTCTTCAAGATTAGTCTAGCCGAGAAAAAACTGGCATCAACCCTTTAGTAAAACACTTCATGCATTTCATAACATGAATCACAGAAAACTTGGCTAACACGAAGGTTAGACAAGCGTTTAAGAAAGACTTGCCTTCAAATACGCTCTGAAAGAAAATAACTTTCTTTTAGTCTTTACGGTCTCTACAATACATAACCACATAACATACCACATTAGGTCATGAATGAACATACATGGTTCCTAATGAATCTTACCCTTCATCTCAATCTAATCATATATTAGATTTGTTACTATTGGTTTCAACTTTCCATTATATTTTACATTATTCTTACCAACTTCTTTCTCTTCTATGTCTTATATAGATTTACTTCATTAATCCAACTCGTTTCGAGTTAATCATCCTTCCTCACGGCTTACTAACATCCTTACGTTATTAATCGAAACTCGATCGTCATATGTTAAGTACACTTTATTGCATATCGTTTACGTTCACGTATTACTTAACAACTTTTAGTTGTAACTCTTAACGTTATAGGCCTTATCATTATTGAATACAGTTCACGTTCTTTATACTTTACATTCATCTTCAATTGATTATTAACCTTTAATTATCATACATTAAGTGTCTAACAATGCCTTAACAATGTTATATTTATACCTTAGTTTATTGCTAATGCGTTATCTTTCATTATATACTTGTAAACATTCTTGTCTGTCGAAACCCTAGGACTGGCACCGCGGCGATACACATAATTCTAATTTCTCGGACGCACTGCTGCGGTGCAGTTAGTTAGTAATGACACTATCTCCAGTCATGATCATACCGTGGTGTGGGCCTTTGACTTGGGTTAGCGCGGCAGGCGCCAACTCAGGCCTTTAGAAAATTTTGAAAGTTTTCAAATTTGCAAAAACTCCGGATGCATAACTTCTTCGTTATAAGTCCGAATTGGCTCGTTCAAAAGCCTACGGTTCACAAATTACATACTCTATGTGTTCATGTAAGAATTTTATATATTTGACTTTGTTTGCTAAAATTTCACCTATTAGTTCATTTTTAACGAAAACAATAAACGTTCGTGAACGTTTAACGCTCGTTTCTTCGTTCTAATTCGAATTCGGTCATTTTCGAGTCTGCAACTCTATAATGCCAAATATGACGTGTCTCCATAAAAAACCAACGTTTCCAACTTCAAACACAAAATACGACTTCCATTTTGAGAATTTCACGAATTCGACGATTATCGTCTAATCGTGAAAACTCCGGCATAACTTCGTTACTTATGATTTTTCATCATCATTTTAAATGGATTCAATCCATCATATTAACATCTTTACATACATAATTCATTAACTTATAAACATGATAAGTTATTACTTGTTCTTTGTGAGTTTATAACTTATAAAAGTATAAACTACTTATGACTTCCTTTCTCATGACTTATTATAGATTAAGTCTTTTAACCACCATTCTTACTTCTTATTATCATATAATCTTATTAAAATACACATATGAGTAGTTCATATAAGCTCTTCATAATTTCATTACTTAATTAAGTTTGAATTACTTATTCATGACTTATACGGCTTAAGTCCATTAATCAATCATCCTTATCATTCCTTAGCATACATGTTCTACCACTACCCACCTCTCTAACAATGGAAGAGAAAGAGATTCATGGTTTAAGTTCTTACCCTTGATAATTACTTGACTAAGCCTTAATCTCTTTCTTGCTTCTTGAAATATGAAAGACTAGCTTTCTAGTTTTTCTAACTTATTCTCACTTATTCTCTCTAACAATTAAGCTCTCAACTTGTTAGATGAAATGAACAACCAACAAAATGAAAATCAAGCTTGCTATTTATAGGAGTTGCTAGGTTAGGGCATAAATGTCATTAATCCAACCCACCTCCTTAATCACCTCCTTACTATTCATTACCTAGACATTAAGTTAACTTGCTCCTCACTTGAATTACTTGGCCACCACAACACTTAGCCATTAAGTTAACTTGGACACCACCTTATTTGCTTGCTCATCACATAAGCACTTTACTTGCTCATCACACGTAAGCACTTTACTTAGCTTTTAAGTTTGCTTGGTCATTACATAACTTATCTCTTTCTTAGCCATTAAGTCTACCTAACTTATCCATGGGGGTTGCCCCATGGATCAAACTTTACCCATTGGATTAATATTTTGGGCTTAAGGTTTAATTAACCTAACTTATACATTGGGCTTGCAGTTAAACAAACACTTGGCTTGTTCATTAAATTACATTGGACTTAACCATTCCTATATTTGGGCTTTAACATTAATTCATATTGGGCTTTATTATCATCCCAATTGAACATTACAAACTCCTACACATTTCTACAAATTCTCGTATTCCAACTCGTATACTTATTTAATATACGACATTCCATCATTCATACATGCTCGTATAATACCTCGTATTCTACTCGCATTCAGTACCTCGTACAATACTTATGTATCATACAATCATTTCTTTAATTCATTATATGCATTTAAATTCCTTCTCGGAATTCATTTTCCCTAATCGTTAGGTTTTAAGTCCGCAGGCGAAAAACTGCATTCGTCATAACTGAAATATTATTGGATATTCCATCTCGACTTAGAATTCTATCATTACGTATTTCTCGGAAGTTCAAAAATAATTCCCGAGCAGAAATGCGTGAATAATGTTTTTCAAAAAAAAATTCGTAAAGCTTTTGTTTTCGCCTTGGAAATTCAAACAATTTAATTCTACCACATAGCCAAAATACTACGACATTCCGATATGTCTAGGTCATAAAACGACCTTCAAATAGCTTACTCCCATAATTAATTAATTAAATTCATTTAATCCACATAATCAAATAAAAATTTTATTCTCCAAAAATCCGATTTTTCTGGGGAGTTACAACCATTCCCCGGGTTCTTTATAACCATTATAATAATTAAATAAATCTAATATCATTAATATTAATTTATTAATGAGAATTCTCCAAAAATATTGAAAATAATATTTTATAATTCAAAATATTTTCTAACACTTTATTCTCATTTAAAATGATTTTTAAATTAATAAAATCATTTTTAACTTATTTATTTAATTCAACAATTAAATAAATCTAATATCATTAATATTAAAAATTAATGAAAATTCTCTAAAACTATTAAAAGTTATATTTTATAACTAAAAATATTTTTAAATACATTATTCTTATTTAAAATGATTTTCATAATATTAAATCATTTTCTCTAATTTATTTAATATACTAATTAAATAAATTAAATACCTTTAATATTTAAATAATTATAAATATTAAAGAAAAATATTCCAATTGGTCAAAAATTATTTTTCATAATTTAAAATAATTTTTAAAACTATTTTTAATAATTTTTATAATTTATTTCTATTTTTAAATAATTTTCAGAAAATCAGAAAATAAATATTAATAGAACCGTCGCTAAAGACCTTTAGCGACACTTGACTGTTGTCTTTGGGGTTCTTGGCTCAAGAACACTAACAATCTCAGTGTACAAGGGGTGTAGTTTGACCACACTTTAATCTCGGTTCATGTATGTTCTGTCCATCTAAAAACTCAGATCTTGTAGTCATTATGTAACACTACAACTAGCAATCAATTTCTAGGTCAAACAACAAACACACAAGGAGATTTGACCAATCAAATCTCTTGTCAAACCATGCCTGGGTTTTCTAGGTAACCCAGTAACCCAAGGCAGTTCGAGTGTCTCCTTTTGAGCTCAAATTGCAAAGTGTTCTGGTAATTATTTTGGTTGTTTCTTGGTTCATAACCGTAGTATACATGACAAAGAATAACAACATAACAAGATCTCAGTCCAACAACAACAGATTCAGAGATTATGACACGATCAAACCTTGTCAGAATGTTCATTCTTGTAATTTCTTGAATTTCCAGAAAATAGAAAATCATACTGGATGGTCTACCTTGACCATCCACTACATCCGATTATTTGATGTTCTAAGGGATCTAATGGCCAGGATCTATGGTCCATATTACAGGCTATAAATTCATTACAACAACATCAACAAACATCACAAAATCGATGGATCTGGAAGCTTGAAATCGTTGTCGGTTATATTACACTTTCTCGGTTACCTGAATGTTCATAGTCATGCCGGTCAACGGGTTTTGACCAAGAATAACTCATGATCTAGACATTAAATGACTCGATTCAACTTGAAGATTAAATACAACATAACAAGCTACAGATCCAAACAATAAAACATCAAAAATTGATAACATAGACAGATCTAGGGCCAATCGACATTTCTTGTCGGGCCACTAAAAATGCTCAAGAACAGATTTTGAAAAACATGATTTTTACCCACTTTGATGCTATGGATCCATGATGGATCATCATAGATCAACTAAAAACATCTTTTAACACTTGATTAAACACTTAAAACAAAAAAAAATTTACAAGCATACAAGATCAAAGTGAAGTAGGGTTTTATACCTTTCTATCCAAATCTTTGATCCTTGCCTTAACAATCTGATCTAGGTGATCAAGGGGCTTTATTTGGGACTGAGTAACTTGTAAATTTCGGATATGTATAGAGAGAGAGTTGTGGGAGAGTTAGATATCAAATGGCCAAATACATGCATTTTCTCTCTCTTTAATCTATATATAATGTGATATAATGTTGCTAGATCTGATGTGCTGTCAATTGGAGGCTGTTTTGCTAAGTTTTGAGTAACAATGTCAACAATAGTTGGTCACCTACTAAAGTCTTGGAAATTTTTACAAGTTAACTTACTAAATTAATCAAAAAGGGTACTTTGGTCATTATACATGAATTTTAATGGCATACTTGACTTTTGCACAAACCCTTACGGTTTAACCCTAAGGTTCTAATCCTTAGGTTTTAAAACACTAACTTCTAAAATTTTTAATTAAGGTTTTAATTAGAAAAATTAAATTTCTAAATTACAATTAGGGTTTGTAAATTAGAAATTAAGATAACTAAAATATAATTAGGGTTTTCTAATCACATTTAAGTTTAACAAACACATTAGGCATGCCAATTAGAATTCGGGTTGCCTAATTAGGGTTTAGGAAATCCCAGATTCTAAATTAGGGTTTCTCGGCGTACAATTAGGGTTTTTAACAGTACATTTGATTTTCTAAATCTGAGATTAGGGTTTCTAATCCCTTATTATGGTTTACAAAATAAAACCCTATACAGTCAATTATTAGTCATTAACTTTATACAGTATAAACACATACTCACAGTTATTGATATTATAACTGCGATTTTCGTCGAATCCCTAACCAGAAATTAGGGTTAGGGTTTCTAAAGCTGTTAAGAACAACTCTACTCTAATTTCTCAGTCAATACACAAATTGACTAATTCTCGAGACTCATATCACAGATACACAGTACAATATTAGCAGTCAATATTAAATAAATACAAAAAAAAATATTCATAAATTTTGGATTATTCGAAATCCCGGGTTATTACAAATATTCCAGCATACCCTCTACAAAGCCTGCGAGAACCTGAAACTTCAGGAGGGTCATAGAATGTTGTAATAACTGATCTACGGTCACCCTGTCTAGAGGTAACAAACTATCATACCATGACCTCAGACGGAAGGCTACCAACACTGGTGGGGTGTGATCATTGCGGCTAACTGTCGAGGAAGACATCTGTGTGGGTCGTATTATAAGACCATTCAGGGGTCACTTCTGAATATCTCTAGACATACATACATATGAATAATATAATACATACATATTAAACAATAGATGGAAATAAGAAGTAGGGAATAACAGTATATACATTCCTAAGTACATCATCATCTAATACATCATCTCTATACAGCTAAAAATATAGGGAAATGGGGCACATACGCCTAACAAACTAACAGAGGCCTATCAAAATATATAGCAAGAATGGGGCACAGCCACCCAGTGTCTAACAAAGGCCTGTCAAAAGATATAACGATAATATACATCAGAAGAAGACAATGGTGTCAATGTCTACATCATCAATCCTGTCCACCTGATGTAACTCCTCATGAGTCATTGGCTCTCCATCAACGGGGATATCAGGCCTATACAACGGAGGATCTGCACCGGCAAAGCCATATGGGTCACCTAAGGGGCCAGCGCCTAAGCTGGAAGGATCAAAGGTATCTGCCTCTAAAGGATCTTTGTCCAAATACCGGATAAAGAAATGTGCCCGGTCCAACTTCCGGGTCAAACTGTCAATCTATGTCAAATGAGTCGGATCTCTGACACAGGCCATTCAATCCGCCATCATCACGGATCCAGGAACCATATACTCTATAAACTAAGTGACGCTGGTCTGGGCTCCGATGGTACAAGGGGACCACCAACGCTGGAACATCTCTTGAGTATAGGGACCCTCTAACAGTGTAAAACCATTAACGCCCATCAATGGGATATCAATGGCGGGTGACTGTGATATAGGCCAATAAAGCCTGGAAGGAGGCAAGATCGGTACACGAATCTCCCCTGTGGTGCTCCTAATAGCACGCTCTCCTAAATAGATCTCGCATCCTCCATCTGTGAAGAGAGGAATCCTACGGGTGGATATCACATGTGACGCCCCCAAAATAGGTCCATTCCATCCAACCCATTCTGAGTCGCCAAATACATGGTACAGAAATAACTACAACTTTATTAATACATTTGTCGTGTAAAAATCGACAAACATATATCTTGTGAGTTTAAATACAATTATTGTCTTCTAGACAATACACATACCCAAATAAATCCTCATCACAATTATTTATACATTATTTAACAAAAATGGTGAGGACTACTAAACAACTCTCTCTATAACCATCATTCCATACCCCGACTCGTACTCGCTACATTCTCCCCTCCTGAGAAGAAAAATGGAACAAAAAGGAAAAGGGTGAGCTCAACTAGCCCAGTAAAGAATATTATGACTAAGATAATATACAACAAATTATCGTTAGTTTTCAACAGGGAAAAATCTAATAGAATACAATAGACAAGCAGTTTTAAATCAATCTTCGCAGTGAAAATAACAATTCATTAGAAGAGTTAAGTAGAGAATGCAAACTACTATCTTCTATATATGAATTTAAAAGTTCATCGTCGATATTTTATCCCTGTAACATCAATCAATATATATCTGGAATCAAATATTCATCTTTGCACTACAGGCCAAAGATATTCATCAGTTGGTCATGTTCATCTAAACACATGTTCATCTTTGCACTACGGGCCAAAGATATTAATCAGTCGGTCATGTTCATCTCAACACCTGTTCATCTTTGCACTACGAGCCAAAGATATTCATCAAGAAATCATTCATCTTTGCACTACAGGCCAAAGATATTCAATTATATCATCTTTTAGTACTGAGGATGATGAAAAATATTTTAAAGAAAACGAATCCAGTGAAACAAAAGAACAAATATTAAGGATTCATACTTTAAACAATCCAAGTTCAAAAATACTTCATAAATAACCAGAGTGGAGTAAAATTCAAGAATGATCAAAACATGGATACAATCAAAGCTAGTATCCAGAATAGATATTTTGGACAAAAAGAAGAAATTTCATTTTTTGGTGAATAGTGTCGTATTCGTGAATAGTGCCGTATACATGAATAGTAACTCCAACACCAAAAGATAGAAATTTCCCAAAAAACATCATCACGCTTTGTGAATAGTACTCGTGAATAGTAACTCGTGAATAGTAACTCATTAATAGTAACCCCGACATGAAAAAGTTCCAAATTTGATAAAAATTTCCAACCAATATTTCGGCATAATGATATTGAAGAAATAATATCATTTTCGAATAAAATAACATCTCTTACCTCGAAAGACAGTACTTCTAGTTGAAACACCGGATATAGGCTATGACTTGAACTTGCACCGTATAGCAATACTCAAAGTATACTCAAAATACTCACAAGAATACGCTCAAAAATATAGAGAGAGAAAACTTCAATTTCTTGTGTGATTTTCAATTCTAACCTAAGCACCCTATTTATAGGAAAATGCTTAGAACACCAAAGTAGAAAATTTTATTAAAATATTAATATTACAATTCCTACGCCCACTTCTAAGGACCTGAATTCAGCCATTTCTAACACATGTAAGACCCACAACAATGACAAAAAAAGTTTTTGTCATTTTAAATATTTTATACTTCCAAAAATTAATTATTTTGGAACTCCGAAACTTCAATAATTCATAATAAATAGCCCTTTTATCAGAAAATTTGAATCTCGCGAGTTTTTATTGGAAATTAAATTCTCTACAACTTTACGTAAGAAAGTTTTTCCAAATTCCAAATGCAAATTAACCGAAATCCATAAGCGAAGCGATTTTACGGTATAATCAAATTTCAAATCAAGAAATGGGGTCCACCGACACACAAAACATGTGTTAATCATTTAATGCCACAAAAATACTCTTCCTCCTCATATACTCACATATCGCATATCATTATAAAAATATCACCGTTAATATATTATTAAAATAATATATTTAAATGAACTATTTTATCGTAAAAAGATAAAATATTAATTTTCAACAATTGTCATTTTAAAAATTTTCTCCATCTATATCCACATAAAATCAATATTTTCCTCATCATATAAATCAATAATTAATTATTCATAAATAATATTACAGAATCACATCTTCGGCAACCCGTGTAGCTCCTCAGAAAGAAGGGGCTTTCCAATAAGGATCTCTCTTATCTTGCGCCTTGATTAGGTGACCAAACCTCTCCTTAGATGTAACTTTCTAGATATTGCCAATAATGTTATCCAATAATATTATTCGGATAATATGAATTATTGCTCTGATAATGGAAAATCTTGTGTAATGACAATTTATTGAAACAACGATAAATATAAAATATCAATGCGAAGAATTATTGAATCAATAAAATAAAATACCTGACGGTAATTCATTGTAACAATTATTGAGTAGTGCCTTCTTACGTAAGAATCAATAATTGGTGCAATACCATGTGCTCTTGTTCAACAACGCGTATTAGTGTGTTTTAACCCAATTTAGTATTCCAACAAGATTAATCTGTAATAACTACGCCTAGTTATTTATAAACAACTTATATTTATCGCTTTCTTCATCCAATCGCTTTCCGTTATGGGGCCCACAAAAGATCATACTGTCAATTTAATATTCCCCGACAATCACATTTAATATTCCACGACCAAACGAATATTCCTCGACAATAATGAATATTTTATAACCACTTGCTTATTCGAAATATTTGCGTATTTTACCCATAACTATCCACATTAATCAAATCAACCCTTACTATTTCAAAATAATAAATAGAGGAAAATAAATTTCATTTATTAATAATTTGGGGTCTTACATCACATACACGACACTAGTCGGGTACCCATCCTCAAACCTAACGGTCAAATGTTCCCCGGAATAGGGAATCCAAGTGATAGCATTAGATGTCAACAACTCCAACTGTAGACGACAATGGGCAAAACCCTCAGATACAAGAACCTCCGCCAGTATGGAGTGATGCCATCGCCGTCCTCGTGGATAGGTCTCCAAACCTAACACACTCATAAGACGTAAGCATGAGAGCCTCTTATAGGCCTAGAACTACCAACACAAAGGCAAACATCTGTTGTCAGTCAACACTCTTAACATGTACATGGGAAATCAAAAGAGAAACACTCACTAGGAGAAATGGGTAAAATCCTAACCAAGCCTCCATTAAGCCCTGCGAACGCATGCGCATGCCCCTAAGAAAATAGGCAAAGGTATAGGATCCCAATCATACTCTCCGATATGATCCACATCCCTTGTGGCGCTCAACAAAGCGAATGATACCGTGGAAGAGTTATCTGTTATGGAGCAGGCCCTAATTATTATCAGGAATAATCGTCGAAGAGTGCGATCCCTGACTCTCACATCATCGGGTATGGGCTCACTCAACAACCCGCTCATAGCATTTATGCTCAAAGGACATGTACAAACTGTCATGTTCTTGAGCGCCTTAGCCGGGACTCCTAGCAAGGATCTAACGGCAGTCGGGGTAATATCAGCCTCACATGGCACTGGCTCCCCTCCAAACTCCATACCTATGATAAATCGCCAATCCATCGGCGTCATCATCACCTCACAGTCTAACAAATGGAGAGACTGAGTCTGGTGAAACCAACGCTCAAATAACGCCCTGAGAAAACGACGGGGGAGGATGGAAAAGAACACCTCGAAGCCCCAGCCATGCACAAGTGCTTGATAATCGGGATGCAGAGCCTGATAGGTAGAGTGAATGTTGAACCAGTTCCCTCGAGGCTGCGTAAAGTCAGGAACCTACATCATAAAAATATATCAACATCATAATCCTTTACTCCTCATCAATAAGAAGGAAGATTAAAATCCAGCTTATACCTCATTTACATGCAAGTGAACCGAGGGGTGTCGACTCAAATCACCCAGAAGCATTGGGATCGCCACCTGAATGCCAAGGAAATCCCTACGGGGAACAGGAGCAGTAGGAGCAGGGTCCACAACTGGAACATCCTCCTCCTCGTCCTCAATATCCGGTACCTCAACCCGGATAGGACGTATCACCGCCTCCGCCAGACGACGAGGCTGTCTAACTGAACGGGGTCGAGGCACATCAGAAGCCCTCCTCCGCACAGCTGAAGTGGTCTTGTGAGAACTACTTGGCTGATCCGGATCCATATATCTGGACACAAGTCTCCAAATCACCTCAGAAAGAGTGTGGTAAACTTTAATCTAGAACTTTTTCAAATGTATTTTATGACTATATGCATGCATGCATTACTTTAAAATACGTCTATAGTAGAGTTAAAATTGCATGACTACCCAATGCCTACATTTTGGAAAAAAATTTCCATAGTCTCCTTTGTAAACAGGACTATCCACATGCACATAGGCATGACTAGGTGGCCATTCAGTAGCACACCTACCCACGGTCATAAACATCCTTTATACATTATAACATCAAAGTCAAAATCCATAAGGGTAGCCTAATTATCAGGATTACTTTGGTTTACCACCTTTGCTCATTTATCCTCAAATAGGATAAGAAATAGCATGAAAAAGGTGTCAATTTGACTGTTTTAAAAGTCAAATTTTTTCACATCATTATGTTCAGCATTGTTAAATACTAACATTTACTGTGTTAAATATTTTTTATCAAGTCATATGAGCATGCATATTCACTACTATGTGTTTAAAAGCATTTCGTGTGATAACTCATTTTCCAACGGATAAAAACTAGAAAAGATAGGATATTGCTTTGGTGTCCAAATTGTCAACATGAAACTGCTTTGTGGAGTAAAATTCAAGAAAGCTCAGAAGAATATTTTCATGAAAAGATACTGGATGAAGCGCAAATATCCAGGATATTCTACTAATTTCATGGAGTATAGAAGCAAAAACTTTAACCAACTGAGTATAATAGAATATATATGAAACTGCAAATAGATTTTCGCCCGCCATGCGGTAATCCACGTAGACAGATCATTTCCACAATTTAATAAGGAATGAATACAAAGGATCATTCACCATACATGTTGTAATCCACATAGACAGGTTATTCCAACAAAATAATAAAGAATTGAATAACAGAAGAATTCACCACGCATGCGATAGATCGCACAGACATGTTATTCCCAACAGAATAATAAAGAATGTAACCAAATTCAATGCGTGATCCGCTTGCAAGCGGGATATTCCAATGAATAATAAAGAATGGAACCAAGTCATGCGTAATCTATACAGACAGGATGTTCCAACAAAATAATAAAGAATGGAATAACAACAAAATTCACCAGGCATGCGATAGACCGCACAGACAGTGTAGACACTGGAAATTTTCTGCACACCTGTTACTAACATTGCAGGAGGGCAGATTTGTCTTTTGGAGATAACCCTGGAAGACAGCTTACATCCATTCCGGATACTAACGGAAGTTCAAGTTCAAAACCCAGGACACACACAGGGAACATCATTTCCAAACCCCGGAACACACACCGGAAGGATAAGTTCCAACCTCGGAGATAACCCCGAGTTTTGTCCTTGGCGATAACCCCAAGGAATGTTGTTGCAGTTCCGGCGATAACTCCAGAAATGCTTGTTTCAAACACATGCTATCAGCTTCAATCTCAAACCTCCTGCTGAGGCACTCATCCCTCAGACCCTAAGCAAACAATGGGTAGACAGGCACACTCCCAAGATGACCTTGCAGCATTCAAACACTTGCAACAGTCCAATCTCAGATGTAACCCTGAGCAACATCTGCCTTTCAACTCAAACCGGCGATAACCCCGGTGAGGATTCAAACGTCATCTTGTCACATCAACACATGCGCATCGTCTTAACACTTCATGCATACATACATACAACAATGTCTCACAAGAATCGAGGAGTTACAATCCCGAGTGACTATTGCGCGTGGCAGTATACCGGATAGAATTTGAAGCTTGAAGACTATGGGCATGGTCCCCTCTTCCTGACTTCGCACAACCTCTAATCCATGTCATTGCGTAACTCTCGACATAAACGGTCCGAAGAAGGTCACATATACCTCGTTCGGATGCTCGGATTGAAGTTCTGCAAGTTCGAGCAGACATTATAGTGCACAAGTGCACGTACTTTGAGACGACGGGACCCGCGAAGCTCGGGGACACCTCGACCAGCCGCAGGTGTAACTACGGCTGCCGCAGGTACACCTACGGCCATTAGTCTATAAATATAGACCTTGCGGTCAGCCATTTAGGAGGAGAGAAGAGAGAGAAAAGGCGAGGAAGCCCTGTCCAATTTACTCTGTACACACCCATATTGAGTGTTTCCTCAGTTTAAATATCTGTTAGCTCACATATAGCTATACTTTTATCCGGCGGGAGCTGAGTGTTTATCCACATAGAGTCATAGAAGTCTACATTGGTAGCCCACTATAAGCCTTCTTATATTCTATAAAGCCTTTCTTTTCATATTAGCACACACTGTTATACACATTGAGAGTCGTGTTGTGTGTGTTTGCCCGAACTTAAGTCCGTGGTTTTCATTTCGTCTCAGATATATATATACTTATATATATGTATATATTTTATATATGGACTAACATTATCGAGTTATGCCTCGATTGAGCCTGAACTTATGTCCGGGCGCTTTACTTGCTTTTATATATATATATATATATATATAATTGTGGTCGATCTATCTCGATGAGCCTGAACTTAAGTAAGTCCAGAGCGCTTTCTTTGCTTTTATATATATATATATATATATATATATATTATATATATACATTTAATTTACATTCATCTTTGG
Organism: Panax quinquefolius; assembly: GCA_020205615.1. Taxonomy (NCBI): domain Eukaryota; kingdom Viridiplantae; phylum Streptophyta; class Magnoliopsida; order Apiales; family Araliaceae; genus Panax; species Panax quinquefolius. The sequence goes on along the minus strand of CM035152.1, from coordinate 99,599,568 downwards.
AGTTTACTTAGTGGTAGTTGATCATATATATATATATATATATATATATATATATATATATATATATATATATTTATCGCTTTTATATATTTACATTTCCATCCCCATGGAGTTGCTTCATTGGTGCTTGGTCATGTTTGTATATATATATTTACATTTATTTTATATATATAATCGCTTGCTTTTTCCATACAAACCGCAGATATCATGTGAGCCTAGGAATCATGTGATCACATATTCAAATTTATTGAATCTAGATTCGGTTCTCGTGATGGACGTTTTTCAATTATGGCGGCTTTTGTACATTATTTACAAAGTATCTGGATTTCATTGGATGGTCATCATGCCCATGAGGAGTTTGGCATCATCAGATATTATTTTCTCAAAGATGCTTCGCATCTCAAAATAAAAGCAAACAAGTTTCAAACATTTAATAATAAAATGGAAGTATCAAAGGCCTCAATTACTATTGAGCACATGGTTTGAAAAACCTCTTTTTACAAAAACTTCATTGATATATCTCGGTTAAAACCAATTTTTCTATAAATTCAAACCCTTTGTATATAAAAAGCAACGAGGCATAGCACTACTTCCAAATAATTGCACATTGATCCACAAACACACACACACACATTCATATAATAGTTTCTTTGAAAAGTGGCGGTCACCGTGACAACACGGATGTCGGGGGGTGCCTAACACCTTCCCTCCGCATAATCAAGCCCCCAAACCCAAATGAATCTCGGTTTCACAGACCCGTTTAGCAGTGTCACATCATTGGGTCAATGTGCAAACCTTTTCGGTTGCGTTAGTGCAACTAGTTAAATACACCAATTGGCGACTCTTAAAGTCAAATCGTCGACATTATACATGTCAGACCTTTTTCACTTATTTTTTCAAACAAATCTCACATAAACATGAGAACACCAAAGAATAAGTAACGAAAAAGGGACACTAAAAAATCCCGACGTCGACAGGTGGCGACTCTGCTGGGGACTCCAGTAAGAGGGCTTAAGCCGCTATTACAAGCTTTTTAAAGCTGTTATATGCTTGTGTGCGAATATTGCATTTACATTTATGATGAATGTGTACTAATGCATCTTATTTACTGCACTGCTAAATATCTATCTGTGATATTAGTGCTTCGCACATGTCATCATTTTGCATAAACGGTGAGACACATTGTATATGAATGTATGTTGTGTGGTTCCTGCACCAGGAGGCTATCCTGTCGGTGTTTGATTACTAGACTCGTAGAAAGAATAATTCCAACGGGCTTAGGAAAGGCACCACCTAGATTCGCTCCAGTTGAAAGACCGGATTAACTTTCCGTCAAGTAGATTGCGATGATCTGGGAACCTTCATACCAAAAAGCCGCGAGAGTAATCCTAAGATAGGTCAACTTCTGATAAACCAAATGCGTAAGAAAGTCTCTTCATGCTTTCCATTTTCAATTACTTGTAAAAGCATTTACTTGTAATTTTATTCCATGTTCATCTTTAAGTAATGGAAAATATGAAGATTATCTGTGCATGCATGTTATCAATTAACACCCAGTTTTGCAGGACAATATTCCTAAAATGGACATGTTATGATAACATTTACATTATCCCTAAGACTAAACTATATAAGTCTTTTGTAGGGAAATCATTGGGCCTGTTACCCGCTCAAAATCCAAAAAGGCCACGAGCCTACAGCCAATCATGTCTTCTTCTGACTAGTCTAATACTATTTCCTGAGATGAATTTGATGGATTGAGTAAACAAATTACAAATTTGGTTGTTCTGCTGGAAGAATTGCATCAGTCTACTCAAGGTACAAAGATATCTCCACATACAGAATCCTCTGCACAAGGAGGAGCTCAAGGTTTGGAAAAAACAATTCAAGAACCTCAGTTGGATACGACCAACAAAGACCCTGAAAACACCCATCTCAAAGGAAATCTAGACACCGGTGATATCAGGAAGAAGATCCTCCAAATAGAGGAAACTATCTGTGTTCTCAAAGGGATTAGAACACATGGAAGTGTTTCCTATGCCGACCTTTGCATCTTTCCTGGTGTTCATTATCTAAAGAAATTCAAAACCCCTGATTTTGAAAAGTATGACAGATTAGGGGATCCTTATACCCATTTAAAGGTATTCATTGGAGAACTTGGATCTTATGTAGAAAATGAAAAGCTCATAATGCAGCTATTTCAAAAAAGTCTGACTGGAGAAGCCCGTTCATGGTATACCAGATTAGACAACTCAAAGATCCATAGTTGGAAAGAGCTGGCTCATGCCTTCCTCACTCAATACAGTTTTCAGTCTCAGATGGCTCCTGACCGGTACCAAATTACCAAGGTCAAGAAAAAGTCTAATGAGTCTTTCAGAGAGAATGCTCAAAGGTGGAGGCGCCTTGCTGCTCAAGTTATTCCTTCCATGACGGAACAAGAAATGGTTATGACATTCATAGATATACAGGAAGCTCCTTTCTATGAGAGAGTCTTAGCTGGTATTGCCAAGCCATTCTCTGAAATGATCAAGCACGGAGAGATGGCTGAGATGGGATTGAAGTCTGGAAAAATTCAAGACCTAGCCGCTTCTTAAAGTCATTACGAAAGCACATCCAAATCGGATCTTATGGAAACAACCCCCGGAGGGTCCATAAAAAGAAAGAGGAGGATGTTTCCTTGATACTAAAAGGTCAAAAAGGCAATCAAAGCGTGCCTATACAAAGGAGAAATTACTCCCCTTTTCAAGCACAATCTTCAAACCCTCCATTGCTTATAGGAGGAGATGCAAAGCGACCTCGGACGTTCACACCCTTAGGGGACTCGCACGAGAATATTCTTGCTCTTCTGACTACTCAGAAGAAAACTACGCATCTTCTTCCACCAGCCAACCCTAATGGGAGGGGTTTTAATGCTACTCGGAAGTGTGCTTATCATGCCGGAGCACCTGGACATGATACTCAAGATTGTTGGGCCTTGAAACACAAGATCCAATATTTAATGGACAACGGTGAGATCGTTGTCACCAAACCAGATCAACCTCATGTGCAAGACAATCCCCTTCCTCAACACAAAGAAGAAGAGGTCAACATGATCAGTTGGAGCACTGGATAGAGTTCCGGTTTCAACAATAAATCATCCCCGATCATCAAAGATGGTGTTGACAAATGGGATTATGCAAAGTTCCAGTTTACTATGGAACAAAAGATGAAAGCTGTTTGCAAACAAATTGAGCAATTGGCAGAACTGGTGACCCACCAGCATCAAATCACATGTCAATTAATCAGGTAGGAGCATGCTTATCTCCTTCCATTTGTTATGAATGCTCCATCACCACCTTCAGAAAGCGAAGCTATGGAGGATAAGGTTGTAAAGAGAGCAAATGTTAAAGTTCGTCGGGATTTTGCCAATCAAAGAGAATTTACATATCTGGGCCAATCTATGGAGGAGATACTGCAAATGTTGATCAACAAAGGAAGAATTACCTTCCTTCTGCCTCCAATCAATCCCCGCTCAGGACGGTTTAATTTTTATGAAGTGTGTCAATATCATTCACACTCTCGCGGTCACAATACAGAAGAATGTTGGGAACTCCGCCATCTCATTCAGAATCTTATTGATAGCGGTGTCCTCGCAACTAGCGTATGATTACACACCAAGTAACTCAAGAGTGGGAATGCATGTCCTACCCAATAGAAGGGATCAGTAGCAGTTATATCCGAAGTCGATGATGAAACTGTCAAAGTATTTCCCATACAACCAATTCAACTCAAAGGAGCTGACAATCCTTTTAAAGTGGTCACACCAGAGCCAATTTCTTTACCCTTCAGACTACAACATCCTGTTGTCAGCTTACACAAAGTTCCATGGAATTATGGAGAAGCTGAAGGATCCACGTCTCATACTACTGCTACAGTGTCGAAGGAAAATCCACTTTATCTTCCTTAACGGGTTATGAAACCTATTTTCAAAGCAAAAGGGAAGATTTCCATGGAGAAGATTGAAAAATTTCTCCGCGCTATGGGCCACAATGAAGCCGATGTGGTTTTAAGCTTATAAGAAGCTCCACACCAGATATCTATACTGGACTTGGTTTTCTCTTCCGAAGATCATCAGAAGATCTTATTGAAGGTTTTAAAAGAAGCCTACTTGCCAAAATCAATGGATGTGGAAAAATTTCAACATTTGGTTGATCACATTTTCAACAACAATGTGATATCCTTCACTGATGATGATATACCAGCCGAAGGGACCGATCATTGCAAACCATTTCACATTGTAGTTTTGTCTTCCGAGTACATGCTAGCTGGAGTTTTGATAGATGGAGGCTCGTCTCTAAATATTTGTCCTTATGCCACCTTGGTGAAGATGAATGTCAATCTCAAGCGAATCCAAAGCAGCCATACAGTTATCAGAGCTTTTGGTGGATCCCGACGAAATGCCGTCGAAAAGATTGAATTGCCAATTGAGATTGGTCTAGATACATTTAATGTATCCTTCCACGTCCTCAAGATAGATTTAGGATACAACCTGTTATTGGGGAGACCATGGATACACATGGCTGGAGTCGTTCCCTTTACACTACATCAACAACTCAAATACATTGTCAACAATAGTCTAGTTACTGTCAATGCTGAGCCGGAGTATCCTGAACAAGGAGATCCGCCAATCATCAGTTTCAACTCTGAAGTTGAGTAGGCCAGTTTTCATACTCTGGAAGTGAGTACCACGCAGTACCATTCTATTGGAATGACACTTCCCGTACCCAAGATTTCTGCCAAGGTTATGTCGGCCACTCGAGAAATGATGTCATTAGGTCATCAGCCTGGACAAGGGCTTGGTAAAGATAAGCAGGGTATTAAGCACCCTATTCAAATGTCCAAATAAATTGGAACAAATGACTAGGTTATTCTTCCCAGCCCAATCATAGGAATCTCATAAATATAAGCTTCCTCAAGCTTCCGCTTCACGGCGATTTTCTTTACCTTTACCTCATGATTGATATAATCTCCAAAGAAGGTGCCAAATTTCATGTCATGCCATGCTTGCTTCCTAAGCCAAAGCCAATCAAAGCAAAAGAGGCGCCGATTCCCGATCCCGAATGGAAGAAAAGGAACAAAAACGTAAACATGACATTGCCTTGATGATGGCAGTATACGTGTCATTGTTCATGATGAACATACAAATGAGATATACCCTTGCAGACGATGATTGCCCGGATGTCATGGTTATCATTCGGGAGAAGGAGGACAATGACGATCCTTCCATCACTGCAAATTCATCAAGACTTTGCCTCGACATAATTGGAGCAAAGACTCCATGCATTGGGTCGACGAGGGTAAAATGGGCGTAAAATCCTTCCGCCCAGAGAGATAACTTTAATTGCTTACTTTTCTTTACAAGATATTAGCGCTTATTTTATCAAGTACATGCTAACACTTTTGTATGATCAAACAAATGCATATATTAAGTGAAAGCATATTCTGCTTCGTGACTCTGGATTTAGATGTGCTCAGATTTGCCGATGAGGTGCCTTCTCCACAAAGGTCAGAACTTTGATGCAAAGTTGACTCGAGACTTGATGGATATATAAGAGGACATTGAGACACCTCAGAGATTAAGGAATGGGTCGCAGATAAGCCCAAACCCAACCTTGACCAAACCACTTCTTTCAATCTTGGGACCTTAGAAAACCCTAAGCTAATCCAAATTGGTTCAGACCTTACCCCAAACCAACGGAATGACATGGTTACACTATTAACCCAATTCCAGGATGTGTTTGTATGGTCTCATGAAGACATGGTGGGTTTGTACACTGACATTGTTCTTCATCGCCTTACCATCAAAGAAGGATTCAAGCTAGTTAGGTAAAAACTCAGGCGATTGAAACTTGAGTGGAATTTAAAAGTTAAAGAAGAAATTGTGAAACAATTTCAAGCTGGCATTATCATGGTGTCTACATATCCGGAGTGGATATCCAACATTGTTCCCGCGCTAAACCCAGGGGAAAGGTGCGAGTCTGCGGGATTACTGGATTTGAACAAAGCTTGCCTTTAAAGATAGCTTTCCGTGCCCTTTATCCACATTCTAATCGACAACACCGCTCAATACTTGCATGTACTCCTTTTCATTGATTGCTTACGGGGGTACCATCAAATTATGGTCGCTGAGGAGGACCGTGAGAAAACTACTTTCATCACGCCTTGGGGAACTTTTTGCTACAGACGGTTGTCATTCAGCCTCATCAATGCCTGGGAAACCTATCAGCGAGCTATGATGGCTCTTTTCCACGATTTAATGTATAAGGAGATAGAGATCTACGTGGATGACATCATTGTCAAATCCCGAAGGGAGGAGGACCACTTAGACCATCTCGTAAAAGCTTTTCAACAAAGTCATGTAAAGTACAACTTGAAGTTGAATCCAGCTAAGTGCGCCTTTGGTGTTAAGTCAGGCAAGTTGCTAGGTTTCCTAGTCAGCCACAAAAGGGATTGAACTGGATCCTACCAAAATCCAGGCCATCAAGGAAATGCCCATTCCTCAGATAGAGAAGGAAATACGGGGATTTTTGGGAAGAATCAACTTCATTAGCAGGTTCATTTCTCAACTCACAACAACCTGTGAGCCAATCTTCAAGTTGTTAAGGAAGAACTCCTCTATGAAATGGAATGATGAGTGTCAGAAAGCCTTCCTCACAATTAAAGAGCAATTGGTTAACGCTCCTGTTTTAATACCACCCAGGGATGATGTTCCCCTGTCCATAAATGACAATGTCATGGGCTGTATGCTGAGGCAAAAAGACGATAGAGGTCAAGAACAAGCTATCTATTACCTCAAAGAAAAGATTCAAAGACCAAAGAACACAAGTACACTCTGATTGAGAAGACTTGTTGTGCTTTAGCATGGGCTTCCATGAGGTTACAACATTACCTCCATGGTCATACAACCCATCTCATATCCCGCGTGGATCCTCTCAAGTATGTGTTCAGTAAGCCCATACTGAATTGTCGACTGTCCAGATGGCAATTGATCCTATAGCAATTTGACATCGTCTACGTGACGCAGAAGTCTGCCAAAGGTCAAGGAATTGCGGATCAACTGCCCGTCGCACTTGCAGGGGACTACAAACCCTTGGAAACATACTTCCCCGATGAAGGGGTAATGATAATTCGAAGAATAACATCAAGACGATACATACGCAGACGTGGAAAATGTATTTTGATGGAGTCATTAACACGTAAGGCTCTGAGCCGAGCAGCTTCTAATATCCAAGACGGGAGCGAGATCCCATCGCCAAAATTGTAGTTTTGTCAAAGACCAACAACACAAATTGAGTATGAAGGTCAGATCATGGGGTTAAAACTTGCCTGCTCAATGGGCATCAAAGCGTTAACTATCTTTGGGGATTCCGAATTGGTAATCGATAATCCACGGAATCTATCAAACCAAAGAATTACATTTGTTGCCTTTACCATCTAAGTTCTACAGATGGCTTTGGAGTTCGAAGAAATCTCCTTTCTACACATTCCTCGTAATAGGAATGATTTTGCGGATGCATTAGCAACGTTGGCCTCCTTGGTTCACATACTTGACAAGGAAAACACGCCAAGCATTACAATTGTAATGCAAAAAGCCCCAGTCTATGGGAACTATGTTGGAGAAGTATCGGATGAACTACCTCCCATCCACAACCCTTGGTATCAGCACATCAAGGAGTATCTACGAGACGGATCTACACCCATTGAGGCGAGCCTAACTGAGAAGAGGCGGATCCATCGACTTGCTATGAAATTCTACCTGAGCGGAGATGCACTCTATAAAAGAGATGCAGGAATAGGTCTCCTCAGATGTCTGGATAAAGACCAAGCTCAGAGACTCATGGATGAGATCCATGGTGGAGTATGTGGCCCTCACATGAGCGGACCCCTACTTGTCAAAAAGATCCTTTGAACAGGGCATTATTGGCGTACACTCAAAGCTGACTATGATGATCACGTCAAGAGGTGCTATCAATGCCAGATTCATGGGAATGCTATTCACGCCCCTCCAAGGGAACTCCACAATATGAGTTCGCCATGGCCCTTCTTAATGTAGGGAATGGACGTGATCGGTCCCATCGAGCCCAAAGCCAGTAATGGACATCGATTCATATTCACCATGATCGACTACATCACCAAATGGGTAGAAGCAGCATCCTTCCCCAGGGTTACTAAAGAAGTCATCATTGCTTTCATCAGAAATAATGTCGTCTGTCGATATGGACAACCAGAGGTCATTGTGTCAGACAATGCTAAGAACCTCAACAACAAAATGATGGAGGAGTTATGCAGAAAATTCCACATCAAACACCTTAACTCCGTCATCTACCATCCAAAGATGAATGGTGTTGTTGAAGCGGCTAATAAAAACATCAAAAAGATCATGCAGAAAATGTCCGCCAATCACAACGAATGGCCTAACCTCTTGCCTTTGACTTTATTAGCCTATAGAACTTCCGTGCGTACTTCCACTAGGGCAACCCCCTACTCATTAGCCTATGGGATGGAAGCAAAGGTTCTATGAGGTGGAAATGGAATCCCTCAGAGTGTTAATGGATGCTCAGTTAGATGAAGATCAATGGGTATAAGACAGTTATAACAAACTGTCTATAATAGACGAAAGGCAAACCGCGGCTATCTTCCATGCTCAGTTATATCAGCAAAGGATTGCACGATCCTACAACAGAAAAGTCTGACTACGGCCGTTCTAACAACATGACTTGGTTTTAAAGAAGATCATTGACAACCAAGATCAATCTAAGGGAAAATTCGCTCCTAAATGGGAAGGCCCATTTATTGTCAAGGAGGTATTGACAGGAGGAGCTCTCAGATTGCAGAAAATAGATGGCGATGAATTTCCACAACTTATCAACTCGAACACCGTGAAATGGTACTATGTCTAAAGTTACCATCAAACAAACATCATGGTTTTGATCATCAAATCACCAGTCATTCCGGTTTTGAACCCTCTCCTTTTACAAACTCTTCTCCCTCGGGAAAGATACACTTCAAACCAAAGACTGGTTTCACCTCATTTCAAATCATTTCAAATTTGCATATCCCAATTTTAGTTATCCTTCACACCGCGCTTATCCTGAATTAAACCTTTCACGCTGCGCTTTGTCCTCAAGACGGATCAAACTTTTTCCACACCTACAGCTTTATCCCCATTATGGATCAAACTTTCTTCTCCCCGCAGAGATAGATATCCCGCATATGGGATTCACACTTTTCTTTGGTCACGATTCGCCCCGAGGGGCGAACTACGCCGACCGATCTCCCTAATACCCGGGGTACGTAGGCAACCATATTCTATATGGCCCTTCGCAATAAAAAAAAAACAAAAAAACATTTATGCCCTTCCTCTACAAAATACTTCTACACCCTTCTTCACCAATAAAGCTTCGCTTTTCACATTCAAATATTGAACCTCTTACACCAGTTTCAACTACGCAGACTTGATCTCCTCTTCAATAGGAGTACGTAGGCGTACCATTTATGGTTCAATCCTAACCCTACCGTAACAAAAATACTTGTCACACTAAGATCGGGATCAACCTTCAATTCACCACATTTCATCCGTTTCAGATCAAAGGGATGGAATTACCCAACCTCTTCTCACAAATAGAAGATTCGGTGACCATCTAAGCTGCAATCATGCCTCAAAGAGCAATACCAACCCAAAAGAGATGGAATTAACTAGGCTACTCACAAATAGAAGTACGGGCGATCATCTATGGTACGATAAATCTCAGAGAGGAAAAACCACCCTCCTCTCCACTTTTCCATACAGATACCAGTCCCAAGACACCAAAGATGGTAGGGATATACAGAAATCAATGATCCATTCTGAGAGATCTTGCGACATCTCAATGTCCACCTATTAAGGATAATTTCATAATGCATCAAGATCACAAGGCCCTGAAGAAACAGGCAAATATCAAGCAAGTGTCAAGGCATAACTAAAAGGGAAGTGAATCAAAATATATTTCCCTGCCATACATAATATTGTTTGATATATACATATGTGTTGTACATGACAAAATGGCTAAGCTAGTCTGTGCAGGAAAATACAAAGCTATCTACAAATCTGTATATATGCGGACTATCAGATCTAACATGGCATCCCTCTCTGAAGACGGAGGTAACGCTGCAAGCTCCTGCCCAATGGTATCTACACGAGCTAGCAGATCAAAGGCTAACTGCATGGTGGCATAATGCTCATCAATATAAGCACTCATGTCGGCAAGACTGATAGTCATCTGGGATCTCACTGAAGTACTGTCTGCAATTGCCACATCCCTAGCAGATAAGGCGGCATCCCACTCCACAATCAATGCATCCCTGGCTGATCTAGCCTCATCCCTCTCTAACAGAGCGGCGTCTCTCCCATCAAGAGTCACAACATCGCGCCCCTAGCCCGATCTCTCTCATAGGTCATCGATGTAAGCTCGCTCCAAATCTCGTGTCTTGGATCATCGAGTAACAAAGGGCACTTTCGGGGTGGGAGAATCCATCATAAATGCTGGCAGCCCAGCAGTCAAATCATCGGTGGGAATGTTGGCCTCCTCTATAGGCTCCTCATCGTCAGAATCAACATCATGCACTGTGGATACTACCGCAGCCAATGCAGTCTTTGTCTCCATCCATGCGGAATACTCTGCAGAACAACCCGAATGACTGACAGAAAACTCAGCCAGCTCTCGCTGATCCCAACATGCATACTACCTGGATCTGTCCACTGATGATAAATAGCGAGAAGCGAAACGCTGATTCACCGCCCCCTCATATAGGTGGAAATCCTAAAACTAGTCAAACTGACACATCACGTCCAGTGGATGGTAAGTAATCAAGCCCCTCAATCCAGCCTGAGGGAGATAATCCATGCCCGGAGCATGAGTAATGAAGCTGTAGGGTGAGCTAAGCCCTGAACACGGTAATATAGCAAACAGATCCCTAATCCCTGCCAGGAAAGCTGACCACGATGCAACATCTGTACACTCCGCAGGCTGAAAGGAGTATGACATGGCTATATCATGGGTGAAGCAAAACCCCTGCCATCTGAGTGTGTCAATTGGTCTCAAGTGTGACATAAACCACACATACAGCATGACCGAGCTACCTGTAAACACTCCTGCCGGATAAGTGCAACAGTATGTAGCTGACCTCAGGGTCTTTGCAATGATCATCGGTATAATGGTATGACCCTCCCTGAGAGCTCTCACTGCCATAATGACGCCAATATCCAGCTTATCCATATATCGTGGCATGAAGACGTATGACAATACGCACAATAGCAACACATCCACTCTTGCTGAACGCCAATGATCCTCCGGTGTGGTGAAATCCCCGGAATGCCGTGCATAACTATCCTCAGAGCCAAATTTGTCAAACAGTAAACGCTCAGATATCACGTGGCCGGATGTAATCTCATCCTGTACCACTCTACGTCTCAATCCGATGAGGGTCATGAACTGTCTACTCATGTCTCCGATAGCCATATGGACGTAAGGTCTGTCCAACGGCAGCATCATCAACCGTGCATACTCCTCCAAAGTAGGAGTCAACTCCTGGGTCCCGAATTGGAAAACCTGTCTGTCCGATACCCAGTGCTCTAGTATACCCTCTACAAATCTTGTGGGAACCCGAAACATCAACAAGGTCATAGTATGCTGTAGAAAATCATCTACGATCATCATGTCTGATGGTGATATACTATCATACCATGAGCGCATACCAGATACCACCAAAAATGGTGGGGTATGATCAATACGGCTAACTGTCGAAGAAGACATCTGTACGGGTCGTGTCATAAGACCATCCAGGGGTCAATGCTGAATATCTCTGGATATACATACATATGCATAACAATAACATATATGATACAATAGATGGCAATATGATATAGGGAAAGGAAAACTGTACATACATTCCTAAGTATATCATCATCTAATACATCTATGTACAGCTAAAATAAAGGGAAATGGGGCGAAGCTACCCAACATTCAATAGAGGCTTATCAAAAGATATAGCGAGAATGGGGTGAAGCTACCCAGCAGCTAACAAAGGCCTATCAAAAGAGATAACGAGAAATACATCAGAAAAAGTCAATGGTGTCGATGTCTACATCATTAATCCTGTCCACCTAATGTAACTCCTACTAAGTCACTGGATCTCTATCTACAGGGATGTCAAGCTTATACAATGGAGGATCTGCACCGACAAAGATATATGGGTCACCTGAGGGGCCAGCACCAGAGCTGGAAGGATCAAAAGTATCTACCTCTGAAGGATCTCTGCCCAAATGCTGAACGAAAAGATGTGTCCGGTCCAGCTGCCGGGTTAATCTGTCAATATGTGTCACATGAGTCGGATCTCTAACACAAGCTAGCCAATCCATCATCATCACGGATCTTGGAACCATATCCCTCATAAAGTGTGTGGCGCGGGTCTGAGCTCCAATGGTATGAGGGGTCCACCAATGCTTGAACATCTCCTGAGTTCAAAGGCCCTCTGACAAAGTATAACCGTAAATCCCCAACAATGGGATGTCAATGACTGGTGACTGCGAAACATGCCAATAACGCCTGGCAGGAGGCAAGATCGGCATGCGAATCTCTCCTGTAGTGCTCCTGATAGCACACTCTCCTAAATAGAGCTCCCATCCTCCATCTGTGAAGAGAGGAATCCTGCGGGTGGAAATGACGTACTCAACGCCAGTCGGGTACCCATCCACAAATCCAACTCTCAAATGCTCTCCAGAGTAGGGAACCCATGTAATGACATCGCTATCAACAACTCCAGCTGTAGGCGACTATGGGTGAAACCCTCAGCAACAGGGACCTCCGCCAGTATGGAATGATGCCATCTCCGTCCTCGTGGATAGGTGTCTAAACCTAACACGCTCATAGGACGCAAATATGGAAGCCTCTCATAGGCCCAAAACGGCCAACACAAAGGCAACATTTGCTGTCAGACAACATTATTAACCTATATATGGGAAAAGACAAGAGAAATACTCACCAGCAGAAACGGGTAGAATCTTAACCACGCCTCGGTCAAGCCCTGCGATCGCATGTGCATTCCCCTGAGGAAGTAGGCAAAGGTGTAGGAACCCCAATCATACTCTCCTATACGGTCCCTAATGATCATTAGGAATAATCGTCGAAGGACACCGTAGAGGAATTATCTGCTGTGAAGCAGCTTCTAATGATCATCAGGAACAATCACCGAAGAATGCGATCCCTGACTCTCACATCATCGAGTATGGGCTCACTCAATAACCCGCTCATAGCATCTACGCTCAAAGGACCTGTACGAACAGTCCTGCCCTTGAGCGCCTCCACCGGAACTCCCAACAAGGATCTGACGGCAGTAGGGGTAATATTCGCCGTGCAAGGCACTGGATCCCCTCCAAACTCCATACCTGTGATAAACCACCAATCCATCGGCGTCATCATCACCTCATAGTCTAAAAAATGGAGTGACTGAGTCTGGTGAAACCACCGCTCAGACAATGCCCTGAGGTAACCCCAGTGACAGCGACGGGGAAGAATGGAAAAGAACGTCCCAAATCCCCAGCCATGTACAATCGCTCTGTAGTCATCATGCAAAGCCTGATACATAAGTGGATGCTAAATCAGTTCCCTCGAGGTTATGTGAAGCCGGGAACCTACATCAAATGCAGATCAACATCAGAATCCTTGACTCCTCATCAATAGGAAATAAGGAAGATTAAAGATCTAACTTCATACCTCGTTTGCGTGCAGGTATGCTGAACGATGCCTACTCAAGTCACCTAGAAGATCTGGGTTCTCCACTTAAATACCTGGCAATTCCCTACGGGGAACACGTACAGCAGGAGCATGAACCTCAATCGGTACGTCCTCCTCCTCGTCCTCGACATTCGGCACTTCAACCCGGATAGGACGTATCACCACCTCCACCAAACGACGAGGCTGTCTAACAGACCGGCGCTGAGGCTCTTCAGAAGCCCTCCTCCGTACACATGAAGTAGTCCTACGGGAACTATTCGGCTGATTCGGATCCATAATATCTGGACAACAAGTCTCCAAATCACTTTAGAAAGGGTGTGGTAAATTCTTACCTGGAGCTTTTCAAAATGCATTTTATGATTACATGCTTGCATGCATTGTTTTAACATACATCTATAGTAGAGTTAAAAATGCATGACTATCCAATGCCTACATTTTGGAAAATTTTTCCATAGCCCCCTTTGTAAATGGAACTATCCACATGCACATAGGCATGATTAGGTGGCCATTCAGTAGCACACCTATACACATTCATATACATCCTACATGCATTATCACATCACAGTAAAAAAATCCGTAAGTGTAGTCTAATTACCAGGATTATTTTACTTTTCTATATTTACTCATTTGTCCTCAGATAGGATAAGAAATGATAGTAAAAGGTGCCAATTTGACTGTTTTAAAAGTCAAATTTTTTCACATCATTATGTTGAACATGGTTTAATACTAACATTTGCTATGTTGAATATTTTTTATCAAGTCATATCATCATGCATATTCACTACTATGTCCAACGGATAGAAACTGGAAAAAATACATGCATATGTTACCGGATATGTTGAAGAACGCAGCTTGTACGGTGGCAGAATATGCAGAAAGTTGCCCGAACTCAGCAGATCTGAAGAAGAGCTCTCAGATTTCCTTCGTAGCGTAACTTGAAAATGACTTATGAAAGCAACCTTTGGGCTTTACATAGTCACGGTTGGCCGCAGGTCCACCTGCGGCTGCTGCAGGTCTATCTACGGCACTCCTACGTGGGTCCCACACCTCCTGCTCACTCTAGTTAGAGTTTCAAAGGAGGTCTCACAAGTTAAAAAGGCCAAGTCAAGAACAAAAATGCTACGTGATTGAGCGGAATAGCCTGAAATCCTGGTTTTGTACGGGTCAGAATTAAACTCCCATCATCTCATTGGTATTCACCTGAATGCAGGGTATACTATACCGATGAGCTCAGATTTTACAAATCATGCTCGGTAATACCCCACAAAGGTCTGATGCTGTCATTGCAGGGTCATATACCTAAACCTCCCCGGCGGGGGTTACAACGCCAAAACCACGAAATGCTAAACCTCCCCGACGGGGGTTACAACGTCGAAGTTATAAACTGATAAAGTATCCCCGGTGGGGGTCACAACGCACATCTTTCAAGCATCTACGTATCCCCGGCGAGGGTCACAATGCAGATCTTTCAAGCATCTACATATCCCCGGTGAGGGTTACAGCGCATTCTCAACCATTGATACACACATCAATGAGGGTCAAGCAGCCTTGACGTCATTTCAGCCGATGGCAAGTAAACCCATCGAAGAAACTTATCCACGTATCCCCGGCAGGGGTTTACAACGCAGTGCGACCATTGACACATACATCAATGAAGGTCAAGCAACCTTGACAATGCACCCAGCAGGGATCTATCCGATGATACACACATCAGCGAAGGTCAGGCAACCCTGATAACAATAGACTATTGGCATTAACTCCGATAGAATGAGGAAATATGTTATACACATCCTCAAAAAGATAAAGCTTTATCCCCACAGATCTCTTGCACACAAGAGGCACCTCTATGGAATATAAGCCAGTGTCTAGGATTCGAGACTTTAGTGATAGCCCCAACGTCAACATCCTTGAAGACTTGGATTGCATGTCCAAGCCATCAGTGATTGTCATCCTAATAGGATTACCTGACAATCATGTATCATACATTTGCATCATATTGCTGCACATAGCATCATGTTTATCTTGTTGCATTTCAAGTGTCTAGGATTCTTTATCCTATCCATGCCTTGCATTACATAAATATGATAAAGAGGGGCATCTGTAGACACTCAAAATTTTCTCCACACCTGTTACTAACATTGCAGGAGGGCAGATTCGTCTTTTGGAGATAACCCTGGAAGATAGCTTACATCCATTCTGGATACTACCGGAAGTTCAAGTCCAAATCCCGGGACACACACCGGGAACATCATTTCCAAACCCCAGATCACACACCGGAAGGATCAGTTCTAACCTCGGAGATAAGCCCGAGTTTTGTCCTAGGCGATAACCCCAAGGAATGTTGTTGCAGTTCTGGTGATAACTCCGGAAATGCTTGTTTCAAACACATGCTATCAGCTTCAATCTCAAACCTCCTGCCGAGGCACTTATCCCTCAGACCCGGAGCTAACAACGGGTAGACAGGCACACTCCCAAGATGACCTTGCGGCATTCAAACACTTGCAGCAGTCCAATCTCAGATGTAACCCTGAGCAACGTCTGCTTTCAACTCAAACCGACAATAACCCCAGCGAGGAGTTAAACGTCATCTTGTCACATCAACACATGCGCAGGTGTAACTACGGCTGCCGCAGGTACACCTACGGCCATTAGTCTATAAATATAGACCTTGGGGTTAGCCATTTAGGAGGAGAGAAGAGAGAGAAAAGGCAAGGAAGCCCTGTCCAATTTACTTTGTACACACCCATATTGAGTGTTTCCTCAGTTTAAACATCTGTTAGCTCACATATAGCTATACTTTTATCCGGCGGGAGCTGAGTGTTTATCCACATAGAGTCATAGAAGTCTACATTGGCAGCCCACTATAAGCCTTCTTATATTCTATAAAGCCTTTCTTTTCATATTAGCACACACTGTTATACACATTGAGAGTCGTGTTGTGTGTGTTTGCCCGAACTTAAGTCCGTGGTTTTCATTTCTGTCTGTATATATATACTTATATATATGTATATATTTTATATATGGACTAACATTATCGAGTTATGCCTCGATTGAGCCTAGACTTATGTCTGGAGCGTTTACTTTTATATATATATATATATATATATATATATATATATATATATATATATATATAATTGTGGTATAAATTGTACATGCATCGATGAGCCTGAACTTATGTCTAGAGCGTTTCTTTGCTTTTATATATATATATATATATATATAATCGGTGTCGGACATATCTAATGATCCTGGATTTTATATCCTAGACATTTACTTTTATATATATATATATATACTTATATATATAATTGTTGTCGGACATATCCGATGAGCCTGGATTTACATCCGGTGCATTTACTGCTTTTATATATATATATATATATTTACATTTCATCTTGCCTGGAGTTTACTTCGTGGTAGTTGATCGCTTTTACAGCTTTATTTACATTTCGTCCCACCTGGAGTTTACTTCGTGGCAGTTGATCGCTTTTACGGCTTTATTTACATTTCGTCCCACCTGGAGTTTACTTCATGGTGGTTGATCATGTCCATATATATATATATATATATATATATATATATATATATATATATATATATATATTTACCGCTTTTATATATTTACATTTTCGATCCCCCATGGAGTTGCTTCGTGGTGGTTGATCATGTCTGTATATATATTTACAGCTTTTATATATATAACTGCTTACTGCTTTCCATACAAACTGCAGTATCATGTGAGCTTAGGAATCATGTGCTCATAGATTCAGCCCATTGAATCTAGATTCGGTTCTTGTGATGGACGTTTTTTAACTGTAAGCAGCTTGTACATTATTTACAGTGTCTGAATTTCCTTGTATGGCTGTCATGCCCATGAGGATTTTGGCACTGCTGTATATTATTTTCTCGAAGATGCCTCGCATCTCGAAAATAAAAGCAAACAAGCCGAACATTTAATAATAAAATGGAAGTATCAAAGGCCTCAATTACTATTGAGCACAGGGTTTGAAAAACCTCTTTTTACAAAACTTCATTGATATATATGGTTAAAACTGAATTTTTCTATAAATTCAAACCCTTTGTATATAGGTGTGAACGATGCATAGCACTACTTCCAAATAATTGCACATTGATCCACACACACACACACATTCATATAACAGTTTCTTTGAAAAGTGGCGGTCACCGTGGCAACACGGATGTCGGGGGGTGCCTAACACCTTCCCTCCGCATAATCAAGCCCCCGAACCCAAATGAATCTCAATTTCACAGACCCGTTTAGCAGTGTCACATCACTGGGTCAATGTGAAAACCTTTTCGGTTGTGTTGGTGCAACCAGTTAAATGCACCAACTGGTAACTCTTAAAGTCAAATCGTCGACATTATACATGTCGGACCTTTTTCACTTGTTTTTTCAAATAAATCTCACATTAACATGAGAACACCAAAGAACAAGTAACGAAAAGGGACACTAAAAAATCCCGACGTCGACAGACAGGTTATTCCAACAGAACAATAAATAAAGAACCGGTCATCAAATGCGTACGCATGCGAATGAGATATTCAACAAAATAATAAAGAATGGAATAACGAAGAATTTCACCATGTATGCGGTACTTCACATGATGCGAGTTATTCCAACATAATAATAAAGAATGGAATAATGAAGAATTTCACCGTGTATATGCGGTGCTTATGCATAACGAGTTATTCCAACATAATAATAAAGAATGGAATAACAGAAATATTTCACCATGTATGCGGTACTTCGCATAGACAGGTTATTCCAACATAATAATAAATAATGGAATAACAGCAGCTCTCTTCATAAATACGAAAGAAATAATATCCCTTACCTTAAAAAGAAGAGTATTCCGACGGGTAGGGCGAGGATATTCTTGAAGAAAACTTATATTGTTTTCTACGCTCAAAGCTTCTTAAAAATCTAAAGAAATACGCTCAAGAATATAGAAGAAGAATTCTCTGAATTTCTGGTGTGATTTCAATTCTAACTAAGCATCATATTTATAGGAGAATGGAAAGGATACTATGCAATAAAATATAATATAAATATATATATATATATATATATATTTACATATTTTATTTAAAATCTAATAAAATAAATAACTTTATAAAAGTATTCTATTTTATATAAAAAAATTACTATCTGCAAACACTATCGCAGTACCTTATGCAAACACTATGTATAATAAAATATAATATATTCTATTTATAATCTAATAAAATAAATAACTTTATAAAAGTATTTTGTTTTATATAAAAAGATTTTACTATGCCAATACTATCGCGAGCCTTATGCAAACACTATGCGTAATAAAATATATTATATTCTATTTATAATCAAATAAAACAAAACTTTATAAAAAGTATTACATTTTATATAAAAAGTTTTACATTTTATTACATTAATAATAATAATAAAACAAAATTCATCATCATTATTATAATTCACACTATTAATCGACCAAGTCGTTCCCAGGAAAGAGGGGGTTTTCCAATAATGATTTCTCCCTATTGACGCGCAATTAGGTGACCAAACCTCTCCTTGACAGAACTTCTAGACATCGTTAATATTGCAAATAATAATATTAATAACTTTGATATCTCAATTATTGATTTAATAATATATAAAATATCGACAATAATTGAATCAAATAACGTGAGATACTATGCAACAATTACTGTAGCAATAATTGAACAAAACTGAGTGACTTCTCACGTAAGCATAAATAATCAATATTGTGTGCTACTATGCAACCACGCGTATTACTGTACTTTTAACACCGGGTGTTTCAACAGTTAACGGTAAAACTTCCGCCATTATTTTTATAAAAATATTTTTATCATTTTCTCAATCCGACAATAATTCCGTTGTGGGGTCCACCAATGATTGTACCGTCGTACGGATATTCTCCGATAAAAAGAATATTTCCCGATCAATCGAATATTATATAACAACTTGCATACTTTTCAAAATTTCTAAATATTACCCACAACTATAACATTATCTCAAATCCACACCATAATTTTGAAAAGAATATTTCGAGAAAATTAAATCTTTATTCGTAAAATTTGGGATTTTATAATTTCCCCTCATTATGAAATTTCGCCCTCGAAATTTACGTACGTACCTGGTATGCCGAACAAATGAGGACACTTCGTCAGATTCTAACTATTGAGGTATAACCTTTGAGTGTTGAATACGATCCTTCTTATCCAAGATTTTAACACGTATCTCCTCATACGTTAAATCTTCTGCTATCTCATCTAGTTTTAATTCAATAATGTGGTTCGGGTCGTCCATATATTTACGTAACATCGATACGTGAAAAACGTTATGAACACGCAACACACTTGGTGGTAAAACGAGTCTATAGGCCATAGTTCCTACTCGATCGAGGATTTCAAATGGGTCAATTAAATCGAGGGTTGAGATTTCCTCTCTTCATCGACTCTTGCTTCTAGAATAACGCCCTCTTGAACCTTCTTCTTCATATTCATCAGCTCCAAGTGTGTAGTTTGAGCGACTTTAACTTTATCGATTAAAGTCGATTCTAATCGTATATTTTTTATCTTAATGTGGGTCCTTAGAGTCTTTAACTCTATCTTCATCATTTGTAAGTTATACGAAATGGGTCTTTGTGTTAACAAGATCGCATTCGTAAACGCATACGATCTTCTACTCAATGCGTCAGCTACCACGTTTGCTCTTCCACGATGATATTGAATGGTATAATCGTAATCTTCAACAGCTTGAGCCAACTTCTTTGGCGCATTATACGTTCATTTTGGTTGAAGAAATATTTAAGGGTTGAAGAAATGGGTTTTGTACTGGGGTTAATACAAAATTCGATTTCACGCTCTAGGGTTAGGTTAAGAAGTCTTCAAGAATACGTAAGGAAATTTATTAACAATAGAAATATCATTCAAAACTATGACTCTCATCCAATACTTGGATAGTACGTCACATCGATACCTATCAACTTGCCATCATCATTCACGACTTCGCCTACAGAAAGTCTGGCTTCGGTGCATTACACACAAGGAAGTCAACAACGAAATGATCGGGGCTCTTTACTTATGGCTTGATATAACAGTGATTAACTTTAATGGTTTGGTTGCTTGAATTCGCATAACAGGTTGGTTAGGAATATGAAAGCTAACAACCTTACGAAAAGCATGATGAGTAGTTAACCAATTGATTCCTAAAATTACATCAAAGGCAAGTATTTTCAAAGAGATAAGATCGACAGGTAACGTGAAAGTGTTGATTTGAATCAGCAAGATTTATAAATAGTGGAGGTAACGAAGGTTTCTCTTAATGGAGTTTCAACCGATAAGTCAAAGTCTAATTTCTCCTGAGTCAAATTTAAACGTTTAGCGCAAGCAAGAGAGATTAAAGAATGGGTAGAACCGGT
This sequence comes from Panax quinquefolius, assembly GCA_020205615.1. NCBI lineage: Eukaryota > Viridiplantae > Streptophyta > Magnoliopsida > Apiales > Araliaceae > Panax > Panax quinquefolius. The sequence continues at coordinate 99,578,315 of CM035152.1, read as the reverse complement.
ATCTAACAAGGTATAGACTTTGCAAAAATTTATAATTAACTAACCCGTGCTAACTTTGTTTGAGTTACTCGCTTTTTGAGAAGTCATGAAAAATGCTCTTCCTGAAACCACCGACTTTGTTTTGTCCATATCCGCCTTTGGTGCCACCTTCCCAGCTGTACCTGACTTTGGTGCATGACAAAATTGGGCTAGGTGACCTTCTTTTCCACAATTGTAACATGCTTTAGACTGCATCGTGCAGTTTGGACTTATGTGTCCTTCCCCTCCACATTTGTAATATACGACCGATGGTCGTTCTCCTTCCTTAACAACAGGTGCTGATGTTGACGTCTTTCCATCATTGTTGAATCTCCTCTTCTTGAAATGTCCATTCTTATTGTTTTGGCCATGATTTCCACCGAAGTGGTTACCTTTTCTGGCATGTTGATTCCCTTTATGCTTATTGTCACCGCTTCGATGACTGCTATCACTGGTATTATCATTTTTCCGGCTGCTATCTTTTGGTTGGGTTGACTCATTATCGCGCTCCAATAACTGAGCCCTATTAACAACATCTGAATATAAACACAGTTTATGAGAGATAAGATATTGACGTATCTCGGGTTTCAAACCTCTTAGAAACATTCGCGTCATTCTCTCCTCATTATCAACCAAATGGGACACAAACCGGGACAACTCGACAAACTTGGCTTCGTACTATGACACGGTCATGTTGTTTTGCTCCAGCTTAATGAACTCTACCTCTTTCATGTGACGAATACTTTCAGGAAAGTACTTGTCGTTAAACAATTCTTGGAACTTCTCCCAAGTCATCGTCCAGATGCGGCGGCGGAGTTGAGTCGCTTTCTGATTCCCACCAAGAATGCGCCTCTGCTTCGCATACATGAAGGTGGCAAAGGGAACCTTTTGCTCCTCGGAGCATCCCAAGACATCAAATATCTTGCAGATCTACTTTATCCACGTCTTCGCCTTAAGTGGTTTTGGCTCTCCAAAAAACTCCGGTGGTCCCAGTTCCTTGAACTGCTTAGCGGTGACCGTCCGAGAGTTGTCAATGTTTCCACCTGCATTTTGGACAAGAGCCGCTCTCACCTGATGTTGCATGAATTGCATAAAGCCTCTGAACATCCCATCGTTCACCATTTCATCGGTGTTATTGTTTACATGAGGATTATTGTCTTCCTGTTGCACATTACCCTGGGTATTGATCGTTGGTGACTCAATGGTCTCATGTGCTTCATTGCTTATCTCAACATTTTTGGATGCCATTTTCAAATGCTGCCACAAAACAAGGGTTAATTAACATATCACGTATTATCTCTATACTCTAACCGACCAATTAAATACCAAATAAACTTAGGAAGGTCATACCAGCGAAGGAATTCCCCGTCTCTCCCCTCCTAGTTCTTGTCTCACATCTCAGCCAGGGATCATATCCCTTGGCTTTGATACCAACTGTGACGCCCCCAAAACAGGTATACATCACCCATCTTGAGTCGCCAAATACATGGTACAGAATACAAATACAAACTTAATTATACAAACGTCGTGTATTATACGACAAAACATAACTGAGAGTTTAAACAGGAATATTGCCTTCTAGACAATATCCACTCTCAAATAGAGTCCTCATTACATTTATTGTCACACTATTTTATAGAATAGTGAGGACTACTAATACACCATCTCGGACCATCACTCGGTTCCCGACTAGTCCCTGCTTACGTTCTCATTTCTGAAGAGAACAATGAAAGCAAAGGGTGAGCTCAACTAGCCCAAGATGAAATATTATGACTAAGATAATGCGAATAATAAATTATCATTAGTCTTCAACAATGTTAAACCGATAAAATACAATAGACATCAAGTGTAATCTGCGGTGGAATAAGCAATCCATTAGAAGAGTCAAGTAGAGCATGATATCTACTATCTTCTATGATTTAAAATGTTTTCATCAATTTTTGTCATCGTTGAGACTCGACAATAAATAAACCACATCATCGAGTCATCCATGCACTACAGACCAATGATATTCATTAAATCATCAATGGTCATGACTATACCCAGAATAATCTCTGGTCATAATCATACCAAAAACTGTCCACCAATGCACTACAGGCCACTGAGGACTTTTACCACATTATTTATAACATTACAGTCATGATTATACTAGAATAATCCTTGGTCATAATCATACCAAGTCCATCTATGCACGTAAGCCAAAGATGACTTTCATCATAATATAAGCATGAGGATGATGACAATGACATAATAATTCAATAAAACAAGTTCAAGAATAAATTTTAAAGATTTATAAGTTAATTTATCCACGAACTCAATATCATCCAAATTGTCAACATGATACTGCTTTGTGGAGTAAAATTCAAGAATGCTCAGAAGAATATTTTCATGAAAATATACTAGATGAAGCGCAAATATCCAGGATATTATACTAATTTCATGGAGTATAGAAGCCAAAACTTTAACCAACTGAGTATAATAGAATATATATGAAATAAAAATGGATTTTAAGCGCCATGCGGTAATCCACGTAGACAGATCATTTCCACAATTTAATAAGGAATGAATACAAAGGATCATTCACCATACATGTAGTAATCCACATAGACAGGTTATTCCAACAGAATAATAAAGAATTGAATAACAGAAGAATTCACCACGCATGCGATAGATCGCACAGACATGTTATTCCCAACAGAATAATAAAGAATGTAACCAGGTCATGCTTAATCCTTGCAAGCGGGATATTCCAACAGAATAATAAAGAATGGAACGAATCATGCGTAATCCGCATGCATGAGGATGTTCCAACAAAATAATAAAGAATGGAATAACAACGAAATTCACCGAGCATGCGATAGAATCAGCACAAACAAAGTTATTCAATAGAATAATAAATAATGAACTAAGTCAATGCGTAATATACGCATGCAGACGAGGATATTCAAATGAAATAATAAAGAAAGGAATAACAGAAGAATTTCACCATGTATGCGGTACTTCGCATAGACAAGTTATTCCAACATAATAATAAAGAATGGAATAACAGAAAAATTTCACCATGTATGCGGTACTTCGCATAGACAGGTTATTCCAACATAATAATAAAGAATGGAATAACAGAAGAATTTCACCATGTATGTGGTACTTCGCATAGACAGGTTATTCCAACATAATAATAAAGAATGGAATAACTGAAGAATTTCACAATGTATGTGGTACTTCGCATAGACAGGTTATTCCAACATAATAATAAAGAATAGAATAACAGCAGCTCTCTTCATGAATACGAAAGAAATAATACCCCTTACCTTAAAAAGAAGAGTATTCTGACGGGTAGGTCGAGGATATTCTTGAAGAAAACTTATATTATTTTCTACGCTCAAAGCTTCTTAAAACTCTAAAGAAATACGCTCAAGATTATAGAAGAAGAATTCTCTGAATTTCTGGTGTGATTTCAATTCTAACTAAGCATCCTATTTATAGGAGAATGGAAAGGATACTATGCAATAAAATATAATATAATATATATATATATATATATATTTTATTTAAAATCTAAGAAAACAAATAACTTTATAAAAGTATTCTGTTTTATATAAAAAGATTTTACTATCTACTACGAGAGCACTATGCAAACACTATGTATAATAAAATATAATATATTCTATTTATAATCTAATAAAACAAATAACTTTATAAAAGTATTTTGTTTTATATAAAAAAATTTTTTACTATGCCAACACTATCACGCAGCACTTATGCAAACACTATGCATAATAAAATATATTATATTATATTTATAATCAAATAAAACAAAACTTTATAAAAAGTATTCTGTTTTATATAAAAAGTTTTTTGTTTTATTAAATTAATAATAATAATAAAACAAAATTCATCATCATTATTATAATTCACACTATTAATCGACCAGGTCGTTCCCAAGAAAGAGGGGGATTTCCGATAAGGATTTCTCCCTATTGGCACGCAATTAGGTGACCAAACCTCTCCTTGACAGAACTTCTAGACATCGTTAATATTGCAAATAATAATATTAATAACTTTGATATCTCAATTATTTATTTAATAACATATAAAATATCGACAATAATTGAATCAAATAACGTGAGATACTATGCAACAATTCTTTGTAGCAATAATTGAATAAAAAGCGGTGACTTCTCACGTAAGCATAAATAATCAATATCGTGTGCTACTATGCAACCACGCCATGCGCATTCTTTGTACTTTTAACACCGGGTGTTTCAACAGTTAACGGTAAAACTTCCGCCATTATTTTTATAAAAATATTTTTATCATTTTCTCAATCCGACAATAATTCTGTTGTGGGGTCCACCAATGATTGTACCATCGTACGAATATTCCCCGACAAAAAGAATATTTCCCGATCAATCGAATATTATATAACAACTTGCATACTTTTCAAAATTTCTAAATATTACCCACAACTATAACATTATCTCAAATCCACACCATAATTTTGAAAAAAATATTTGAGAAAATTAAATCTTTATTAAGTAAAATTTGGGATTTTACATTGGTATTCGCATGCACCACGGGGTTCACTATACGATGATCACAACGATTTACCAAACTACACTTTCGTGATGCCTCACGAAGGTCTGAATGCCATTTGTGCGGGGTCAGAAACCCAAAACCTTTCTCCATAGCAGAAACTCTATCAGTCGTTGATGAACACATCAATGAAGGTCAAGCAACCTTGACGGCATTCAGTCGCTGGCAAGTAAATCCAGCGAGGCATCAGAAACCATCCGATGTTCTCATCCGTTGAGGCACACGTCAATGAAGGGAAAGCAGCCTTGACATCATCCACAGCAAGGATCTCATCCGTTGATGTACATTTCGGTAGTCAGCAAATACCACGACAACACAAACTGGCTGTTGGTAGTAACTCAAGCGAGCATTAGAAGGACCTGGTGACACAAACCAAGAAGGAACATCCTCATCGGGGAGGATCGATGATGGAATATGTTATATAAGGTCTTCTACAAACAAAATACATCCGCACAAGTCTCTTGTACATGAGAGATATATCCTCAGTGAAAAGTCTGTACCAAGGATTAAGGACTTTGGTGATAACCCCAACGTCAACATCCTGGAATTTCCTGAGAACTTTGGATAACACATCCAAGACAGTTCATCAGGGTTGTCATAGATAACTTCTATCCCCGGCAGAAGTCGTAGGAGCCCGCAGTCATCACATCCTATTGGAGAACAATCCAACAAACCATATACATCATGTTGCAGTACATTGCATCATGATTATCTTGTACATTTCAAGTGTCTAGTATTCTTTATCCTATCCATGCCATGGCATTCCATGAATATGATAAAGAGGGGCATCTGTAGACACTCGAAATTTTTTGCACTCTAGTTACTAACATTGCAGAAGGGCAGAATCGTCTTTCAGAGATAACCTTGGAAGACAGCTCAGCTCAATCCCGGAGATAACCCTGGGATACTCAGTTCTTACCATCTCAGAGATAACCCTGAGATAATCAGTCCCATCCCAGAGATAACCCCGGAGTTCTAGTTCCAACTTCGAAGATAACCCAGAGGGATGCAGTTCAAGTTTCGGAAATGACACCGGAGAAAGTTCTTACCATCTCAGAGATAACCCCGAGATAACCAATTTCAACCTGGAAAAAACACCCGGAGTTTTAGTTCTAACCTCAGAAACAACATTGAGGAGTGCAGGTGCAGTTCCAGAGATAACCCAGAAAAGCTCCTTTTAACCTTTGCAGTCAGCATCAACCTCGAAGATAACCCTGAGGCATTCAGTTCCAACCCCAGAGATAACCCCGGAAGGTCAGGCAGACCTCAGAGACAACCCTAAGGACCTTCAGTACTTGCAGCATCCCAATCTCAGAGATAACCCTGAGAAACGACTGCTATATCAGCCCAAATCGGAGATAACCCCGGTAAGGGGCAAAATCATCATTTTGCCACCTCGATCCTACATTCGCGCTGTCTCAATACATTTTAACATATATTCTACACAGCAGTGTCCTACAAGAACCAATGGCTCCAATCCCAAGTGACTACTACACAGGACAGTACACCGAATAGAATTTGAAGACTTGAAGACCAAAGGCATGGTCCCATCTTCCTAACTTCGCACAACCTCTAATCCCATGTCATTGTGTAGCTCTCGAAAATAGCACTCCGAAAAAGGTCTTATACACCTCGATCGAATGCCCGAATTGAAGTTCTGAAAGTTCGAGCGGACATCACATTGCATGCGTGCACGTAATTTGAGACAGTGGGACCCGCGGAGCCCAGGGCACCCCGGGCAGCCGCAGGTGCACCTACTCTCCCCTCTATAAATTGAGGGCTTGGGGTGGCCATTTTTAAAAAAGAAAAGGCGAGAAAGCCCTGTCCAATTTGCTCTGTACACACTATAAACAGAGTGCTTTCTCATTTTAAACACTTGTGAGCTTATATTTGGCTATATTTTTACCAGTGGGAACCAATTGTGCATCTATTTAAAGCTATTGTAGTCTTCTTTGGCAGTCCACTATAAGCCTTCGTACCTTTCTTAAAGCATTTTCTCCACTACTGTGCACACACAGTTCTTCACGTTGTGAGTCGTGTTGCGTGTGTATGCCCGAACTTCAGTCCATGATTTTTTTATTTCTTTTGTATATATATTTATATATATATGGACTAACATTATTGAGTTATGCCTCGATTGAGCCTGGACTCACGTCCGAAGCGTTTATTGCTTTTATATATATATATATACTTATATATAAATTGTTCTTAGAACTACTGTTCAATGAGCACAGATTTACATCCTGGGCGTTTATTGCTTTATATATATATATATATATATATATATATATATATATATATATATTTCATCAAGCCTAGAGAGTTTACTTATTGGCCATTTACTGACTTTATTTACTTTTCGTCCCTTTGGAGTTTACTTATTGAAGGTTGATCATTTTACTACTTTATTTACTTTTCCAATCCCCCATAGAGGTGCTTCGTGGTGGTTGATCACAGTATATATATATATATATATATATATATATATATATATATATATATATATATATATATTTACCGCTTTTATATATTTACATTTCCAATCCCCATGAAGTTAAACTTGTGGTGGTGGTCGATCATTTATATATATATATTTTACACTTTTATATATATAACTACTTACGACTTTCATACAAACTTGCTACATCATGTGAGCCTAGGAATCATGTGATCACAGATTCATCTCCTAAATCTAGATTCTGTTCTGTGATGGACATTTTCTACTGTGTCGAAACATACATTATTCACGGTGTTTGAATTTCCTTAGACGGCTCTCATGCCCACAAGGAGTTTGGCACTGCTATGTATATTATTTTCTCGAAGATGCCTCGCATCCCAAAAATAAAAGCAATCAAGCCGAACATATAATAAAATGGAAGTATCAAAGGCCTCAATTACTATTGAGCATAAGGGTTTGAAAAACCTCTTTTACAAAACATCACTGCTATATCTTGTTAAAACTGAATTTTTATACAAAAAATCAAACACTTTGTATATAGGTGCGAACGAGGCATAGCACTACTTCCAAATAATTGCACATTGACCCACACACACACATACATTCATATAACAGTTTATTTAAAAAGTGGTTGTCACTGTGGTAACACGAATTTCGCGGGGGCGGCCTAACACCTTCCCTCCGCATAATCAAGTCCTCAGACCCTAACGAATCTCGGTTTCACAGACATGTTAAACAGTGTCACATCACTGGGTCAATGTGCAAACCTTTTCTCGATTGAGTTGGTGCTAACATTTAAAAATACCAACTGACGACTCTTACAGTCCAATCGTCGAGATATATATGTCAGACCTTTTCACAACTTGTTTTTTCAAACAAATATCACCTAACATGAGAACACCAAAAGACAAGAACATAAAAGGGACAATAAAAATCCAGACGTCCATAGTATGACATGTGGACTGTAATCTGGAAGTGGAATCATGGTCATACCATGTCCAGAATACAACTTATTAGTGTTCAAAGAGAGCTGACCGACCATGACCAAGAGTTTCTGGGCAACCCAAAAAACTCTTCATCAGTGTCTAACAAGGTTTTCAAGAGCTTGAATCTGTCAGATGTTAGGAGATGTGATGATGTTGTTATAACCAAGTTGTATCCTGTTATATGGACTAGAGATTCATGCCTCTAGATCACTCAAACAACAAACATGTTGAAAGTAGTGGACAGTCAAAGTACCTTGACCGAGCACGATTTCTGTTTTCTGGAAATTCCAAAAACCGTAAGAACAATCTCTCTGACCAGGTTTGACCGGTTCAAATCTAGATATTGTGATGTAGTTGGACTGAGATAGTGTTATGTAGTTGTTCTCTGACATAAGGACTACATGATTGAAGCATTATAACACCAAACTAATAGCCAGAACCTATGATTAATCGAGCTAGAAAGTGTGTACTTAAAGCTGTCTGGGTTTCTGGATAACCCAGAAAACCCAGAAAGCTCTGACAATGAGTTTTAAGGGTTGGATCTTCATGATGTATGATTGTGTGACCCAGATTGTGGTTGATAATTGTAGTGTTACATACATACTACAAGATCAAAGTCTTAGAAAGCTCAGAACATACATGAGCTAAGAATTACATTTGGTCAAACATGGCACGTTGGTGATTGCTTGTCAGTGTTCTTGTGTGATGCCCCCAAAATAGGTATACATCACCCATTTTGAGTTGTCAATAACATGGTACAGAAACAACTACAACTTTATTAATACAACATAAAAACTGTGAGTTTAAATACAAATATTGCCATCTAGACAATATTCACACCCAAATAAGTCCTCATTACAATTATTGATACATTATTTTACAAAAATGGTGAGGACTACTAAAATAACTCTCTAGAACCATCATTCCATACCCCGACTAGAACTCGCTACATTCTCGCCTCCTGAGAAGAAAAATAGAACAAAAAGGAAAAGGGTGAGCTCAACTAGCCCAGTAAAGAATATTATGACTAAGATAATATAGAACAAATTATCGTTAGTCTTTAATAGGGGAAAAAAATCTGATAAAATACAATAGACAACAAGTTTCAGATCAATATTCGCAGCGAAAATAATAATTTCATAGATGAGATACGTAGAGAATGAAATCTACTATAATCTATGAATTTAAAAGTCCATCATCAATATTTTATCCCTGTAACATCAATCAATATTCATCTTGAATCAAATATTCATCTTTGTACTACAGGCCAAAGATATTCATCAGTTGGTCATGTTCATCTCAACACCTGCACATTTTTGCACTATGGGCCAAAGATATTCATAAGAAAATCAACCATCTTTGCACTACAGGCCAAAGATATTCAGTAATATCATCTTTTAGGACTGAGGATGATGAAAAATATTTTAAAGAAAACGAATCCAGTGAAACAAAAGAACAAATAATAAGGATTAAATGCGTTAAATATCAAGTTCAAAAATACTTCATAAATAACCATAGTGAAGTAAAATTAAAGAATGATCAAAACATGGATACAATCAAAGCTAGTTTCCATAATAGATATCTTGAACAAAAACAAAAATTTAATTTTTTGTGAATAATGTAATAAATATTCGTGAATAATTAATATATATATCGTGAATAATTAATAGTATCATCGTGAATAAGTAACCCGAACTTTGAAAAGACAAGAATTTCACAGGAAAAATCTCTCCAATATTCCATCATAATGATATTGAAGGAAATAATATCATTTATAAAAAAATAATATCCCTTACCTCGAAAAGAATAGTACTTCTGGCTGGAATATCAGATTTAACGCTAAAGGAACTTGCACCGTATAGCAACACTCAAGTATCAAAATACTCACAAGAATAAACCGATAATATAGAGAGAAAACTTGATTTAAATTGTAATTTTCAATTCTAACCTAAGCACCCTATTTATAGGAAAATACTTAGAACACCAAAGCAGAAAATTTAATAAAATATTAATATATATATATATATATATATATACAAATTTCTTACGCCCACTCTTACCAACTGAATTCAGCATTCAACACATTTATATCAAATGTGGGACACTCACCAAAAATGTTTTTCTTAAAAATAATAATTAAAACTTCAAAAATCAATTATTTCGGAACTTCGGAACTTCAATAATTCATAATAAATAGCCCTTTTGTTTAGAAAAATTCAAACCTTATGTTTTTTCCATAGGAAATTCCATTATCTACAACTTTGTAAGTTTAAGTTTTTCCAAATTCCAAACAGAAATTGATCGAAATCCACATACGGGAGATTTTACAAGCTATAATCAAATTTCAGTCAAGAAATGGGCCCACAAACATGTTTAAAATCTTTTAAACAATTTTGTAACAAAAATATTCTTCCTCCTCATTTATTCATATATCACACATTCATTGTAAAATATCACCATTATTATATTATAATAATATTTTTTTTAATGAATTATTTATCAGAAAATATAAAATATCAAATTTTCAACAATTGTCACTTTAAAATTTTCTCCATCTATGTCGACATAAAATGAATATTTTCCTTATCATATAAATCAATAATTAATTATTCACAAATAATATTGCGAGAATCACAATCTTCTTGTGGCCGTGTAGTTCCAGAGGAAAGAGGGGCTTTCGATAAGGATTTCTCCTTCTTGGGTAGCCGCAATTAGGTGACCAAACCTCTCCTTGAGCGAGAACTTTCTAGACATTGTCGATAATGTTATCTAATAATATTATTCAAATAATATGAATTATTGATCTGATAATGGAAAATACTGTGTAGTGATAATTATTGAAACAACAACAATATAAAATATCAACGTAGCAATTATTGAATCAATAAAATAAAATATTGAACAGTAATTATTGTAACAATTATTGAGTAGTGCCTTCTTACGAAAGAATCAATAATTGGTGCAATACCGTGTGCTACTGTGTTTTAACCATCGAGTATTCCAACAGTATTAACGGTAACAACTACGCTGTTATTTATAAACAACTTATATTTGTCGTTTTCTTCATCCAATCGCTTTTCGTTATGGGGCCCACACAAGGCTACGACGCCGTACGAATATTCCCCGACAGTAAGAATATTCCACGACCAAACGAATATTCCCCGACAACAATGAATATTTTATAACCACTTGCTTATTTGAAATATTTGCGCATTTTACCAATAATTAACCACATTAATCAAATCAACCTTTACTATTTCAAAATAATAAATAGAGAAAATTTAATTTCATTTATAATAAGTTGGGGTCTTACATCTTGAGGCTCAAGAACACCAACAGCGACAGAAAGTGTCGCTAAAGGCTTTAACGACAGTTTCTAGAAAATTAATTATATTAATTTTCGGAAAATGATTAAAAATAGAAAATAAATTCTAAAAATTAGAAAATTAGTTTTAAAAATTTATTTAAGTTATGAAAATTAACTTTGGATAAATTAACATATTTTTCATTAATATTTATATTTATTTGAATAATAATGATATTTAATTTATTTAGTAAGTATATTAAATAAATTAGAGAAAAATGATCTTAATATTATAAATATTATTTTAAATAAGAATAAAGTGTTTAAAAATATTTTAAGTTATAAGATGTAACTTTTAATATTTTGAGATTAATTTCATTAATAAATTAATATTACTAATATTAGATTTATTTAATTATTATATTAAATAAATGAGTTAAAAATGGTTTTATTGATTTAAAAATCATTTAAAAATGAGAAAAGTAACTTAAAAATATTTGAAGTTATAAAATATGACTTTTAATATTTTAATGAGAAATTAATTAATATGTAAATATTAATGGTGATGGTTTAAAAATAATTTTAAATGTTTTAAAAATTATTTAAGGAGAATATTAGTGATTTAAAAATATTTTAAGTTATTATTAATAACTTTAATATTTTGACAAGTATGTCATTAATATTTTAATATTATTAAATATTAATTATGATGAGATTATTTGGTATTTAAATCATTTAAAAATGATTCTAATGCTTGAAAAATATTATAAAATATAATAATTGTTTGAAAATTATTATAAGCTTCCAAAAAATATTATGAATGATATCTGACTTATCTAAAATAATATTGAAGCTTTGAGACCGAGTTTAATTGACAATAAATGTGTTAATTGTCGGATAGGGTGACCAGGACACCAAGTTAAGATCAAAATCCAGCCAGACTGAACTAGTTAGACTTGATGAGTATTTATATAGGTTATAAACACTAATGTGACTACATGATGATGTGTTTAGGAGATATATTAACTGTAAATTACAATGTTATGTGTTATGATTTGTTATGCTAATTGTGAGACCAATATTATTGATTATAGGTCTTTCAACGCAAATAGAATACATTGTGTAGTAGTAATCAATGAAGAAGGCAAGTTTCTTTAACTCAATCTCGAGTTATTACTTTTCAAATATTGTGGTGGTTAATTATTGCTGATTATACCACGTCTGAGAATTATTGTTGATTATTCGCAGTTAGTGCATGTTTATTAATTCAAATTGAATTATTAATTTTGAGAATATACTTGGGGAATAACTGTTGTTAGTTATTCACATCCGTAGAAGTTGTTGTAGATTGTAAATAATACAGTTAGTTTCTGCCTATTATCAAATCATGTTGAGATATGTCTTAGCTAATTGATATAGCTAGACGAACATTTATTAAAACTTAATAGGTTCGAGAAGAGAACTCAATTATTATTGAAAGGTTGATGCCAATTATTTCGGCTAGATCGAGAAGAGAACTCAATTATTATTGACAGGTCAATGCCAATTATTTTGGCTAGATCAAAAAAGCGATTAGATATTAAAATCATTATATTTCGTTGTTGTGATTCGAATTCTTATTATAATACTGAGAAGAACAACCTTTTTATATAAAAGGGGCTTTGTGGTCATATATCCGACTGTTGCGCGCGTGTTAGTATTATGCATAATATATGGTATAATAAAGTTGATCACTTTATATAGTTGTTAAGGGGTATGATTTAATCTTTATGGTTATCTGATACACCTGGGTATATCAAAGTTAAATCTTGGAGTGCGTTTGAAATATGATTCTTAATTGGAGACAATGGAGATAATTATAAGTCAAGAGAAGATTCACCATTGGAAAGAAGATGATAGCAATCTTCTTATTTTTCTTTGGGGACTATTGAAAGTAGTATGCACACAAGCCAATCATGTTTGATGATAAAGCATATACTTTGTAACAATCTTATTCATTTATTAATAAAAGTATTAATTTATTAAAGGCTTTTAATTATCTACATGATCTTTGTTTTATAATATGTGATAAACCCATAGTTTTAAGCAATGCTTTTAGAATAATGATGATGATCATTCTAATGAGATCTAAATTCTTAGAAAGCTTAAAAGCTGAAATAGTTCCCAATCGTTGGATTACTAAATTGGGATTAGTGAATCCGGATAGATTGGTACATACGTTGCTTGCTCATTGGATGAGGATGATTGATCTCATGATCATTTGTGTGGAGACACTAAAGCAAGTATGTAGGTGCTTATTGGAGAATAAGTTCATTTGAGCGTTGGCTCGCTAAGGAATACCTAATGGAGTTTTACTTGCTGTCGATAGGAATTCTGTAGTGATAGTAGTAGTCTGAAGTGATTCTTGGACTTGAGGTCATCATAGTATCTTGTGTATGATGAGTTATACTTTGACTTATTCCTTAAGACCCTTAGGGTATATCAAAGGGTATGCTTGGGTATAATAAGTTATACATGGAGATAATATATGATCGATAAAGAATCTACCACTTCTAATAAAAGAAGAGAAATGTCTATGTGATTCGATAAATGACAACCCAATAGTCCTTGGCGGCGAGAATGAAATTAGAAAGGAGTTTCTAATTTGCATTATTTGAAGTTGTGCGTTTAAGGATCGAAATACATATAATTAAATAAAATAAGACTTGTGATGTAATTCCATGTCTTATATTTAATTGGGACATTGTATGGTGGAAGGATTGAATTATCGGTAACTATTTACTCAAAAGTTCTTTTATGATTAATGTTGAAATCTATATTATCTGAAAAGTCGTTGATCATTAGGGAGGCTTATCCCTATTGTAGAATAAATATTATTTATTTAAATAAATTAATTGTTTAATTTATTTATTTAAATAAGATTAAATTGTTTAATTGATTTATTCACAACCTGGTTTAATATGAGAGAACCTAAAGGGTCACACCATAAAAGGAAGAATAATTATTTAAGAAGTTAATGGCATAATCGTAATAATATGTTAAGTATATTTAATTTAATCTATGGTGATAGAATAAATTAAATAGCTTAATATTATTATTTAATATTTTAGAAATATTAAATATAAATTAATAAGAGGAGTCTTATTAATATTATTACAATTATTATTATTTTAATTTCTAAAAGAGTTTAGGAATTAATTTAATATAAGTACTCTCATTTATTCCTAATAGGATTAGGAGGTTAAATTAATTAAAGAGTTTAATTAATTATCCCTAATAAGATAAGGGAGCTTAATTAATTAAAGGATTTTAATTAATTAAAATAAAACCAATTCCTTAATTGTTAAGGAGGGTTGCCCACATCTATAAATAAGAGAGTCTTATTATGGGTGGATGGGGTTGTTGATTTTTTAACAACAGACGTTATAATTCCATGGGTTGGAGAATGCGCTCCTTTTCTATAGAGATAGAAAAACTAGGGTTTAGCCAACCACCCATCTTCTTGAATCCTTCTTCTTCCTTGGTGGATCACCTCTGAGGCCAAACACTTGGGTGGCTAACGTTGATCGAAGGAAGGAACCAAACCCGGTGAATTCAAGTTGAGCGAGAAAGGATTTGGAGGTGAACTTGTACACGAGGAAGCTTCGATCTTCAAGGGTATGATTTTATTCTTTATCTTTTCGTTTAATTAATAATTATGCATAAAGGGTGATCCGGGTATATGGTTTGTAAAATTTTAAAACTACGATTTTTACGTTTAGCTAAATTTGTGCTGAATTTGATTGCGTTCATGAATATTACAAACTGAAAGTGGCATCGAGCCAAACCTTTATCTGCGAATTATTAATTGTTTTAATTTGATATGTGTATTGATATGTGTTTAGAACAATTTAATTGGGCATAATTTTTTGTATATAAAATTTATTAAAAAAATCACGAAATACTGATTTCGTTTATCCTTATTCACGAAATCTTGTACTGTAAATCGCGAAATCTGTTTTGCCACTGAGTCTGTGTCCAATACGAAAGAAAAAAAAACATTAGAAATTTTGAAAAGCACGAGTTGTTTTACTGCTACACTGTATTCTTTTTTTTCTTTCCAAGTGGATGACTTATCATAATTTTGTTATACATCTGAGGGTGGCGTGAATCACTTGGATCAAGTAACATGAGATTTCCTTAGAATATATATATAATATATTATATATATAATATACTTAATAATTTTATAATTAAAATAAAAATTTATTTTAATTTTAAAATAAAAAAATTTATTTTAATTTTAAAATTAAATTTCATGCTAACTAATTAGAGTTGGAATTAGATTCCATGATAACTAATTGGAGTATTGGATTCTGTGTTTCCTTAAATAAAGGAGTTTATTTAGATATGAAATAAGATTTCATATTATTCAAAATAAAAGAGTTTATTTGTGAATAGGAAAAAGAATCAGTCTTTCCTTAAGTAAAGGAGTTTATTTAGATATGAAATTAGATTTCATATTATTCAAAATAAAAGAGTTTATTTGTGAATAGGAAAGAGTATCCGTGGTTCCTTTAGAAAGGAGTTTTTTTTTTACATGGAATTGGATTCCATAATTAATTAAAATAAAGGAGTTTATTTTCATTAAAGATTTTGATTAAAATAAAATAGTTTATTTTATTCAAAATTGGATAAATTAAAATAAAATAGTTTTATTTTGATTTAAATTTGGATTGAAATAAAGGAGTTTATTTTAATTCAAAATTAGATTTTATACTAACTAAATTTGCCCATTAAATAATATCAATATATATATTAAATGTTTATTACTCATGAGATGAATGTTATTTATTGATACATATGGAGATGTGTATGATAATAAATGGGATTGATTATGGACTATTGACGATGTGATTGGATTTTATTTTAGTTGGATGCATGAATGTATGGGTTTTATTAAATGGGGATTCTGCGTACCTCGTCTTCTCTAATTTTTACGAATGTAAATTCTATCTCCTCCTATGTACTTCCCTTGGCTGGCGATCAAGGTTTCTATTTATTTTAATTAGTTTTGTAATAGGAATAGTTAGAATTAATTTTGAAAATTAGAGATCAAGGAAGCAAGGAAGCTTGAAGACTTGATTTGTAATGGAGCAGGGTTTAAATGTAATAGTTATATTTAAATATTATTTCTTGAACCCCTAAGATTTGACCTTTTGGTTCACTTGGTGGCTCTAGTGAACCAAACTAGAATAAAGTCCATAATCAATCCGGGTAGAATATAGTATTCTATATGTGCATGCTTATACTATATATATTATATATTATATGCAAACATGCTTGCATGTTAATTAATATAATAGCGTATTTTATATATATATGCGTATGTATGCTTAAACAAGATGAGACATTTAATAATAAATCCCTCAAAATTTTTTATATATTAAGTCCTAAGTGTTCAAAGATATTTGGAATATCGAACGTCGCCTTCTAGCATGATAAAATTAATAGAGTTTTAAATATTTAATATGAGTTTGTTGTGTCACCACAAGGCAAGTATTAAGTATTTAAGATGTTAATTTATCACATTTGATGCTTATAAAGAAAATTGAACAATATTGTTTTGTTGTGTCACCACAAGGATGATATTTTCTTTTTTGAATATATGGAGTGCTAGGTTGGACTTAACTTGGATAATTTTGATTCGGATGTGCCACCACTTGATCAAAATAATCTAAGAGGCAAAAATACAAGGAGTTGCATAGTTGATGTAATTGACAAGAGTTGTCTACTTATTTATTTATATATAGTTTGTTGTGTCACCACAGGCTATATACATTTGAAATGGGATCCTTATTCTCACTAGCGAGATCTTTAATTAGATTTTGCTTAGAACTATATATATTGAGGGTAATATAGTTTGAAGAAAATAGTGGGAGATACCAATTTAAAACAAGACCTAATTTATTTTGGTAATTAATAAAAGAATGTATGTTAAAATGTTGTTAATTACAAATTCATTTACTGAAATTTTACAATGTCTAAAATCACTATCATTTGCGAAGCATATTAGATGCTAAATTAACCAAACCGTATTAAGCAGTTGGTTAAGGAATTTGAGAATAGTTCTCATGGTGAAAAGTTATCTTATGTCCTTAATCGTCTATCCTTGCAATGGTTGCGCATAATGCCTCGAGGAAGACATTGCTACTTTTAGAAAGTGGCAAGATGATGCACATTGGCTCGATGCATCATGCTCGCATCTATGAGTAACGAGCTTGGCGTCGGCGTGAAACTATGGATGCTCTACTATATTTACGCACATCAAGTAGTTGATGGTGAGGAAAGTGGGGCCGATAGATATCGAGATATCTAAGGAGCTCTTAGATCTAGAATGGCCAATGGCACTATAGATGCAGACAAAAGTTCTTAAACATAATCAATTTGATTGATCAATTAGGACAACTGGTTTTGTCATGGATGGAGAGTTGAGCGAAGATTTGATCTTGCACTCACTCCGGACTCCTTTCATAATTGTTGTGAATTTTCATATAAACAAGCTAGATATCGACCGTTGATTTTCTTAACATGTTGAAAAATGATGAGAGTCACTTTCCACCAAGAAAGACCATGTCTTCTTGGTAGGGGCCAAAGGATCTTATGAAAGAAGAGCGATTCAAAGAAGGTATATAGAAAGCAAAAACAAAGGATAATAAGAACAAAAGCGATACGGATAGCAAAGGAGTTTGCTTCCACCGCAATAAGCATGCACTGGAAAGAAAGCTGAGAAGCACCTTGCGTTGGCTAACCAAAGAAGCTTAATGAAGTTTCGGTTACAAATACAATTTTGTTCATGATTGAAATAAATTTTTCTTTAAGTCAAGGTTCTACTTGGGTATTGGATACCGACTTTGGTTATCATAAATATAGATTTATGAAGGGACCAAGCATAAGTAGAAAGCTAAACAAATATAAGTAATCCTATGTATGGGAAATGTAGCAAAGGTTGCCATATTAGCCATAGAAACTTTTAGTTTAGCAATGCTACACGCAAATCTATTAAGTCGATAAGTTGTTATTGTATTCCGGTTCTTGTTAAAAATATTATTTCCATTTTATTGTTGAACAATAAAATTTTTGGTATTATAATTAGGGGTGCTCAAAAATTCGGTTTTTGGTTTTTTTAAGCGAGATTGGAACAGACAAATTAATGCAGTTTTTTTCGATTTGATTTTTTCAAGATCTGGATTTTTCGATTTTTTATTTTTTCGGTTTGATGGCGGTAATGAAAATTTTGAATTGATATCTAGAAAAAAAGAAAAAAACCGAAAACCATACAAATAATATATTAACAAATAATTGGCCCATAACATTATGCAATAATTGGCCCATAACATTATCTGATAGAATTTTGTACCAATTATTTGTTAATATATTATTGTAAATCAAAAAGGGCTGTTTTTATATTAAATTTGTTAATATAAAAAAATTATTTAATTATTTAGTGTCTCTAAAGCAAAACCAAAAAAAAATCGATCTTGATTTTGTCTTAGAACCAAATCACAAAGCAAACCTGGTTATTCGATGCAAGTGCAGGTTCTTGATTTTCTGGATTTTTTCGGTTCGATCTTAGGTTAGGTTTTTTCTAAGATCTTAGGTTCGGTTTTTACCGATGAGCACCCCTAATTATAATTAAGAACAATTGTTGTTCTATTTATAATAATAATGTTTTGTATAGAATTTGGAATATTACTTAATAAATTTTGTATACTTGACTTACATGAAAATAATTTTGCATATTGAACAAATTAGTATAAGAAAAGGAGATGATCATTCAAAGAGTTGAATGTGTGTATTTTCTTTGAAATACAAGTATAAATTATTTGAAAGGTTCAAAGAATTGAAATGAAACAAATTGACAATGTATTAAGATTCTTTGATTAGATCAAGGAATAAATACTTGTGAAATAAGTTTCTAGATCATCTTAAATGGTTTTTTCATAATGGGCGCCTCGATCATGAATAATTGATTGATGTATTTGAATGGAAAAATCGTACCTTGTTGGACATAGTGCGGTCCATAATGATTTTACTGACATTCGATTATCCTTTTAGGGTCATGTCCTAGAAATGGTTGCATATATCTACGAAAAAGGTAACCTCAAAATCCATTTGAAGACTCCATAAAAGTTATGGACGGGGAGGATTCTAATCTTAAGTATGTTAAGATAAGGGGTTGTCCAACTTATGTGAAAAGGTTTCAAAGGATAAGCTTGGGACAAGATTTGACAAGTCTGATTTGTGGGACATCCTAAAGTAAGTTTAGGGTATATGTTCTATAATCCTACTTAGCAAAAGGTGTTTGTTGCGAAACACACGCCTTCTAAGATAAATGTGTTTATTATTGAAGGGGCTAGTGGGAGGATAATAGATCTTGAAGAGTTCAAGAACCACAAAATACTATAAGTCGAATAAGAGGAACACAGATAGACCTATTATCGACAATAAATCGAATCGTAAATCGGAATAGTACCAAAGATACCTAGGAGGTATGGATTCATCATGGATGATGATGATGAGGTACACATCATAGAATATGATGATCCGAGTTACATTCGATGAGGTAAGACTTCTAGTGTGTACAAAAGGGTCGATGGGAGGCGTCGTGAAATTTCTAGTATTATATGTTGATATACTACGGATGAGGAATAACTTATCAATGCTACAATCGGAAAAGATAAAGTTGTCTAAACATTCCTCCATGAATGGTTTGGGAAGAGTATCTTAATTGGGGATAAAATCTATATAGATGATACTGAGAGGATGCTCGACTTAACCCAAGGAGCGTATATTCATTTGATGCTAAAGTCGTTTAGCATGGCAAACTCCAAGAGATGTCTCATGTCGATGAGCTATGGAGTGTATCTCTCTTAATAGTCCCCACAGACTCTCGAAAGAGAGGTCGCATGAGTGACAAATCATGAATGCAATGAAATGTACGAGACACGATGTTGATCGGTCATATTATGGAGAAGTTCACTATGAGTGCATGAAAAACATCTTAAAGTGCTTGGCCGGCACTAAGGATGTGATCATATTCATGGTGGGTCTTAATTAAAACTAGAGGGCTTAACGAGACTCAAGTTTTTCGAGACGCAGACCAGACGACGAAAAAAATCCACTTTAAGGTAAAGGGTTACCTTGAACAATGGTGCGATGAATTGGAAAGGTTCCAAACAAAGAAAAGAGTTCTTTGGTTTAGTGATAAAGACAAAGTATATAGCTATAAATGAAGTTGCCAAGTTGATTGTTTGGATTAAAAGTTCATTCTGAGAACTAGGAATAGTTCCTAAGTCTCATCTTGGATCTAAACATGTGTTGTGGCACTTTCATTTGATTATTAGAATCATTGAAAGATGGGAAATAACTATAGAGATAGTGGACTCTCAAGAACAACATTACATATCCATTAACTAAAGCTTATCCAATGACGGATAATCGTCACTTAGAGAGAAGAAGAGTATGAGATACCATGACGATTGGCTTTAGTGCAAGTGGGAGATTGAAAGTAGTATGCACACAAGCCAATCATGTTTGATGATAAAGCATATACTTTGTAACAATCTTATTCATTTATTAATAAAAAGTATTAATTTATTAAAGGCTTTTAATTATCTACATGATCTTTGTTTTATAATATGTGATAAACCCATAGTTTTAAGCAATGCTTTTAGAATAATGATGATGATCATTCTAATGAGATTTAAATTCTTAGAAAGCTTAAAAGCTGAAATAGTTCCCAATCGTTGGATTACTAAATTGGGATTAGTGAATCCGGATAGATTGGTACATCGTTAACTTGCTTTCTCATTGGATGAGGATGATTGATCTCATGATCATTTGTGTGGAGACACTAAAGCAAGTATGTAGGTGCTTATTGGAGAATAAGTTCATTTGAATGTGGCTCGCTAAGGAATACCTAATGGAGTTTTACTTGTGCATCATAGGAATTCTGTAGTGATAGTAGTCAATAGTGATTCTTGGACTTGAGGTCATCATAGTATCTTGTGTATGATGAGTTATACTTTGACTTATTCCTTAAGACCCTTAGGGTATATCAAAGGGTATGCTTGGGTATAATAAGTTGTACATGGAGATAATGTATGATCAATAAAGAATCTACCACTTCTAATAAAAGAAGAGAAATGTCTATGTGATTCGATAAATGACAACCCAGTAGTCCTTGGCCAAGGCGAATGAAATTAGAAAGGAGTTTTAATTTGCATTATTTGGAGTTAATGCGTTTAAGGATCGAAATACATATAATTAAATAAAATAAGACTTGACAAGATAATTCCATGTCTTATATTTAATTGGGACATTGTATTGTCTACGATAACTATTTACTCAAAGGTTCTTTTATGATTAATGTTGAAATCTATATTATCACGAAAAGTCGTTGATCGCTAGGGAGGCTTATCCTATTGTAGAATAAATATTATTTATTTAAATAAATTAATTGTTTAATTTATTTATTTAAATAAGATTAGAATTGTTCTAATTGATTTATTCACAACCGGGTTTAATATGGAGAACCTAAAGGGTCACACCATAAAAGGAAGAATAATTATTTAAGAAGTTAATGGCATAATCGTAATAATATATTAAGTATATTTAATTTAATCTATGGTGATAGAATAAATTAAATAGCTTAATATTTATTATTTAATATTTTAGAAATATTAAATATAAATTAATAAGAGGAGTCTTATTAATATTATTACAATTATTATTATTTTAATTTCTAAAGAGTTTAGAAATTAATTTAATATAAGTACTCTCATTTATTCCTAATAGGATTAGGAGGTTAAATTAATTAAAAGAGTTTAATTAATTATCCCTAATAAGATAAGGGAGCTTAATTAATTAAAGGATTTTAATTAATTAAAATAAAACCCAATTCCTTAATTGTTAAGGAGGGTTGCCCACATCTATAAATAAGAGGAGTCTTATTATGGGTGGATGGGGTTGTTGATTTTTAACAACGATATTATAATTCCAATGGTTGGAGAATACGCTCCTTTTCTATAGAGATAGAAAAACTAGGGTTTAATTAACCACCCATCTTCTTGAATCCTTCTTCTTCCTTGGTGGATCACCTCTAGATGCCAAACACTTGGGTGGCTAACGTTGATCAAAGGAAGGAACCCAAACCGGGTGAATTCAAGTTGAACGAGAAAGGATTTGGAGATGAACTTGTACCTGAGGAAGCTCGATCTTCAAGGGTATGATTTTATTCTTTATCTTTTCGTTTAATTAATAATTGTGCATAAAGGGTGATCCGGGTATATGGTTTGTAAAATTTTAAAACTCTGATTTTTACACGTTTCCGCTAAATTTGTGCAATTTGATTGCGTTCATGAATATTACAAACCTGAAAGTGGCATCAGAGCCAAACCTTTATACGAATTATTAATTATTTTAATTTGATATGTGTATTGATATGTGTTTAGAACAATTTAATTGGGCATAATTTTTTTGTATAAAATTTATTAAAAAAAAATCACAAAATATCTTGATTTACGTTTATCCTTATTCACGAAATCTTGTCTTTGTAAATCATAAAATCTGCTTTTGCCATTTGAGTCAATATCCAATCTGAAAGAAAAAAAACATTAGAAATTTTGAAAAGCGAGTTGTTGTTTCTTTGCTACACTTTGTATTCTTTTTTTTTTTCCAAGTGGATGACTTATCATAATTTTGTTATACATCTGAGGGTGGCGTGAATCACTTGGATCAAGTAACATGAGATTTCCTTAGAATATATATATAATATATTATATATATAATATACTTAATAATTTTATAATTAAAATAAAAATTTATTTTAATTTTAAAATAAAAAAATTATTTTAATTTTAAAATTAAATTTCATACTAACTAATTAGAGTTGGAATTAGATTCCATGATAACTAATTGGAGTTGAAATTGGATTACATGTTTCCTTAAATAAAGGAGTTTATTTAGATATGAAATAAGATTTCATATTATTCAAAATAAAAGAGTTTATTTGTGAATAGGAAAAAGAATCGATCTTTCCTTAAGTAAAGGAGTTTATTTAGATATGAAATTAGATTTCATATTATTCAAAATAAAAGAGTTTATTTGTGAATAGGAAAGAGTATCCGTGGTTCCTTTAGAAAGGAGTTTTTTTTTTACATGGAATTGGATTCCATAATTAATTAAAATAAAGGAGTTTATTTTCATTAAAGATTTTGATTAAAATAAAATAGTTTATTTTATTCAAAATTGGATAAATTAAAATAAAATAGTTTTATTTTGATTTAAATTTGGATTGAAATAAAGGAGTTTATTTTAATTCAAAATTAGATTTTATACTAACTAAATTTGCCCATTAAATAATATCAATATATATATTAAATGTTTATTACTCATGAGATGAATGTTATTTATTGATACATATGGAGATGTGTATGATAATAAATGGGATTGATTATGGACTATTGACCAATGTGATTGGATTTTATTTTAGTTGGATGCATGAATGTATGAGTTTTATTAAATGGGGTCTGCGTACCTCGCCTTCTCTAATTTTTACGAATGTAAATTCTATCTCCTCTCTATGTACTTCCCTTGATCACGATCAAGGTTTCTATTTATTTTAATTAGTTTTGTAATAGGAATAGTTAGAATTAATTTTGAAAAATTGGAGATCAAGGAAGCGAGGCGCTTGAAGACTCGTTTGTAATGGAGCAGGGTTTAAATGTAATAGTTATATTTAAATATTATTTCTTGCACCCCTAGGATTTGACCTTTTGGTTCACTTGGTGGCTCTAGTGAACCAAACTAGAATAAAAGTCCATAATCAATCCGGGTAGAATATAGTATTCTATATGTGCATGCTTATACTATATATATTATATATTATGCAAACATGCTTCGCATGTTAATTAATATAATAGCGTATTTTATATATATATGTGCATGTAATAAGCTAAACAAGATGAGACATTTAATAATAAATCCCTCAAATTTTTTTATATATTAAGTCCTAAGCGTTCAAAGATATTTGGAATATCGAACGTCGCCTTCTAGCATGATAAAATTAATAGAGTATTAAATATTTAATATGAGTTTGTTGTGTCACCACAAGGCAAGTATTAAGTATTTAAGATGTTAATTATCACATTTGATGCTTATAAAGAAAATTGAACAATATTATTTTGTTGTGTCACCACAAGGATGATATTTTTCTTTTTGAATATATGGAGTGCTAGGTTGGACTTAACTTGGATAATTTTGATTCGGATGTGCCACCACTTGATCAAAATAATCTAAGAGGCAAAAATACAAGAGTTGCATAGTTGATGTAATTGACAAGAGTTGTCTACCTATTTATTTATATATAGTTTGTTGTATGTCACCACAAGGCTATATACATTTGAAATGGGATCCTTATTCTCACTAGCAGATCTTTAATTAGATTTTGCCGAACTATATATATTGAGGGTAATATAGTTTGAAGAAAATAGTGGGAGATACCAATTTAAAACAAGACCTAATTTATTTTGGTAATTAATAAAAGAATGTATGTTAAAATGTTGTTAATTACAAATTCATTTACAGAATTTTACAATGTCTAAAGAAGGGGAGATTGTGAGATCCCGAATTTTATGAAATAAAAGTATTCAATTTTTCTATTTTGGTAAATAGTTAAATTGATAAAAGTTTAAAGTTAAGGGTCATATTTGAAAATTTTTCAAAGTAAGCAAGTTGTCATAAAATAATCGATAGTAAAAGTAATGCGATGTCTGGCGTGGTTGCATAGTAGTAGCTACGGTATTGATTATTATTGATGCTTATGTGAGAAGTCACTCGATTATACTCAATTATTGCTACAATAATTGCTGCATCATATCTCTCATATTATTGATTCAATTATTGTCACAGTATCATCTGCATAATATTTTATATATTATTAAAACAATAATTGAGACAACAAAGTTATTCATATTATTAAATTGCAATATTTACAATGTCTAGAAGTTACATCGAGGAGAGGTTTGGTCATCTAATTGCAACGCTATTAATAAGGAGAAATCCTTATCGGAAAGCCCCTCTTTCACAGGAACGACACAGGTTGTTAAAAATTGTGAGTTATAATATAAATGATGAATAAGTTCGTGTTTATTAAAGATGAAATTGATAGTTCCATTGATTTGGAATTATTAGTGTTAGTGAAAATTGACATTTATTTCGATAATAATTAATGTCTGGAAGTTATCGGGTAATTAATCGGATAAATGAGGAATTAATTGCTATTAATTCACATGATTATAACAATTTGTTCAAATGTGTGTACTGTTGATTCACATTCATGTACTATTAGGGGAGTTGGTGCAAGATTGATAATACTTGCATGACTAAGTTAAAGATGGAGGTATAGATGGAGGTACTATACTGTTATTCATATTTTCACATGATTATAACTATTGAATCACATGATTGAACTATTGATTCACATTATTTACTATTAGGGGAGGTGGTGCAAGTTTGATAATACTTGCAGGACTAAATTAAAAATGAAAGAAAAGTTGGAGGTATTGTACAAAACGTGCAATTATCGAAACTATATTTTTTTTATAAATAAAAGCTCATTCTTCCTTCATTTCTCACCAATTCACTAAAGCTATAAAACATTTATTATAGAGAGAAATTTTAGAGAGAAAGAAGAAGAGAAGTCTGCTACCTCACTATTCTAGTATCCAGTTTTCTTCTGAGGTAAGGGGTATTATTCTTTCGTATTCATGAAGAGAGTTATTTTCTTTCAATACTTGTAAGGGTTGTTATTCCATTCTTTATTATTATGTTGGAATAACCTGTCTATGCGAAGTCCCGCATACATGGTGAAATTCTTTTGTTATTCCATTCTTTATTATTTTGTTGGAATAACTTTATGCATTATGATCTATCGCGTGCACAGTGATTTACATTGTTATTCCATTCTTTATTATTTTGTTGGAATATCACATGCATGCGGATTACGATAACTTTGTTCCATTCTTTATTATTACATTGGAATAACTTTTATGCATGCGGTCTATCGCATGCACGGTGATTTACATTGTTATTCCATTCTTTATTATTACATTTGGAATATCACATGCATGCGGCGGATTACGCATGACACGTTTCCGATTCTTTATTATTACATTAGAATAACCTATCTGTCTTGATCGATCGCGTGCACGTGATTTCTGTTGTTATTCCATTCTTTATTATTACATTGGAATATCACATGCATGCGATTCTGCACGACTCGGTTCCATTCTTTATTATTACATTGGAATAACTTTTACATGCGTGCGGTTTATCGCATGCACGGTGATTTCATTGTTATTCCATTCTTTATTATTACTTTGAATATCTCGCTTGTGCGGATTCGCATGACCTAATTCCATTCTTTATTATTACATTTGGAATATCACATGCATGCGGATTCTGCGTGACACGGTTCCATTCTTTATTATTACATTGGGAATAACACATGCATGCGGTCTATCGCATGCATGGTGAATTCTTCTGTTATTCCATTCCTTATTATTCTGTTAGAATAACCTATCTATGTGGATTACCGCATGCATGGTGAATGATCCTTTCTATTCATTCCTTATTAAATTGTGGAAATGATCTGTTTACATGGATTACCGCATGGCGGGTTAAAATTCATTTACAATTTCGTAATTTTTCAGACATTCAAAATTCTGGAAAAAAATTTGGGAGGATATTATGATAAGTTTTCTAACATCTCCAAGTGGAATCACTGAAAGAGGAGTTGTAGATTTTTGTATGGACAATTTTTAACAAAGCACGAAAAAGTGAAAAAGGAGAAAAATCTACTGCCCAAAATTTTGTAAGGGCTGTTTCGGCCACTTAATTTGTGAGAATAATTCCGGCCTTTTGGGACATGGAAATATATGGTATAAAGTACCTCCTTTCCAAAAATGAGCTCAATCCGACTTAAAATGAGCAAGTTATGAATATTTCAATATTTAGGTTTTTCCGACAAAAAATGCTATAACCGGAGTTCTATAACTCCGATGACCATGAAATTTAAACTGGAAGCTCACATTAACATGTGTAAGATCCTGCCAAGATTTTGGAATTTCTAGAGTTAAACTTGAGGTAGCTAATTTCGTAAGGAATTAATTAGAAATTGATTTTTTGAAAAATACGTAAGGGAGTTGAAAAATTATAAAAAAAAATACTTATACTGTATGAAATATATGTATATAAGTTTGGACAAAGGATAGAAAAATAATAAGTTGATTTGGTAAATTTTCATGAAAATGGTTTAGTTATGAACATATGAGTTAAATATGTTATGTGAAGTTGAAAAATTGTTAAATAGGATTTTATGGCTTGAAAATCCTATATAAGGTATATGTAGATTTTTGATGAGGGATTTGATCATTGGTGATAAAATCTTATGAGTATGGCATTTTTGAATGATTAAATGCATTATTTGGTAAAGTGTAAACAATTAAAATAAATTATTTATAAGTTTAAAAAATGATTAAAATATTGTTATAATATTAATGATATTGGATTATGAAATTATTAAGTGATCGATAACATTGGGATATTCTTGAACCCTGGATAAATTATATTATAAATGTTTAATATTTATCCTTTATCTCATTTGATTGATTCTTTATATCATTGTCCTGATCCTTATGCTTATATTGTGTTGAAAGTCATATGTGGCTTACGTGCATAGATGGACTTGGTATGATTATGACCAGGGATTATTCGGTATAATCATGACCATAATATTACAAATGATGTGGTAAAAGTCATCTTTGGCCCGTAGTGCATAGATGGACTTCGTATGATTATGATCAGGGATTATTCGGTATAATCATTACCGTAATTGAAAACACGAATATCCTTGGCCCGTAGTGCATGAATAATTTGTGGTCGTAATACTAACGAATATCCTTGGCCGTAGTACAGGGATGATTCGATGATGTGGATTAATTATTAAGCTGAGTCTCAGCGATAACATATTGATAATACAATTTTTAATTCGTAGAAGATAGTAGATATCATGCTC
The DNA here is from genome assembly GCA_020205615.1 of Panax quinquefolius. Classification (NCBI taxonomy): domain Eukaryota; kingdom Viridiplantae; phylum Streptophyta; class Magnoliopsida; order Apiales; family Araliaceae; genus Panax; species Panax quinquefolius. The sequence continues at coordinate 99,549,834 of CM035152.1, read as the reverse complement.
TACTTGACTCTTGTTGTATGTCTTTGGCCTGTAGAACAAAGATGAATTGTTAATGAATATCTTTGGCCCGGAGTGCAAAGATGAATTTATTAGTATGATTATGAACAAGAATTATGATTTGGTATAACCATGATTTTTGATGTTTCAGGTAGAGACAGGTGATGAAAATTATCTTCATTCTAGGTGTAAAAAGGAATTTAGAATCACAATTATGATTATGAGTTATTCATATGATTGTGGACAGGAATTGTTGATTGATGTTACAGGGATAAAACATTATTGGTGGACTTTTAACATGGAGAAGATAATAGACCTGATGGTCTATTTGACTCTTCTAATGAATTTCTTGTTCCACTGCAACAATGGTTGAAAAGTTTTATCATCTACCATATGTTCTAAATCTCTGATTTATTATTGACGAAGGCTATTGATAATTTAATTATCTTTAGTCATGATATTCTTTACTGGGCTATTTGTGCTCACCCTTTTGTTTCACAATTCCTTTCAGGTATTAAGAGTGTATCTGGGTCGAGCGGGGGTAACAGGGGATTAGAACGGTGGTCTATAGCTGTTGAGGTTTCCCTTAAAATAGTATGGAAGTAATTTTATTGAGAATTATAGATAAGTGTGTCGTATTGTATACGTCATTTTAACTGTTGATTTTGGTGAACCAAATAGGGTGAGGTGAACCCAACTTTGGAAGGGCATTTTTGCCACTATCATACAAGACGTCTAATGACAGATGACTTCGTGTTATTATAAGACAGGGTTGTGCACATCCACTTGCTGAGTATATCTACGAGCACTACCTATATAATCTTGGAGTGTGTTTGAAATATGATTCTCAATTGGAGACAATGGAGATAATTATAAGTCAAGAGAAGACTCACCATTGGAAAGAAGATGATAGCAATCTTCTTATTTTTCTTTGGGGACTATTAGGTCAACCAGGATAATTACGTGGACATATGATATCTATCATAACCTAGAAGCATGGCCTCCCATGTACGAAGGTTTCCTTGAGTATTTTCTAAAGATTTTAATTTCTAAAACAGCTTTTTATTGTACTTTTATGTAAAGTACCATTGTAAGGTTGTGGTCGAGGCACCATGAGAGTTACATACATTTGTATTAAAACTCGCGATTTAAGCGTAATCGATTAATTTACGCGACAGTTCAACAGTTGTATAAATGAAGTTTGTATTTGATTTTTATAGTATGATATCTGGCGACTCAGAATGGGTTGTGTGGACCTATTTTGGGGGCGTCACACATGATATCTACTATTTTCTATGATTTAAAAAGTTTATCATTAACTTTATCGCTGGGACTCAACTTAATAAATAAATCACATCATCGAATTATCCCTGCACTACGGGCCAAGGATATTCATTAGTATCACGTCCACAAATTATTCTTGCACTACGGGCCAAGAATATTCATATAATCATTAATGGTCATGATCATAATGAATTATCACTGGTCATAATCATACCATTCAACAGTCCATCTATGCACGTAAGTCAAAGATGACTTTCATCGCAATATAAGCATGAAGATGATGACAATGATATAAGAATACAATTAAAAGAAAGCAACGAATAAATTTTTAAATATTTATAACTTAATTTATCCAGAATTCAATAATGTCCAAATTGCCAACATGATACTGCTTTGTGGAGTAAAATTCAAGAATAATATCCATGTATCTAAAATAATTTGAACAGAAAAGAAATGAATTTTTTCGGTGAATAGTACCCCGTGAATAGTACCCTGTAAATAGTACTTCAGGAATAGTACCCCGTGAATAGTATCCTGACATGAAAAGTTCCTCGAATACCCGAGTGAACAATATTTGAGTGAATAGTAACCGGGTGAATAGTAACTCGTGAATAGTACCCAAGCATGAAAAGTGCCCCAAATACCCGAGTGAACAATATTTGAGTAAATAGTAATCGGGTGAATCGTAACTCGTGAATAGTACCTCGACATGAAAAGTGCCCCAAATACCGGAGTGAATAATATTCTAGTGAATAATAACTGGGTGAATAGTAACCCGTGAATAGTACTCAGGGTGAAAATATTGATATTTAATAAGAAAGTTCAGATTAATATTCCAATGAAACGATACTGGATGAAGCGCAAAACTCAAGAATATTCCACTAATTCCAAGGATTATAAAAGCAATACTTACCATAGTAAGTTTAGATTTAAGAATATGAAACGAAATAATATACGAAACTGCAAATGGATTTTCACCTGTCATGAGGTACGTAATCTGCGTAGACAGGTTATTCCAATATATTAAAGAATGAATACAAAAAAATAGTATTCCTTATAAATATGAAAGAAATAATACCCCTTACCTTAGTAGAAAAATTGAATCTTTACAATGATAGTGAAGTAGCGAAACTCTTCTTCTTCTTCTCTATTTCTTCTCTCTATAGTTTCTCTTGTAAATCTCAGTGAATTGGTGAGAATGAAAGAAGAATTAAGCTTCTATTTATAGGAGAATGGACTAAATAGTAACTAATTCATGAACGGTCTAGATTGATTTACTATTAGAACGGATGGTTCATATCAATTACTTTTAAAACCACCACCGACGGTCCAGATTGATTTACTTTTAAAACCACCACCGACGGTCCAGATTGATTAACTATTAAAACCACCATCAATGGTCCAGATTGGTTATCTATTAAAACCACCATCGACGGTCCATAAAATTAGTAAATCTTCCCATGGAATACTAAGTCAAACTTACAACAAACGCCTCATAACAATCCCTATATTTATATCAAAAATTGAATAAATATTTGCTATAAATTATTTATCTTTAAAAAACACATTTTTTAATCTATTAACAATTATTCATCATTAATATTATAACTCACAACATTTAACAACCAGATCATTTCCAGGAAAGAGGGGGCTTTCTGATAAGGATTTCTCCCTATTGGCGCGCGATTAGGTGACCAAACCTCTCCTCAACAGAACTTTCTAGACATTGTCAATATTGCAAATAATAATATGAATAACTTTGTCGTCTCAATTATTGATTTAATAATATAAAATATTATACTATGACAATAATTGAATCAAATAACGTGAGATACTATGCAACAATTACTATAGCAATAATTGAGTATAACTGAGTGACTTCTCACGTAAGCATCAATAATCAATAAGCGTGTCTTCTTATGCGATCACGCGTATTACTTTTACTTTTACCAATTTGGATAGTTCAACAGTTTAACGGTAAAATTTTCGCCGTTATTTTTATAAAAAGTTATTTCTGTCGTTTTCTAACTACGACAATACTTTCGTTGTGGGGTCCACTAATGATTGTGTCGTCGAACGAATATTTCCTGACAAAGAGAATATTCCCAGACACAACGAATATTTTATATCAACTTGCTTACTTTGCAAAAAAATTCACATATCACCCTTAATTTTAACCTTTTATCAATTAAACCATTTATTAAATAGAATAATAATTATAAGAAAATTAAATACTTTCATTTCATAAAATTCGGGGTCTTACAATCTCCCCTCCTTATGAAATTTTGCCCTCGAAATTTACGTACATACCTAGTATGCAGAAGAGGTTAAGATACTTTGATTTCATTTCAGATTCTAACTCCTAGGTCATTTCCTCCACATCGTGGTTTCTCCACAAAACTTTAACTTGAGGTATAACCTTGAAGCGTAGAATATGATCCTTCTTATCCAAGATTTTAACAGGTACCTCTTCATACGTTAAATCTTCCGCTATCTCATCCGGTTCTAATTCAATAATGTGGTTCGGGTCGTCCATATATTTACGTAACATCGATACGTGAAAAACGTTATTAACACGCGACATACTTAGCGGTAAGGCAATTCTATAGGCCACAGATCCTACTCGATCGAGGATTTCAAATGGGCACAAAAAAATCGAGGGTTGAGATTTCATCTCTTCGTCGATTCTTGCTTTTAGAATAATGTCTTCTTGCACTTTCTTCTTCACATTCATTAGATCTGAGTCTGTAGCTTGAGCAACTTTAACTTTATCAATTAAAGTCGGTTCTAATTGTATACTCGCTATCTTCACTTAGGTTCTTGGAGTCTTTAACTCTATCTCCATCTTTTGTAAGTTATACAAAATGGGTCTTTGTGTTAACAACGTCATACTCGTAATCGCATACGATCTTCTACTCAACTCGTCAGCTACTACGTTCACTCTTTCGCTATGATATTGAATAATATGGTCGTAATCTTCAACAGCTCGAGCCAACATCTTCGACGCATGTTACATTCGTTTTGGGTGAAAAAATATTTCAGGGTTTTGTATCAGGTTCAAGGTCGATACAAAATTCGATTTCACGCTCTGAGGGTAGGCCAGAAAGTTCTTCGAGAAATATGTCAGGAATTTTTTAACAATAGAAATATCATTCAGATCTGACGTATTTTTTGTTTAAATCTGTGACATGGCTAAGAAAGCTTGACATCCGTTTTTCAATAAACGAATAGCTTTATGGCTTGATATGACAGTGATCGACTTTAGTGTTTTGGTTGCTTGAATTCGCATAATATGTTGGTTAAGAATATGAAAGCTAATAACCTTACGAAAGCAATCAATTTTATCATGATGAGTAGTCAACCAATCAATCCCTAAAATCACATCGAATGCTAGTATTTTCAAAGAGATAAGATCGACAGGTAACGTGCGGGTACCGATTTGAATCAAATAAGATTTATAAACAGTGGATGTAATGAAGGTTTCTTCTAAAGGAGTTTTAACAGATAAGTCAAAGTCTAATTTCTCCGGAGTCGAGTTTAAATGTTAAGCACAATTAAGTAAAATAAAAGAGTGGGTAGAACTGGTAGCGAATAAGGTATAGACTTCGTAATAGTTTATGATTAGCTTACCCGTGATAACCTCGTTCGGGTTTCTCATCACAAAAAATGCTCTCTCTTAAACTATCGATTTTGACTTTTCTGGAACATCCTTTGACGTCACCATCCTAGCTGGACTTGACTTCACTACACGACAAAATCGGGCTAAGTGACCTTCTCTTCCGCAATTATAACATGTTTTGGACTGTTGCGCACAGTTTGGACTGATGTGTCCTTCCCATCCGCATTTGTAATATATGATCAGCGATTGTTCTTCTTCCTTAACAACAAGTGTTGGTGCTGACGTCTTTCCATCATTATTGAATATCCTCTTCTTGAAATTTCCACTTCTATTATCTTGGCCATGATTACCACCGAAGTGGTTACCATTTCTGGCATGTTAACTCCCTCCACGTTTGTTGTCACCGCTTTGATGACTGCTACCACTGGTATTATCGACTTGTCGGTTGCTCTCTCTTCATTGGGTTGACTCATTATCGCGCTCCAATAACTAAGCCCTATTTACAACATCTAAATATAAACACAGTTTGTGAGAAATAAGGTATTGACGTATTTCGGGTCTCAAACCTCATAGAAACATTCGCGTCATTCTCTCCTCATTATCAATCAAATGGGATGCAAACCGGGACAACTCGACAAACTTAGCCTCGTACTACGACACGGTCATATTGTTTTGCTCCAACTAAATAAACTCCACCTCCTTCATGTGACGAATACTTTTGGGAAAGTACTTGTCGTTAAACAGTTCTTGGAACTTTTCCCAAGACATTTTGAGTGCGGCAGGCTGAGTACGTTTTATTGATTCCCACCAATAATCTGCCTCTCCTCTCAATATGAAGGTGGCAAAGGGAACCTTTTGCTTGTCGGAGCATCCAAAGACATCAAATATCTTGGTGATCTGCTTTATCCACGTCTCCGCCTTAAGTGGTTTTGGCTCTCCCAAAAACTCCGGTGGTCCCAGCTCCTTGAACTGCTTCGCAGTGACCATTCGAGAGTTGCTAGTGTTTCCACCTGCATTTTGAACAACAGTCACTCTCGCCTGATGTTGCATGAATTGCATGAAACCTTTGAACATCCCATCGTTCATCATTTGATCGGTGTTGTTGTTTACCTGAGGATTATTGTCTTCCTGTTGCACATTATCCTGGATATTGATCGTTGGTGACTCAATGGTCTCATGTGCTTCATTGCTTATCTCGATATTTTCAGATGCCATTTTCGAACACTGCCACAAAACAAGGGTTAATTGACATGCCATATATTATCCCTATACTTTTACCGACCAATTAAATACCAAAAAAATACTTAGGTAGGTCATACTAGCGAAGGAATTCCCCGTCTCTCCCCTCCTAGTTCTTGTCTCACATCTCAGCCAGGGATCATATCCCAAAGCTTTGATACCAACTGTGATGCCCCCAAAATGGGTATACATCACCCATCTTGGGTCGCCAAATACATGGTACTGAATACAAATACAAACTTAATTATACAACATGAGCTGAGAGTTTTTACACGAATATTATCTTCTAGACAATATCCAAACTCAAATGGAGTCCTCATTACATTTATTGTCACACTATTTTATAGAATAGTGAGGACTACTATAACACCATCTCGGACCATCACTCCGCTTCCCGACTAGTTAAAATTTCGTTCTCATTTTACGAAGAGAACAATGGAAGTAAAAGGGTGAGCTCAACTAGCCCAAAGAAGAAATATTATGACTAAGATAATGCAGAATAAGTTATCATTAGCCTTCAATAATGTTAAACTGATATAATATAATAGACAACAAGTTTAACTGCAGTGGAACAAGCAATCCATTAGAAGAGTCAAGTAGAGCATGATATCTACTATCTTCTATGATTTAAAAAGTTTATCATTAACTTAATTTATCTCTGGGACTCAACTTAATAAATAAATCACATCATCTAATTATCCCTGCACTACGGGCCAAGGATATTCATTAGTATCACATCCACAAATTAAACTTGCACTACGAGCCAAGAATATTCGTGTAATCATCATACCTAATTATCCCTGGTCATAATCATACCAATCAATAGTCCATCTATGCACGTAAGCCAAAGATGACTTTCATCACAATACAAGCATGAGGATGATGACAATGATATAAGAATTCAATTAAAAGAAAGCAAAGGATAAATTTTTAAATATTTATAACTTAATTTATCCATAATTCAATAATGTCCAAATTGTCAACATGATACTGCTTTGTGGAGTACAATTCAAGAATAATATCCATGTATCAAAAATAATTTGGACAGAAAAGAAATAAAAAATTTCGGTGAATAGTACCTTGTAAATAGTACTTCGAGAATAATACCCCGTGAATAGTATCCCAACATGAAAAGTGCCCCGAATACCCGAGTGAACAATATTTGAGTGAATAGTAATCGGGTGAATAGTAACTCATGAATAGTACCCTGACATGAAAAATGCCCCGAATACCCGAGTGAATAATATTCTAGTGAATAGTAACTGGGTGAATAGTAACCCATAAACAGTACCCCGGGTGAAAAATATTGATATTTAATAAGAAAGTTCAGATCAATATTCCAGTGAAACGATACTGGATAAAGCACAAAACTCAAGAATTTTCCACTAATTTCAAGGATTATAGAAGCAATACTTACCATAGTAAGTTTAGATTTAAGAATATGAAACGAAATAATATACGAAACTGCAAGGATTTTCACCTGACATGCTGTACGTAATCCGTGTAGACAGGTTATTCCAATATATTAAAGGATGAATACGAAAAATAGTATTCCTTATGAATATGAAAGAAATAATACCCCTTAGCTTAGTAGAAGGCTGGATACTGCAATAGTGAAATAGCAGAATACTCTTCTTCTTACTCTCTATAGTTTCTCTCTCTATAGTGTCTCTTGTGAATCTCAGTGAATTGGTGAGAATAAAAGAAGAATTAAGCTTCTATTTATAGGAGAATGGACTAAATAGTAACTGATTCATGAACAGTTCAGATTGATTTACTATTAGAACGAACGGTTTATATCGATTACTTTTAAAACCACCACCGATGGTCCAGATTGATTTACTTTTAAAACCACCACCGACGGTCCAGATTCTTTTTCAGGAAAGAGGGGGCTTTCCGATAAGGATTTCTCCCTATTGGCGCGCAATTAGGTGACCAAACCTCTCCTCGACGGAACTTTCTAGACATCGTCAATATTGCAAATAATAATATGAATAACTTTGTCGTCTCAATTATTGATTTAATAATATAAAATATTAATACTGTGACAATAATTGAATCAAATAACGTGAGATACTATACAGCAATTACTGTAGCAATAATTGAGTATAACTGAGTGACTTCTCACGTAAGCATCAATAATCAATACCGTGTGCTACGATACAACCACGCGTATTACTTTACTTTTACCACCGGGTAGTTCAACAGTTTAACGGTAAAACTTTCGCCGTTATTTTTATAAAAAGTTATTTTTGTCATTTTTTAACTACGACAATACTTTCGTTGTGGGGTCCACCAATGATTGTGTCATCGAACGAATATTCTCTGACAAAAAGAATATTCTCTGACACAACGAATATTTTATATCAACTTGCTTACTTTGCAAAAAAATTCACATATCACCCTTAACTTTAACCTTTTATCAATTAAACTATTTATTAAATAGAATATTAATTATAAGAAAAATTAAATACTTTTATTTCATAAAATTCAGGGTCTTACAGGGTCGCTCAGCATAAACTCTAGAGATTAAATACTTTGTTATTACGTAGAATTAATTCTTGTTATTCAATTAAATATCGTTGAAATTTTAAAGCGTTGTACTCTTTCATTATTGAATTATTTCTTTGCATATGATGCGAGAAAAACTTATTATTGATTAACGATTTGTTCATCTATTTCAAAGTTCTTCAAACTTTTGTGTCATTCTATCGAATCGATAGTCTAATCTTTTTGACTCTTATACATTATTGTATGTTTAACTTGTGGAGCAAATTTGTTGCTCACCCTTATTTAAATATAACATTTCAGCTAGGAACGAATTAGCAGGAGGGGCAGAGAAGGACAAAGGCATGTATTGCTGGAGTAGTAGTGATGAACATTAATATTTATGTTGTTTTGTAAACCCTTTTTGTATATCTAAGGGTAAGAATGTAATTTTAAGGTTAGATAACCTAGGATGATGTTGTTAACATATTAATTAATGATATGTAAGTTTATATTCATCAATGAATGGGTAGTTAGATGCTATTTATATTGTGGATCGTCAGCACCAAACTCGGGGGTCAGGTAACCCGGATTTGGGGGCGTCGCAGCGGGTGCGTCAGCCTGCAAATCTGCAGTTTGTTTTCCTGATCTCAATGTAATGGCTTGACGTTACTCTTTTCCTTCATTTCTTGGATTGGCTTCAGTGTTACTTGGCAGAGCCCATTGCGATCTATTGTTCGACATTTTGGCCATTTGACCCATTTTAGTCTCCAAATTCTTAATAGCCACCGCTTGGCTCTTTATCATCACTTCGGTGTTCGCCATGTATTTTAACATCATTTCTTCCATCTTTGACTTCTTATCTGGTTGAGGGGCAGCAGGTGGATGATGTTGCTATTGTTGTTACTGAAATTTAAGAGGGTAAGAAGGTTTAGGTGCATACTGCTGATGAGATTGTTTTGGTTGATACTGTTGTTAAGATTGGTATTGTTGTTGTGGTTGGTGTTGTTGAACATTCTGATTATTGCTCCAACTGAAATTGGGATGGTTTCTGTTATTGGGATGGTAGGAATTTTGAAACTGATTATGTGGCTTTTGGTAGTTGCTAATGAACTGTACTAACTCTGCAGTGATAGCACATTGTTCTGTTTGGTGTGACCCCACACAAATCTCACAGACATAGGCAACTTGCTTAACTTTATTCTTGACCAAGGAATCAATTTTCTTTGCCATAGCTGCCATTTGGGCTGATAATGTTGTGATTGCATCCACCTCTAACAACCCTGCAACTTTTGGTTGAGGCATTCTGGCCGTTGGATTCTGAAAATCATTCGCTGCCATTGTCTCAATAAGCTCATAAGCTTCTTCATAGCTCTTAGCCCATAAAGCTCCTCCTGCAGCAGCATCGATGATTGGCCTAGACTGCCAACCCAACCCATTATAAAAAGTATTAATGACCATCCAGTCAGGCATCCCATGGTGAAGGCATTTCCTTAGCATCTTTTTGTAACGTTCCCAGGCCTCATACAGCGACTCTCCCTGTTGTTGCTCAAACTTAGTTATAACATTCCTCATCTTTGTTGTCTTATCCATAGGAAAGAATTTGGCTAAAAATTTATGTGCTAAGTCCTCCCATGTGGTTATTGACCCAGATGACAATGAATGAAGACTTCTTGCCTTATCCCTCAAAGTGAACAGAAACAGTCTGAGCCGCACTGCATCGTCTGACACACCATTATACTTGAATGTATCACATATCTAAATAAAACTCAACAAGTGCTCATTAGGGTCATCAGTAGTAGCACCCCTAAATTGAACTGAATTCTGCACCATTTGTATTGTTCCTGGCTTAATTTCGAAGGTGTTTACTGCTATTGCTAGCCTAACTATGCTAGACTGTAGCTCATTTATTTTTGGCATAGAATAGTCCCTTAAAGCTCTTTGTTCTTCTCTATGCTCTTCTACCATATTTGTTGATGTTTCAGTGTTCACTTATGTATAAGATTGATGTGCACTCGCTCTCCAAGCTTTACCATTGATACTATCCTGTCTAGGTATCAACTTAGAATTTGAAGATCGAGGGTGCATATAATATTCATAAATACCTGAAACACGGATAAAAGTAATATAGAAATGAGATAAAATAAGATTTGTTCAAGTCAGACAAATTTAACTTAAGTTGATGACGACAGTAATAAAAATAAAAACCTATCCCCGGCAACGGCGCCAAAAACTTGTTGGCTTGATTCGGGTTTAACAAAACTGACACTAACGCGTGCAAGTATACACGGTCATCAAGTAATATAGAGTAAGTCAAGTATCGTTCCCATGGAGAAAGGTGATTATTTCTAATCTATCATGCAACGACTTTTATAGCTATTTTTGGCTGCTTAAATGATCAAATAACAGGTAAATTAAAAACTAGAATGCTTATCAACACAAACTAACTGATTAAATAACGAAGAGATTCAAATTGGAAAGATATGGGATCCTAATGTCATTTAATGTTTTAACCAGAATGTACACCTCTTGTTAAGCTTGATTAATTACTATGGACTGCTAATCAAGAGCACGAAAGTGAAACATGATTATTTTTCAATACACCATGTCCATATCACATAAAATCCACAAAGAGATAGAATTCATATGAACATCAATATTACCTAACCCACTATATGTCTATGTGAATTACAAGCAATATTAATTTAAGCACAAGCTCTCTCAACGACTACACATGGTAAACCGGTATATGTCTATCCGGACTACGAATCATGAAATCTAACACATGTAAATCTACATGGGAACTACATGGGAACTCGAAGAACCTACTTATCAACCACAACGCTGAAGAAACTACATGGGAACTCGAAGAACATATGATGAAGAATTACCCATATTTATTTGCTTAAATTATGTGTAAGTGATTCTGGGGACATAATCTTTGTAAGGGGGGAGAATGTAACGGGACGAATTGATTGAATCGTGATTCTGGGGACAAAATCCTTTTAAGGGGGGAAAGATGTGACAAACAAGATTTTTGTAATTTAATTTGAATATTTATTAAATCAAATAAATATTTTTTGATAATTTAATTATTGGGTTAAATAATTAATTGATAAATTTGTGGTAGATTAATTTAATTATATGTGTTACATTGATTAAATTAATGTGGAGAATTTATTATTCAAAATTATGTATTTAATTGAGCTTATTTGATTAAATAAATTATTTACTAAGCATAATATTATTCTAATTAATTTAATAGTTAATTAGAGAGTTAATGACTTGACATAATTAATAAATGGGAATTTAATTATGTGACTATGTGATCTAATGTGGAACTATTCTATTTTTTTAATTGAATTAAATAATATATATTTGATTTAAATGGGTGTGACATTATTAAACTATATAACAAGATTTTAATTAAAATAAATTGGAAAAGGGAATTAAAGTTGTAGCCAAACATGGCCTTAGGGGAAATTGGCCAGTTAACCCACAACGAGATTAACTGACCATAACTGCGCCAGTATGCACACTTATATCAGTTATTATTTTCATTTACGCATTTTCCTGAGGCCTATGTCTGAGATACAAAGAGAGTTCAGAGAGAAAAAGGGAGAGAGTCTGAGAGAATTGAATTCGGGGAAGGAGATTTGAAGAATTATAGGAGGAATTCTTATCATCCTAACATAGAAATTAAGGGTAATTCCTTAACCCAACTTTTAATTTACGTACTTAGAAATTTTTTATGAAAATTGGCTTTTAGTTTTTTGTAATTGAATTTTAATGGCTAATTGTTAAATTTATTATGTTGTATATGTTTATTAACCAGTATAATTCAATTATATATGATCTATATGTGTTTTAGAGTAATTAATCCATGAAATCATGTTCAAATTGGAGTTTTATAGTTTACAGAGAAAAATATATGAATATGGCTTGTAAGTACAAAAATTTATGTTTAAATTACATATTAATCGGTAAATTGATGAATGATTACATTTATACATATAAAAACGAAAAGAACGAAACTTAAACGGACTGATTTGGTGTTATAACGAATATGTGATTTGAGATTTCATGAAATTTGACGAAACTTTGAAAAATAGCAAGAACATGAAAATTATGGCTTTAAATCATGTTGTTTATGTGACTTAAAGTGTTAAAAACATGCTAGAAATGTCATTAAGTGTTTATGTTAAGTTTAGAACAGTTGGGTGAAATTGTATTAATTGTCTGTGTGAAGTTTTGGCCTAAATTGGCCTTGTTATGTGTTCTTCGCGAACTGCAGAAACAGCAGAAACTAAGTCTGGATAACCCCACCCCGGCGAGCGTTACCAAGCTAAATTACCCCACTCCGGCGAGCAAAAAAAAAATTAAAAAATTAAAAATAAAAGATAAATAAATAATTAATTAAAATATTTATTAAATAACATGAATATTTTAGTTGAAATATTTATGGAATAGAATAAATATTCGATGAAAATTATTATTAAAATATTTATCAAATAAAATAAATATTTTAGTTAAAATATTTATGGAATAAAATAAATATTCGATGGAAATTATTATTAATATATTTATCAAATAAAATAAATATTTTAGTTAAAATATTTATGGAATAAAATAAATATTTGATGGAAATTATTATTAAAATATTTATCAAATAAAATAAATATTTTAGTTGAAATATTTATAGAATAAAATAAATATTCGATGGAAATTATTATTAAAATATTTATCGATAAAAATAAATATTTTTGTTGAAATATTTATGAAATAAAATAAATATTCGATGAAAATTATTATTAAAATATTTATCAAATAAAATAAATATTTTAGTTGAACTATTTATGGAATAAAATAAACATTCTATAGAAATTATTATGGAATAATTTAGGGAATGAAAATATTTTAATTTAATTAAGTAATTAAATTAGAAGAGTAATTATTTGTTAAATAAAGTGGAGTTTATATTAAATAATTAAGTGAAAATGTGACTAATGGACAAAATAAGATAATTATAAAAATAAATTAGAAAAGGTCTTGTGACCTTATAACTGTTATGTTTTGTAACTGGTTAAACCACGTTAAAAAAAATGAAATGATGTCCATGAGATGATATGATGTTGTTTAAACTTAAGATTTGAGATTTCAGTCCTGTATATGTAAATGATGGTAATGAGTAGAATTTAAACCAAGTTAACAAGTTGTATTAAAAGAGAGAACTAAACATATAAGGTTAGTATTAATGTAACTAATGAATGTCGTGAACACTTATGGTATGTGTGTAGGACTTGTGGTGAACGGGAGTAATAATAGTTTAGCCTACGCACGAGGCAAGTTCTCTAACCCTAACTTTATCTGAGCAAGTTTCTAAACCGTGTTTCTTTATATAAAGCAAGTTCCTTATTCTATCTTGTTTATTATTGTTCAAGTCAAGATTTCATATTAAATGTTATCATTCTTTAAAAGCATGATTCATGTTATACAATACTTCTTTGATTGTATACCTCTTGAATTTTATTATTCAAATTGAATATCAATTATTATTGAACCTTGTAAAACTAACGAACCCTTATTGGTTCGACTAGTCCATAGTTGACGAACGTTCTAAATTTCATAACCATTATTAAACTTATCCAAATCAAACTTCCTTTGGTGCGGACTCTAATGTCAAATTGAGATGAACAACCCTGTTATAGGGGATTAATTATGCTTTAGCGTTAAGATATTATGCACAGTATGGTACCAAGGGTTGATCCCCCTAAGTACGAAAAGAAGAGTCCATAGTCTTATGACTGTTAAAGGTTTCAAGTATAAACACTTGGCAACCTAGGACTTAGTTCAAGGTCTTCGACCCTCATAAGTTCTTTTGATTCTTGTTATTTATTCTCGATTCAAAAGCCGAGTTTTATTATTTAAGAAGTCTTTGATTCATTCGCATGTTATTATTTTATTGTTATATTATTATACTTGTGGGCAATCGTGCTCACTCTTACGTAATAATAACATTGTAATTAAGAACGAAAGGTCTGACGAGCCTTCTACTAGCAAAGGCAAGGGCAAAGTTAACAAGTGATGAAGACTTGTTGTTTATTTGATGTATTTATGTTTCAAACTTATGTTAAAGCTGTGTAAGACTTATTATTTGTTTATGTTTCTGCATTTAAGATTTAAGGTTAATATGACTTGGGATTGATGTATTTACATTCAGATGTTGTATGTAAGACCCCAACTTTTTATAAATAAAGATTTAATTTCTCTAATTATTATTTTTGAATAATAAGGTGTTGATTTGATATAATGCTTTAGTTATGGGTGAAATGTGCAAATTTTGCAAAGTAAACAAGTGGTCATAAAATATTTGTTTTGTCGGGGAATATTCATTTTTGTCGGGGAATATTCTTTTTTCGGGGAATATATATATATGCGACAGTGCGATCATTAGTGAACCACATAGCTTGAATAACCGCTTCGGATATAAGCGTACGAAATAACCTTTTTATAAAAATAACAGTAAACCTTTTACCGTTAAAATTGTTGAAATGCCCGGTGATAAAAGTAAATACGATGTCTGCATTGGTTACTGCGGTGGCACGATATTACCTGATATTTTTGATTATTGATTCTTACGTAAGAAGTCACTCAATAATTGATACAGTAAAATTGAACAGTTTTTCATATTTTTGGTGCAATAATTGCTATAGTGATAATAGAATAGTATTTTACATTATTGATTCAATAATTGTCACAACATAGTAACTCATATTATTAAAATGATATTATTAGATAGCATTATTGATAATGTCTAGGAAGTTCTGTCGAGGAAAGGGGTTAGGTCATTTAATTGCGCGCCAATAAGAAAAAATTCTTATAGGAAAGCCCCCTCTTTCCTGGGAATGACCTGGTTGTCAATATTGTAGTTCTGTAATATTATTTGTGAATAATTAATTATTGATATATATGATAAGAAAATATTTATTTAATGTGGATTTAAACGGAGGAATTTTTAGCATATAACATTTGTTGAAAGTTGGTATTTTATCTTTTCCGATAAAATAATTCATTCAAATATATTATTATAATATTACATTATAGTAGTATGATGTGATTATATAATAGTATGATTTTTTTAAAATTTGAATGGTAACATTATTATAGTAAATTCATGGTATAAAAGTAAAATGAGGTGGAAGAGAACAAATTGGATTTGAATTCTTATGATGTAAGCAATGATGTCATCGGAACGATGAGGTAAGTAATGATGTCATCGGAGCGATGAGGTAAGTAATGATGTCATCGGAGCGATGAGGTAAGCAATGATGTCTTATGATCGATGATGTAAGCGATGATATCATAAATTACGGCAAAAGACTATTTTACGCTTACTCTGCCAAGCCTATAAATAGAAGCTCATTTCTTCATTATTTCTCACCAATTCACTAAAGCTATAGAGAGAGAAAGTATAGAGAGAAGAAGAGAGAAAGAAGAAGAGTATTCTGCTATTACACTAGTGCAATCTCCAAATTTTATTAAGGTAAAGGATATTATTTTTCTTTCGTACAGGAGGTTATTTTCTTTCGATACTCGTAAATGATATTATTTACTTCCATATTCGTAAGAAATATCATTTTCTTTCATACTCCATATTACGTAAGCGATATTATTTCATCTCGTATTCCTAAATTTAAACTTACTATGGTAAGTATTGCTTCTATAATTCTTGAAATGATTAGAAATTTCGTTTCATCTAATATCATTTCACAAGAATATTGGTCTGAACTTTTTTATTGAATTTAAAACTTTTCATGACTGGGTATTGTTCATGGGCACTGTTCATACGGTACTGTTAATACATATGGTACTGTTCACGAGTATTATTCACAAAAAAAAAAAAAAAAATCTTTCTGCGCCCAAGTTATCTGTTGTGACCTTTATTCTTAAAGTTGAATCCATGTTATGGTCTCATTTGATTATGTTGAAAGATATCTTTAGCTCGTAGTGTAAAGATGAACTATTGATTGATGAATATCTTTGGCCCGTAGTGCAAAGATGAGTTGTTGATTGATATCTTTGGCCTGTAGTGCAAAGATGGACATGTGTTGAAATGAACATGACCAACTGGTGATACAAATGAATATCTTTGGCTCGTAGTGCAAAGATAAATATTTGGTTCAAGATGTATATTAATTGATGTCACAGGGATAAAATATTGATGATGAACTTTTAAATCATAGAATATAGTAGACTTAATTCTCTACTTAACTCTTTTAATGAATTATTATTTCTGCTGCGAATATTGATCTAAACTTGTTGTCCATTATATTTTATCTGATTTATTGAAGGCTAACGATAATTTATTTTTCATTATCTTAGTCATAATATTCTTTACTGGGCTAGTTGAGCTTATCTTTTTTCTTTTTTTCCATTTTTCTTCTCAAGAGGTGAGAATATAGCAGGAACTAGTCGGGGTGTGGAGTGATGGTTCGAGACATTTGTTTTAGCAGTCCTCACTATTTGTAAAATATTGTATCAATAATTATAATGAGGACTAATTTGAGTTTGGATATTGTCTAGAAGATAATATTTGTATTTAAACTCACAACATATGTGTTGTCGTATTTTGCACGACAATTGTAATACTAAAGTTGTAGTTGTTTTTTGTACCATGTATTTGGTGACTCAGAATGGGTTGTGTGGACCTATTTTGGGGGAGTCACAGTTGGTATCAGAGCTTAGGGATATGGTCTCTGGCGAAGATCAGGGAATAGAACTAGGAGGGGAGAGACGAGTAAATCCTTTGCTAGTGTGTCCTACCTAAGCTTATTTGGTATTTAATGGGTCAGTCAGAGCATAGGGTTAATAGTGTGATATGTTAATTTGTTTAATTAACCCTTATTTGTAGCAGTATTTGAGAATGGCATTTGAAAATGTTGAGGTGAGCAATGGAGCACACGAGACCATTGAGACACTGACAATTAACAACTAGGATAAGGTGCATCAGGAAGGCAATAATTCTCCTGTAAACGATGACACCGACCAAATGACGAACGATGGTATGTTTAGGAACTTTCTAGAATTCAGGCAAAACCAAACGAGAGACACTACTGATCAAAATGCAGGTGGAAACAATGGTAACTCACGGCTTGTCACTGCCAAGCAATTCAAGGAGTTGGGACCACCAGAGTTTTTAGGAAAGCCAGAACCACTTGAGGCAGAGACGTGGATAAAGCAGATCACCAAGATATTTAATGTCTTGGGATGCTCCGAGGAACAAAAGGTTCCCTTTTCCACCTTCATGTTGCGAGGAGAGGTAGATTACTTGTGGGAATCCGTAAAGCGTACTCAGCTTATCGCACTCAAGATGTCTTGGGAGAAGTTCCAAGAATTGTTCAACGACAAGTACTTTTTCGAAAGTATTCGTCACATGAAGGAGGTAGAGTTCAACA
The DNA here is from genome assembly GCA_020205615.1 of Panax quinquefolius. Classification (NCBI taxonomy): domain Eukaryota; kingdom Viridiplantae; phylum Streptophyta; class Magnoliopsida; order Apiales; family Araliaceae; genus Panax; species Panax quinquefolius. The sequence goes on along the minus strand of CM035152.1, from coordinate 99,531,753 downwards.
AGTTAGAGCAAAACAATATGACCATGTCGCAGTACGAAGCTAAGTTTGCCAAGTTATCCCGATTTGTATCCCATTTGGTTGATAATAAGGAGAGAATGACGCGAATATTTCTGTGAGGTTTGAAACCCGAAATACCTCAATACCTCAATACCTCATTTCTCACAAATTATGTTTGTATTCAGATGTAGTGAATAGGGCTCAGTTATTGGAGCAGGATTATGAGTCAGCTCAACCAAAAGAGAGCGACCAACAACACGATAATAATCGTACCGGTGGCAACGGTCATCGAAACAATGATAACCATCTTGGAGGAAATTATCATGCAAGAAATGGTAACCACTTCGGTGGTAATCATGGCCAAGATAATAGAAGAAATGATTCAAGTGGAAATTTTAAGAAGAGAAGGTTCAAAAATGATGGAAAGACAACAGCACCAACACCCATTTTCAAGGAAGGAGAACGACCGCCAGTTAGATGCTATAGATGCGGATAGGAGGGACACATAAGTCCAAACTATTCACAGCCTTCTAAGGTATGTTTTAGTTGTGGAAAAGACGGTCACATAGCTTGATTTTGTCCTATAACGAAATCAAGTCCAGCTGGGACGGTGGCACCAAAGACGGATACGGAAAAAACAAAGTCGGTGGTTTCAGGAAGAGAATTTTTCGTGACTTCTCAAAAAGTGAGTAACTGTGACACCCCCAAATCCAAGTACGCCATTCCCACAGGATTTGGTGTTCACTATCCAAAACATTACATTTAACTACCCATAATCAAATGATAAAGACATAATTTAAATAACTTAAACAATCATCTTTCCCATTAAAGGGTTACATCATATTCTCAAAATATATCCCAGGTAATCTATCCTTAAAATCATTACATAAGTTTGCGGAATACATCACATATTAAAACAAGTCTTTAACATAATTCATTAAAATAAAATTTTAAGTCTTCAGCACTTGGACAATTTGCCCTTTCCTTTCCTAGTGGATGGCTCATCAACTTTCTCCACTTTAGCTGCAGTGTTAAATGCAAGAGTGAGCAAACAAATGCTCACTGATATAGAAAGTAGTAATGATAGCAACATGAGAGTGAACAACGAATGCTAGCAATAATGAACTTGTTCTGTGAATTAAGAATAGAACACAAATTCGAAATCAATGTCTGAGGGTCTTAAGACCACGAACTATGTCTCCGGTATATAGGTATTATTACCTTAACCTTAACAGTCATTAGATTGTACAGACCCTTCTTAGCGTACTTAGGGGGATCAGCCCTTTGTACCATATATTGTGCACAAATATCTAAACGTTACACGTACAAAAATCCCCTATATTAGGGTTGTTCGTCTCAGTTTGAATTTAGAATTTCCACACTAAAGAAAGTTTAGTTTGGAACTAGTTTATCAGTGTCTCTAGAATTTTAGAACACTATTCAACTTCCATCAATAAAGGTTTAATACGAGAATGTATAACTGAACAAGGCTATTAAAGTCAAAGATCGGATATCAACAATATATATAACTGAATAACATGATTTACATGCAAAGTGCTATATTCAAAGGAGTTTAGAACAATCTTCTATGAATCAATGTATTAGAACAATATATGCTTCGAATGATAATTAGGAAAGTAAAGCTCGCTCGATGTAACGAATTAGGTTACAAGAGCTTGTACAAACATACTCAAGATAACCTAGGCTTGCTCAACCTTACAAGAATTTTAGGAACTTATACAATAACGATTTAGGAATGGGAACATGCATTCAATATGAAAAGAATGAAGTTAGAAAGCTTGCTCAATGTAAAGAGTTAAGGTTTAGGGACTTACCTTGTTTGTAAGCTATACAAGTGTAAAATAATCTCCAATTACCCTACACATATTATTACAATCACAACAATAATTAGTTGTATGAATATTAACACTATGGGTATTAAACCATCATTTAGGTCATAACCCTAACCTAGCACCTAATCATTTAGGTTAACATACTTAACAAATCTAACATCGCATTATGAGCCAACATAACTTACTCGTTCATTTCTAACTTTTGAAAACATCACTTTTAGTTTCATTATATAACTCAATTAACAATCACCTAAAACTCTTTTACACTTTGTATTACAACACCTTACAATTTGCTATTGTAGTCCACTTTATGTTTTAATATCCTTAACATGAATGTTAAACTAACCCAAGTCCGCTTGCGCATTTAATTGCAATTAAGCAGACTTCACTGCTTCTGTGACATCACTTATTCATGTGGCACGCCCAGAATACACTGGTAATAACACATGACGCAAATAAGTATGCGCGCCCATATGTTGCGAGCAGCCCGCATGAAGAACCGCGTGCTGCATCGAAAGCGCCCATGATGGCTCGATTCCCAGCTTCTGAAGCGAACTAATACTCACATTACGGGCCAAAATCCCAATTCTACAGAGTTTCTCCCAAATTCAACATCTAAAACTTTATAATATCCTAGTTAAGCATGCTATACACCATTCCATATACAAAAACATTACATAAACATCATTTTGAGAAATTAAAACTATATTTTTCCCAAATTTCCTTATTTTTATACTTTTAACAAATTCAATCACCATGAATTCGTTTCTTAATCATTTGACACGATTTGAACTACGTCGCTACCGTTTCTTAACATATTATCACAATCCAATAACAAATTACAGATTACATCACATATAAAGCATCAATTTTCGTACTTTCTAAAGCCATTTTTCAAACATGAACACTGTTAATTATTTTTCCTTCCTACAACCCAATTTTAACAAATTTGACACACAAGTATCCACCATATATGATGATTATCAGCTTATAAACCATATATACATGTATATTTCAACACAACACGACTTAGCAATTTCCAGAGAATGAACATGAAAACTCAAACATAAACCTTAGAAGTAGAATATACCTTGATTTAGCAAACCCTGGTTGTATGCTAGCAAGAAATGGTGATTCTCTCTCAAAACCACTATGATCTTCCTTCTCTAAAATCTTTGTGTTCTCTTCTTCCAAGCTCTCTCTCAACACTCTGTGATATCTAGCTAAGCCTTAAAAAAGTAGACACGTAGGAAAAAAAAAAAATAAATAGCCACTCCCACGCGTTCCCTTAGTTAGAAAAATAAAAAGGTTTATATTTAGTTGAATAAGGCAAAGGCCACAAGGCCTTGTTTGGCTAAACACATAAACCCCCAACTAGATTATTTTCATATTATTTATATTATATAGTTTCCAATTGTCACACTTTTAATTTAGGTAATGTAAATAACTTTAGTTTAGCTAATTTAAATAACTTATAATAATAATAAAATTCTTATTATCATTATATCTTATAATTAATAAATAATTATATATCTAAATAAATTAGACACATCACTTTATTTAATTTATTTATTTTCATTAAATTAAACAATTCATTTAGCTTAATTATTTTCTTAAATATTAAGCAATTGATTTAATTTAATTATTTCCTTAAATTAAATCCTTTAAATAAAATTATCAATACTCAATTTAATTAACATTAATCAATTTAGTTACTAAATTAATTCACCACAATTTATCAATTATTTATTTTCCTCAATAAATAAATTATTTAAAATATTTATTTAATTCAATAAATATTTAAATTAAATTATAAATTTCTCGATCGTTACATCCTTCCCTCCTTAAAAGGATTCTGTCCCCAGAATCACAACTCGAAAAACCACGAAAAATTTTATTCGTTACATTCTTCCCTCCTTAACAAGATTCTGTCCCCAGAATCGCTATACAAAATCAAGCAAACAACTGAGGATAATTCTGCATCATAACACTTTCAAGTTCCCACGTAGCTTCCTCAGCATTGTGGTTTCTCCAGATTACCTTAACAAAAAGTATCACCTTATTCCTCAGTACTTGCTCTTTTCTGTCAACAATTTGAACATAAACTTCTTCATATGATAAATCTTTCTCAAACTGTAAGGACTCATATTCTATAATATGCTTATAATCAGGCTTATATGGCCTCAATACCGATATATGGAAAACATTATGAATATGCTCCAACTCCGGAGGTAAAGCTATCTCGTATGACACTTCGCCAACTCGTCGAAGCACTTAAAAAGGTCCTATAAATCTAGGGCTCAATTTCCCCTTCTTGCCAAATCGAATTTTTCCCTTCCAGGGAAACACTTTCAGGAAAACATAACTATCGACATCGAATTCCCGATTTTGTCGATGCTGATCGGCACATTTCTTCTGTCTATTTTGTGCGGCTATTAATCTCGCTCGAATCACTTTGATGATCTCGACAGTCTATTGTACCAATTCTGAACCCAATAGCTGACGTTCACCTACCTCGTCCCAGCATAACGGAGTTCTGCACTTCCTACCGTACAACGCTTCGTAAGGCGACATGCCAATACTCACGTGATAACTATTATTATAAGCAAATTCTACCAATGGTAGATGGTCATCCCAATTTCCTTTGAAATCCATGATACATGCTCTAAGCATATCATCTAATATTTGGATGGTTCTCTCACTTTGTCCGTCGGTCTGAGGATGGTACGATGTGCTCATTCTCAGCTGTGTTCCCAAACATTCTTGTAACCGCTTCCAGAAATTAGATGTGAAACGTGGATCCCTGTCTGATACAATGGACACAGGTACACCGTGCCTTGAAATAATTTCCTTCACGTACAGTTTTGCTAACCGATTTAGGGTAAATCGAATCTTGATTGGCAAAAAGTGTGCCAACTTCGTTAGTCGGTCGATAATCACCCAAATGGCATCGTAACCTTGTTGGGTCGTTGGAAGACCTACCACAAAATCCATTATGATATGCTCCCATTTCCATTCCGGTATCTCCAACGGTTGTAACAATCCGCTTGGCCTTTGATGTTCAGCTTTAACTTTCTAACACGTTAAGCATTTCGCCACACACTCAGCCACATCTCTCTTCATATTCGGCCACCAAAAATGATGCCTAAGATCTTTGTACATCTTTGTACTCCCAGGGTGAATAGAATATCTTGAATTGTGGGCTTCACTCAGAATTTCCTCCTTAACTTCTAGTACTTGCGGGACCCAAATTCTCCCTTCAAACCAAAGTAACCCTTCTGAATCGATTTTAAATTTGTTTTCCTCACCTACAAATATTTTCTGTTTTATCTTTTCGCAGTCTTCATCCTGAATTTGCGCATTTTTCACTTTATCCACTAACATTAAACCTTATCATCGGATTCTGTCGGACATTTAATTTCCAACTCCATCTTAGCCATTTCCGACACTAGCTTCTCTTGATCAGATAACATCATTAACTTCTCCCGTCCCTTCCTACTTAAGGCATCAGCAACAACATTCGCCTTTGCGGGATGATAGAAAATCTCGCAATCATAATCTTTGATTAGTTCCAACCACCTTCTTTGTCTCATATTCAAATCTTTTTGTGTAAAGATATACTTCAGACTTTTATGGTCGGTATATATCTCACACCTCTCTCCATAAAGATAATGTCTCCAAATTTTTAGGGCAAACACCACTGCTGCCAACTTTAGGTTATGAGTCGGATACCCTTTCTCGTAATCTTTCAACTAACGTGATGCGTACGCAATAACTCTGCCATTCTGCATAAGCACACAGCCTAGTCCTTTATGCGATGCATCACTATATACCACAAAATTTCCTGTATCAGCAGGCAATGACAACACAGGGGCTGAACTCAACCTTTTCTTTAATTCTCAAAAACCTTCCTCACACTTCTCTTTCCAAACAAACTTAACCGCCTTTCTAGTTAAATTTGTCAACAGAGTCGCGATCTTGGAAAAGTCTTGAATAAAATGACTATAGTATCCTGCCAATCCTAAGAAACTCCTTACTTTTGACGGTGTCTTCAGCTGATCCCAGTTTATTACAGCTTCAACCTTTGATGGATCTACCGAAATTCCGTCCTTATCAATAACGTGTCCAAGAAACTTTATACGTTCCAACCAAAATTCACATTTTGAGAACTTAGTGTACAACTTCTCTTTTCTCAACATCTCCAACGTCAATCTCAAGTGTTCCACATGTTCCTCTTTGGTTTTGGAATACACCAGTATATCATCAATAAAAACCACTACCAATTTATCTAAGAATGGTTTAAACACCCTGTTCATCAAATCCATGAACGCTACAGGTGCATTAGTTAAACCAAAAGACATAACCAGAAACTCATAATGACCATACCGAGTTCTGAACCCTGTTTTTGGTACATCCTCTGGCCTCACCTTCAACTGATGATAACCACTTCTCAAGTCTATCTTCGAGAAATATCTTTCTCCCTTCAACTGATCGAACAGGTCATCGATTCTAGGTAATGGATACTTATTTTTAATCGTGACCTTATTCAATTCTCGGTAATCAATGCAAAGCCGCATTGATCCGTCTTTCTTCTTAACAAACAACACCGGTGCTCCCCATGGCGAAACACTCGGCTGAATATACTTCTTGTCGAGCAATTCTTGCCATTGCACCATCAACTCCTTCATCTCTACCGGGGCCATTCTGTATGGTGCCTTAGATATCGGGGCCGTTCCTGGTAGTAAGTCAATCATGAACTCGATTTGTCGATCCGGCGGAAGACCCGGCAAATCGTCTGGAAATACGTCTGCAAAATCTCTTATGATAGGTATCTCTTCCTACTTTGCACACTTCTTCTGTGTATCGACGATGTAGGCTAAGTATCCTACACATCCTTGTCTCAACAACTTCTTAGCTTGCATCACCGTTAGACAACTTGCTTGTCGAGGTGACTTTCTGCCAAAGAACACAACCTTTGACGGAGTCATAAGGTTAACACACTTCCTTTGGCAATCAATTACTGCTCCATAATTGAATAACCAATCCATTCCCAGTATAACATCAAACTCACCAAGTTTAATTGGTATCAAATCTACCATCATCTCGTGACCTTTTATAACCACTCTACAATTCCTATATACAAATCTAATAGGAATCACTTCTCTATTCGCAATCTCTATACTTAAAAGAAATTCTAATTCTTCCTGAGGCAAATCTAAGTTTTGAGCAAATTCATCGGATATAAATGAACAAGTAGCACCCGAATCAAATAGTACATAAGCGTTAATACCATTAATCGGAATGATACCTGACACTACATCCTTAGACTGTATAGCATCCTGCACGATTATATTGAAAGTCCTCGCAGTAGGTCGGCTTGACTGAGCTGGTCTAGTGATAGTCAATGCACCACCACCGTTGTTGTTTCCTTTTCCACCACTTCCACTTCCCGCTGGCTTCTTGGGACGATCACGAGCCATGTGATCCTTTGAATCGCAGGTAAAACATGCTCCTTTCTTCGGACTAAAACAGTTCGATGCAATGTGTCCCTCCTGACCACAGTTGAAACACACCCGCTTTCCCTTCAAACATACCCCAATATGGTTCTTCCATGAAGTTACATGAAGCCTCAAACTTTTTCTTCTCGCGATTTCCTTGTTGTCCTCCCGCCGTTGAATTCTCGCTCCACTTCCTTTTCTGACTATTACTTCCAACATTACTACCACCAGCCTTATTCTCATTCTCATTCTTCTTCTTCTTCTTTTGTTCTTGGTTGTACTTGGTCAAGGCATCGCTTCCACCTTCCGCGATAATTGCCTTTTCCAAAATGGCAGAAATAAATGTGTTCACCGGAACATTGAAACCTTGTTAAAAAGCGTGGCTTCAACCTTGTTCAATCTTCTTGCTTTCGTTCATCAAGATTGATTGACTTGATATGTGGCAAACCTTGCCAACTTGTTAAACTTCGCAAAGATATATTCCAAAGACTTTGTCGCCGTTCCTTTCGCTTCAACTCCAGAAATTGCACTTCCAACTGATTCCGAGAACTCGCTGGAAAGTACATTTCAAAGAACATCTCCTTAAATCTATCCCATGCTATCACTCCTTGTCCTCCACGAACCTTATTTACTTGCCACCAGTAGCTAGCTTCAGACTTCAGCATGAACGTTGCGAACGCAGTCTTCTGATCCTCGTTAACTCTAGCTACATCGAACACCTTCTCCATTTCCATGATCCAGGTTTGGGCTTCCACTGGATTCATAGACCTTTGAAACTCTAGCAGTCCAACCACTTTGAATTCCTTGAAAGTCGTGACTTGAGCTTGCGGTTGATTCGCAAGTGCACCCGTCAACAGAGCTACCAACTGCTGAACCGGATTAGCGTTGGTCTCGTTGTTATTATTAGTAGACCCCTCAGGAGGTGCTTGTTGACGTGGTTGTCTTCTTCTAGGAGGCATTTTCTGTTAAAATATACGCTTATTAGTTCCTTACTCAACTTATTGGGTATTTAAATTTTAACTAAAACATTCCAAGATTAAAGCTTTAACACATAACATTTCAAATAAACTTTAATATTTTATTTATTCATAAAGTTTTAGAACATAATCAAAATAGCATAACCGCTGTAAACATTCACTTTCCTGAACTAAACAAGTTCCAGGATTACATACTCATACTATCCCTTTATTTATCTCAAAATAAGGGATTCACAGTTTATTTATTCACATAATTAACCACACATTATTATCTATCTTATTTTATGTAGGCATATTAAGACGTCGTAAGGCTTCCCGACGCTCTTCCTCCATGATACGATGCACCGTTCTACGATCCATCACAAACCATGGTGAATTCTCAAACTGAGGTGGGTAATAATAGACTCGATCCTGGGCCCTATCAATCACCGAATTAAAAGCATAATCCATCTCCTTCATCTTTGCTTTCTTCACTTGGACCTTAGCCTCAGCACGGTCTGCACGTTGAGTCGCCTTCATCCAAGCATCCTCTGCTCTTGCACGCTTAGCTGATTCCTCCTTGAAATCATCTTTCGATTTCACTATGTCAGTCTTTATTTTCTCGTTTACTGCTAACAAGTCTTCATGTTGACCCTTGGTATGAACTAGGTCCCACTCTGTGTTTCCAAGTTTTGGGTCGAGTTCCTAAATCTCTGCATCCTTCTGCTCTATCGAAGCATGATGCATCTTAACCATCTCCTTCAGCTCCTCAACTTCATCCTGCAATTCTATGTTACGGTCGTACAGAGCATCATACATCTCCGTTGATATGGAGTTTGGTGGAAACTCCTCAGGATCCTCTTCCTCATCATCCTCCGCTATATCCTCATAACTATCCTCCTCGGGATCGGTCACAGGCTTATCCTCCTGGATCAACTGCTCCTGCACTACGTGAATATCCCGGGGTTCATCCTTTCTAGGTACCTGAGGTATCACCTCTCTAGCTGGACTGGATCCTCATTCGTTAGACATCCTGACAACAAAATGTTTTAAGTTTTACTTAACATTTTTTGATACTCGCGAGCACATAAGTTATTAACACATAGCACATAATGTCTTTTATTATTTAACTTCAATGGATACCTTAATCCATTCCTTAAAACCCGGTAAGAGTTAAACACCTCTATGTTTTCTATTTCCTTAAAGGTTACTTCCTAAGGTTTCCCCACCTAAGGTTCATAACCTAAGGCTTTGATACCAACCTGTGACACCCCCAAATCCAAGTACTCCATTCCCACAAGATTTGGTGTTCACTATCCAAAACATTACATCTAACTACCCATAATCAGAGGATAAAGACGTAATTTAAATAACTTAAACAATCATCTTTCCCATTAAAGGGTTACATCATATTCTCAAAATATATCCCAGGTAATCTAGCCTTAAAATTATTACATAAGTTTGCAGAATACATCACATATTAAAACAAGTCTTTAACATAATTCATTAAAATAAAATTTTCATAAGTCTTCAGCACTTGGACAATTTGCCCTTTCCTTTGCTAGTGGATGGCTCATCAACTTTATCCACTTTAGCTGCAGTGTTAAATTTTCATAAGTCTTTAGCACTTGGACAATTGTGGTATAATAATTTAGTTAAGTGTGTATGTTAACTAAATTAAAATAATGGTAATTTTATTATTTGAAGATTTAATTTAATGAGATAATTAAATTAAATAAATTGTCTAATATTTAAGAAAATAATTAAGTTAAATAAAATGATGTTCTAGTCTAATTTAATAATTAAATTAGATATATAATGATTTATTAAGTATAAAGTATAATTATAATGAAAATTATAATTATTATAATTATGATTGTAAGGACATAAAATGAATTAAATAAAAATGTGACAAAAGTAACTATATAATATAAGTGTTATACAAATAAATTAAAAAGGGGGGAATTTGTGTGTAGCTAAACATGGCCTTATGGCCTTTGGCATAACATAACTGTAGACGCTTTGTTTTTTTAACTGAAGTGTACGTGGGTGAAAGGCCATATCAGTTTGTTTTATGCGTGATATCCTAAAGCTAAGAGATAAAACAGAGCGTGAGAGAAAACACAGTAGTGAGAAAGAAATCTCTGTGATTTTGTTAAGAAGAAGGAGAAGAATTTCTAGAACTGTGTTTACATCAAGAACTAAAGGTATACTTTACTCCTAATGTTCATGTTTTGAGTTTTCAATGATTATTTTCTGTAAATTACTAAGTCAAGTTGGATTGATATATATATATATATATATATATATATATATGGTGTTATAATTTGTTAATCATCATATATGAGTGCTATATGATGATCAAAAACGTGAAAATTGGATTGTAAGAAGAAAAGTAAATAACAGTGTATGTTTATGTAAAATGGCTTGTTTAAGTACAAAATTTGATATCCAATACTTGATATAATCTATAAATTGATGTTAGATTGTGTTAGTACATCAAGAAATGAAAACAACGTAGTTTGAATGGTGTCAATTGGTTAAGAAACGAAGTTGTGGCAATCAAATTGGCTAAAAGTATTAAAAGTGAAGAAATTGGAAAAAAATATGATTTTTGATCCTTGAAAGTTGATTATAAATAATGTTATGTTGTTAGAATTATGAATTTCATGCTTATTGATGTTATTACAAGATTTTAGTTGTTAGATTTTGTGAGTTTCTGTGGAAATTGGGATAAATTAGAGTGTTAGTGCAAAAGCAAAAATTTGAAAATTACTGCGATTTTTATCTCAACGTCTTGGCCTTGTTACTGCCAAGTACCCTAGATGAAAAGAAGAAATGGCCTTGCTGTGTGATTATCTTCTGATTTTGCACCGGTAGCAAATAAGCAATGCTTATACGTACCTCTGCTCGAGGCGGTGAGTTACGATTATTTGTAGACTATAATACAAGGACCTAATCTAGTTTGGCATGTATGATAAAGATGTTAAATCATAACATGGCATACAACAACAGATTGTAATATAATGAAATACTAAATGTGAAGATTATAAGTTATCACTTAAACAAGTTATGTAATGAATAAAAATTAATGTTTACAAGAGTTGGAGGTGAATGATAAAGTTTATATTAAGCGATAGCGAGATTGCAGATTCGTAAGGATGGATAACCAACATGGTTAGACATTAAGTTAAGGGTTATGACTTAAATGGTGGGTTAAACCTATAAAGCTAATGTTAATACAATTGATTGGTATTGCGATTTCAATGGTATTTGTAGGGTAATTGGTGAACGTTATTATACTTGTGTAGCTTACACACGAGGCAAGTTCCCTAACTTCATTATCTCTATAATGAATGCAAGTTTCATAATTCCGTTATCTTGTGATTGTTAAGCAAGCTTTCTAGTACTAAATTATCATTATGAAAATCCTATATTAAAGTTGAGTAAGCCTATTGATTCTATCTTGGGTATGGTTGTACAAGCTCTTGTAATTTAATTCGTTACATCGAGCGAGTTTCACTTTCCTATTTCTTGTTATTGCTATTCAAAGCATATGTTGTTTTAATACATTGATTCAAATGAGATTATTCTAACTCTTTTGAATGTCGAACTTTGCATGTATTACATGTCTACTCAATTGTATATTGTTATTATTCGATCTTTGACTTAAATAACATTATTCAATTCTATATTATCATGTAGAACCTTCAAATAGCAAGCAAACTCTTATTGATTGGACTAGTTTGTAATTGAATAAGTGTTCTGAAATTCTAGAACCACTGATAAGTTAGTTCCAAACTAAACTTTATTTAGTGCAGAAATTCTAAATTCAAACTGAGACGAACAACCCTAATATAGGGGATTATGTACGTGTAACATTTAGATGTTTGTGCACAATACATGGTACAAAGGGCTGATCCCCATAAGTACGTTAAGAAGAGTCTGTATAGTCTAAATGACTGTTAAGGTTGAGGTAATAATACCTAATTACCGGGGACATAGTTCGTGGCCATAAGACCCTCAGATATTAAATTCGAACTTGTTTTTCTATTTTGATTCGTAGAACACATTCACCATTATTCAGCAATTGTTATCCGAGCTCATGTTGTCATTGTTATTATTCTTTATATTAGTGGGCAATTGTTTGCTCACTCTTGCATTTAACACTGCAGCTAAAGTTAAAAAATCTGATGAGCCATCTTCTAGCAGGCAAGGGCAGAATGTCCAAATGTTGAAGAACTGTTCAGTTTATTTACTGAACTTATGTTATCAAACTTAATTTAATTTGTGGTGTATTCCGCAGACTTATGTAATAATTTAAGGTTAGATTACCTGAGATTGTTTAAAGTTGATATAACCCTTTAATGGGAAAGATTATTGTTTAAGTTATTTAAATTATGTCTTTATCCTTTATTATGGGTAGTTAGATGTAATAGTTTTGGATAGTGAGCACCAAATCCCGTGGGAATGGAGTACCTGAATTTGGGGGTGTCACAGGTGAGGTAGCTGGCCATAAGGCCTTTGGTGGGTCCCTCATGGGTTTGGTTCATGCTTTACCCCACCCATTTGGTTCATGGGTTGACGCATGGGTTTGAATCTTAGGTTGGGCTTAAATTAAATTCACTTTGGGCTTCCTCTTAGGCTTAGTTTAATAATTCTTTGAGCCTTGATTTAATTTCAATTGGGCCTCATAAAATTTTATATTGGGCCTCCAATAATAAAGTCTAATCAATTTGAAAGTCAACTTTGACTTTTGTTGACCAAAATATTTGTTGACTTTTTTATTTTCCCGATTCAACAAGCAGGCTGGAAACTTCATTTTTGATTTTTGAATTTTATTGGATATTACGTCTTTACTCAGATTTCTAACATTTACGTATTTTCTGGAATTTCGAAAAAAATGTTATATCAGTTTTCAAATGAATAGTATTTTTACGTAAATTTCTCGATTTTTTTTTACTTTCATCTTGGAAATTCATACTTTATAATTCACGCACATAGCCAAAATCCAAACATTAAACAATCATCCTTGGTCATAAAACGACATTCAAACACATAACTCAGAATAATATTCATTAAAATTTTATTTAATTAAATAATATTTAAAAACACTAGTTACAAGCTAAGTTGAACTTCTCGGTCGTTACATGGGGGTGGGGTAATATAGTAATCCCATCCTTATTATCGATTTAATTAAAAATAAGATTGTCATATTATTTATTTTACAAGATTATTTTTGGTAATATAAAATATTTCATTTTCCCATCTTTCCAAATCTTCCCACTTTTGAGAGAGAAATTTTAAGTCAAAAATTAAATCATTTTTACCTTCAAATTCCTTCTATTTCTCTCTAAATAAAACTCACAAACTTAAAATTTGAAGAAATTTTAATTATTTTTTCTTTCCTTCTCTTTCCCTCAAGTAAAAACTTAAAAAACAATAGTAGTATAAAGTATATACACCACCAATTTTTAGTTAACTAGTGTCCGTAATCTATGGGCCGTATCTCCGAAAGCCCTATCTAACACTATCCGTCTTAACTCTATATATGTGATAGATACAATTTTCCCAGAAATCCGATGAATGTTAAGAGACCAAAAAGGGCGGGAGTTTTGAATATATTTACCATCCACAGTTTTACCCAAAACCCTTCATAAACCCCATTAAGACAACAGTTCCTTATAACCCTTTTCTCTCTGAAAAAAATCTCGACTTCTTACAGATTTCCTCTTGAAAAATCTTGGGTTCTTTTGATTTCTTCTTGTTTTGTGTTCATTGTAGGTCATGGAGAGGGAGATTAATGGAGTTGAAGGTGAAGAGCAAGAGGGTGATGTGGGTGTGAAGCGGCGTCGTTCGGAGGAGGAGGAGGAGGAGGAGTTGGCCGCTGAGAATGGAACGGCATCGTTCGGAGAAGGAAAGGAGTCGGAAGAGGTAACGAAGATAAAGAATAGTGGAGTTGAAGTTGTTGAAGGTGAAGGGCAGGAGGGTAAAACTTTGTGTGATTGGGATGTGGGTGTTAAACGGCGTCGTTCAGGGGAGGAAGAGGAGTTGGTGTCTGAGAATGGAACGGCGTCGTTTGGAGAACGAAAGGAGTCGGAAGAAGTGAATTTTATTGGTAGTACTGTTGTTGATGCGATAACAACAACAAATCAAAAGGATTTGGGAGAAATTTGTCAGGATCCGGTGAAGAAGAAAGCGCCTGTTCGAAGGGGAAGAAAAGGGAAAGTAGGGAGACTCCGAAAGAAGGGGAATCGGAAGGATTTGGGTGGAAAAGGGGAGGGAATTGGGAAAGATTCAGAATTTGATAATAATGGTGGGATTATGAGAGAAAGTGGTGGAAAAGGAGAGGGATTTGTTGAAGAAAAAAAAGGGGCTAAACCAAGGGGAAGGAAAAGGAAAGGAAGTGGGGATTTGGGACGAAATAGTGTTGATCTGGATGGAAAAGGAGGTGAAATTGAGTCGGTAGAGAAAACCCATGAGCAAGGGGGTGAAGAAAAGAAGGAAAGTGATGATTTGGGTGGAAAAGGGGAGGAAAATTGTATAGGTACTGAGGGGCTGGTGAAGGAAAAAGAAACAGATAAAATGGCTAATGATCAGAGAGGAAGTATTGGAAACGAATTGGAGGGGGTTTCTGTGAATAAGAGGACTCGTCAGCGGACGGCTGCGAAGTTGGTGGACCGATTTAGTGACCAAGTAGAGAAATTTTTTGAAGAACAGGATGATGAATTTGGGTCAAAGAAGAGACGGAGAAGGGGTGTGAAAAAAAAGGTTGAAGAAGGGAAAGATGGGTTGGAAAAGAAACCCAGAAAGGTTATGAGAAAGGAGGTTAACGCAGGGAAAGATAGGTCGGAAAAGAAACCTAGAAAGGGTCTGAAAAAGGAGGTTGAAGAATGGGAGGATGGGTCACCAACAACTGATAGAGGTGAAGAACCCGATGCCCTTGAGACAGTTGGTAAGACTACTGCAGCTGTACCAAAGGAGAGGGGTGGTGGAAGGATGGATGATAATGTAATTTCTGTTTCTCTGGCTTATATTAACTCATTTTTACTACCAACATTTGTTTATATGTTAATATGGGATTTATTTCTGATGTTTGGTTTAATTAATATTAACAGGGGCAGCCAAAATCTATTATGTGTCATCAGTGCCAGAGGAATGACAAAGGCCGGGTTGTACAATGTTCTAAATGTATATGGAAGCGATATTGTGTCCCATGCATGACTAGATGGTATTTATTCTTCTTTTAGTGATTTTAATATTTTGACTGTAAATTGAAATTGCTTCTAATGCCTTATTTCTCTTATTGACTTCTGTTTTTTTAATTGCCGAAAACAAGACTTTTGATTTTGTTTTGAGTTGTCCGATTTTGTCAGTGATGAGCAGGGACACAATATTCCTGAAGTGTATATTTGTATGTAGGTACCCTAAGATGACAGAAGATGATTTTGCCAAGGCTTGCCCTGTTTGTCAAGTTAATTGCAATTGCAAACGTTGCTTGCGTTTAGAAGTACCCAAAAAAGTAAGTTTCTTTAGCTCCTAACACTTTAGTCGATTAATGTTTTACTTCGATGTTAGGTTCAACATACATGATATGGTATTTCTGATTTTTGTTGTAGGACAAGGAAAGGTTTGATTTGAAATTCAGTGTTGAAGAAAAGATTCAGTACTCTAAATATATCATACCTATGCTTCTCCCATTTATAAAACAATTCTATGAAGAGCAGATGGTGGAGAAGCGGTTAGAAGCTAAAATTCAAGGTAATATAATTTAATTCCTGAATTTTGGTGGGCATTACAGTTCTTTATGATTGCATTTCAACTAGACTGGGTTGGTAATAAAGTAGGATGCTCAAAAGTCTTTCTTGAAAAATGGAGTAGAAAATATATCCACTTGTTAGTGATAACTGGTTTGTTTGTTTGCGCAGGATTATCTTTGTCTGAGCTTAAAGTACAACAAGCAAAGTGCGGGTTGGGTGAACGTATGTATTGGTAGGTTTACTGAAGCCATATGTCTTTGCCATGAAAGTCTATTCCTTAGATTTTGGAAGGAATTAATTATTTCATATGTTCGATGCAGCAACAATTGCAAAACTTCAATTGCTGACTTACACAGAAGCTGTCCACAGTGTTGTTATGATCTTTGCCTTATTTGTTGCCGGGAGATGCGTGATGGATGCCTGCGGGGAGGTCAAGAGGAAGTGATAATGCAATTTATAGACCCTGGGATGGAGTACTTGCATGGTGGAAATCGTCGTCAAGAGACACGACCAAGACGTGGACCTTTGGGTGTATCTGATGAAACTAGTGATAGGGATCATGCAAAGTCGGTATTCGAGTGGAAATCCCAGGAAGATGGTAGCATCCCTTGGCCCCCTGAAACTTTGGATGGACCTTTGGGCGCATTTGCTGAAACTAGTGATAGGGATCATGCAAAGTCGGTATTCGAGTGGAAATTCCAGGAAGATGGTAGCATCCCTTGTCCTCCTGAAACTTTGGGTGGTTGTGGTAAAGGCCGATTAGAATTGGGGCATATATTAGAAAAGGATTTTGTTTCCAAATTGTTATCTGATGCTGAAGATTTAGCGAGAAAATACGAACTCGTGGAGATTCCACTTGAAACTCCTGGACAGTGGTGCTCCTGTTTCAATTCAGTGTGTGAAATTGGCAGTGACAAAGTGAAGTTACTGAAAGCCGCATCTCGAGAAGATTCTGATGACAACTATCTATACTGTCCAACTGCTGTAGAAATTCAACCTGAGGATTTGAGGCACTTTCAGTGCCATTGGTTGAAAGGTGAACCTGTGATTGTCAGTAATGTGCTTGAGACAACATGTGGTTTAAGCTGGGAACCAATGGTTATGTGGCGTGCATTTCGTCAGATCAAAAACCTGAATCATTCCCAGCTATTGGATGTGGTTGCAATTAATTGTTTGGATTGGTGCGAGGTCAGTTTAAATTCTCCCTCTGTAATACATTTTTTTTACTCTCCTGCCTGCTCTAATGGGATTTTCTTCCTCTTTCTATCTAGAACTCTTGATCCACTGTTCGAGAGTTAATTCTGCTAGTATGGTAGAAATGCTGATTTCGTACTACTAAACTATAAGAATTCAATAGATAACCTTGATGTTTTACTTTGACTATATCTCATTGTTTTAAAATGTCAATTATTTCTCAAGTAGATGTTAATGTGAGCTGTTTATTTGGTGTGATCTGAAAACCATTTAGTTATATAATACTCTCTCCATCCCAATTTTGTTCTCCCCATGAGTTATATGTACACATTAAAACAAAATAATGGGATTGTTGTAAAGTAATTATAGTTCCAAAATTAAACACCAAAAATCTTCAGATATCTATTCCCTCCATCCGGATATTGTTACCCTTCCCCTTTTTTATGTTCCTAAACAAACTCGTATATTCTTTGAGAAGAGGAAATATTTTCTTTTCCATAAATATGTACATTATATGCAAGTAAATGGCATAGAGAAGATTGTTTTTTTGACAATTTATCTTTGTGAACAATAGGGTGAGAATCCTGCCTGACAATGGTTTAGGCTATATTCATTTGCTATTATGTTACTTGGGATTTATACTAGCTAAATATGTTTTAGTACTTTTTATTCGGCTGAAGATGACAGGCTCATGGACTATTTTTTTGTTTCTAAGGTTGTTTATGAGGGACAATGTAATTCCAATAAGGAAGGTGAGCTTAAATGGTGTCCCCTTTAAGTAACAAATGGCCTTGGGAGTAAAAAAAATCAATGAGATTGTCGTGACAAAAATGTGCTTAAAGGTATTAATCTAGTATATATATATATATACATCTTAAAATAGCACAATCAATGCAACATATTTGCAAACAAACATAGCCTTGAAGTCATGGTTCAAAGTCATGGTAGCGGTCTATGTTTTGAAAGATCATTTTTGACTTGGTGTTGGTTTCAGGCGATACTCACTGCTGTGCTATTTAAGAGCTTTAAATTTTTTTAAAAAATAGTTGTGAATTATTTTTAAATAATAAGAACAACAAAATGGATCGATTAAGTTCGCAAAAAAAAAAAACTATCTAGTACACATAATAATGTCCAAATGTTAAAACATGCACTCATATCAAGGTTGTGGTTCGACCCTTGTTGAACGCACTCTAATACGTCGAAATATCGTCTATACTCTGAAACTTTGAACCACGATTGAAGTAATTGAAGATACTGTGTATTTTTTCCAAGAAAGTATATGGATAGTTGATTAGAAGTCGTTGTCTTTCTCACAATATTGAGATAATGTGATAACTTGCACAAAATTCCTATTCTTATTAGTTTTGGTGCACTTTTGAAGGATTTACGCATAGTTGTCACGACGTCGCTATGCCGCCTTGGTGCAACATCGAGCAGCATGGCGACGCTCGTCTTGGGGTAGGTTGCCAAGGCATCAACAAGTCGTCGTCGAGGCTGTGGTGCGCCTTGGTAGCTTGGTCGATTTTAAGTTTGCTTAACCACAATCCGTAACCATGGACTTTACCCATGACTAGTCGATTAAAAGAGGGAGAAGAAAACTGAAAGTCTTGCATCTTTTATTTCTGTGAATTGCGAAGGAAGACCCTAATCACAACCGCGGAGAGAAGCCCTAAAAGACTAAGAGGTGCACGTGACGCGCAGGCCGCAATATTGTCGACCACAATCTTTTGCTGTAGAAAAAAGGAAGAATACAAAGAAGAATTGAAAAAATGAAGAAGAATAAAGAGATTTTTGTCTCTCTTTTTAATTTGATTGCCAGTTGTAATCATCTAAGATGTTATGTAATGCGTCACATGGCCCCCTAACAAAAACAGAATTGCTATGTCCACATATTGGGTTCTGACAAGCTAAACAAGGTTAATTTTTCTTTTTAACAAATAATAAATATTTATATTTCTTTCTTAAATAAAAAAATTTAAAAGTATTTTAAATGTAATGTAATATTAGTTGCAATTGAGTTTAATTGCATGTACAATTTTAACCCTTAAAAGTTGTAATTTTGACGACATAAATCATAAATCATGAAACTCCAAATAAATGTATAAATAATTATTTATTTCCTAAAATTAAATAAATATTGCATGTTCGCTTAATGTATTTTTTTAGTGCAAGTCATGAGAAACAAGCTTGAAAAGATTGAATAATAATTGTGTTTTGTTTGATTGTTAAGTGTTGATATATTATGTTTTTAATGAAACTCCATGATATTAGTTATTATATTTTGGTGTTTAATGTATATAAAATTTATTTGTTTAATACACTTTTGATGTAAAATAAATAATGTTTAAATTGCACACTATGAATGACTTCTATATGGACGCCATGGCGGGCGTTTTATTGTCTAAGCGTCTTGGCGGTCAGCTACTGGCGCACCTCGTCGTGACATTGTGTGGATGAAAGATAGGGTATTAAGGTGAAATAGAAAGGGAACCCTATCTCATAGATTCTTTACAGAATAGAGGAATTGTGATGAGATTTCTTATTTTTTTATTCATTTGGAAAAGGAAAAGAAAAAAAGTTAGTCTGGTTTAATTTTTGATATATACTCCATCTGTTCTAATATATAAGATTAAGTTTGACTTTCTAAAGAATCTAAGATATTTTTCACATTCAAAATTGATGTGATTCGTTTAACTTTTGATTCCATTAGATCTTGTATTTAGCAGTGTTTTAAAAATCCCTGTCTAGGTCTGCCGAGGCCCCGCCTAGGTGCTAGGCCCCCTTGGCGCCTCACCTAGGCCCAAGGTGGCAAAAATATCCCTCCAAAAAATTAGCCGGGTCTAGGCGGGCTAGACAGTGTCTAAGTGGAGAGTTTTTTTTTATTTTAATAACTAACCAAACCAGATTTTGATATATTTATTTTTCTAATGATTTACCATATTCATAATGCATGTTGTAGCATATCAAATTATAATAAGAAGCGAACAATATCAAGTCAAAATGGATAATTTTATTCTAGTTATAATTTTTGAGTAAAGTTCAGATAACCACCTGGGGTTTAGGCGCTTTCCTACTTAACCACCTGTAGTCAGTAAAGCTACATTTAAACTCCCGACTTTTTGAGTTGAAGTGAATAAATGCTTTCCGTCTTAACTCTGTTACTTGAGTTGGCTAAAGACTTAATTACCCTCCATATATATATATTGAATTACCTGGATAAAGACTTAATTCTCCGGTGACGCCGTCCGAAACTTCCGATTCTCCGATCGGAGCATGGCAGCCTCAGAATTCATGTTTCCAACTAAACTCACGTCAAATTTTGCTGTAAAAGAGAACCCTTTTGGGGAAATCAGTGAAAAGCAGCGCAGAGAGGATGATGTATTGCTATCTAATGCCGCTGGAAATAGGAGACCGACCATGCCAAATTTGGAATTTGAATATCGTGACTGACATCCATGAAGACCTTTATCAGCTCATCAAGTATTCATGTGGAGAAATTTGTACAACTGAACAGTTGGATAAAGTTATGAAGGTTTGGACAACCTTCCTCGAACCAATGCTTGGTGTTTCGTCTCACCCGTAGTGCGCAGAGGAGACTGGAGATTTTGTTAAGGCTAATAATCATGTTGCCGACAGCGTTTTTCCTAGCGTTGGAGAAAGTAATGGCAGTCCTGTTGGTGTTGCAGCAATTAATAACTGCAAACAGTCAAACCCATCTAGAAATGGAGATGAAAATAATCCGCCTGAGCATTCAAGTTCCTCTCGTGCGTGGTTAGTAAATGTTGATAATGGGATAGAAGAAGATGGTTATCATGATCCAGATCATACTGTACGAAAAAATGATACATTGTGTAAGTCCCCTCAAAATGGAAAAGTGCAAATTAATGTCACTCTGACAGATGAAACATCAAGTATCAAAAAAAAAGAACAAGCATATCCAAGTGTTTCAATTGCTGCTAGAGTAGAGGAAAGTCATGGAAGAGTCAACGGGGAAAATACACCAGGTTCATTTACTCTTGTATTACTTGTGATCTCAGTCCTCTCTTCTGTCTTAGGCATTTGCTTCTTTTGCTGCTAGAGTAGAGGAAAAAATGATACATTGTGTTTCAGTTTGCTTCTTTTGCTCAACTATTTGACTGCACATAGTTCTAGTTTTTCCCTCCCTGCTTTTGCTTGTCTGATAACTTTTAGATGCTCTTTTTGATGCTTCTTTATTGGAACAATGTTGAAGAAGCATATGTTTGGTTTACAGGAGATCACATGCTGCACTTAAGACATAAATTTTGGGTGGGTTGGCCCCACTGCAGCTATTCCTTCATCACCCAAATGGAACAACACTTGCTCCACCTTAGCCTATCACATTGAAACAAAGCCAGTTACTCCCCAATTTTTGCTGTAAACATATTCATAGGAGATTTGTGCACCAATTCTTCTGGTAACAACATAAATCTTGTCTCAATCTCTACAATTTGGGGGTGGAAATGATCAGCAGCACGAAACTCATAAACAACACCATACACCTCAATCCAACTACATCCAGGACAACCACCATTATGCCCACTAGAATCTAGTTTCTCAATGGACTACCCAACCTATATGCTTGCTGCAATCCGAACAATGTTGAACTCATCTCACTAGTCAAACTATTGGTGCTTCTTGATACAGAGGATTGAACTACACCATAATCAGAAACCATTACACCCTAAACCAAAAATTCTAACATTTTTTCTAAAATCCAGTGGTCAGAATCCAACTAAATTCCAGCAAGCTTTCATACAAAAGCCCTAAAAAAGTATGAAAGTCGATAACTTTGCTCAAAATACAGATTTTTTTTTGCAGAAATTTTAAACGGATCTTGCTGAAAAAAAAGAAAATGGAGCTCAAATTAACGTCAAACTACAAATTAAGTTTTTTGAAAATTTAAAATCATTTATTACGAAAAATTACAGTTTATTAAATTAGGTAAAAAGAAATGAGAAAAAAATAGGAAAATCTCAGAAAAAAGCTCCCAAAAAATAAAGAATTTCTTACCAATAATAAGGGAAAATTATGAGAAGCAACGAAGATATAAAATGGATCGAAAAGAAAGAACATAAGTAATTGGGTGGACAGCTTATCCCCTGATTTTTGTGCACAGCTTCTTTGGGTGGATTTGAAATTGGGGAAGAACCCTAGAAAATTGGGAATCCTACTACGGTTTGGGGATAGATTGAGAAGAAAAAGAAGGGATGATGATGGGATGAAGCAATTTGGGTTTCATGAATGATGAAGAAGAGAAATGGGAGACCCAAGTGTATGGCCTCCAGATATCACGATTGGGTCTCCCAATTTATCAACCCGTGGATTTGAAATTGGGAAGAACCCTAGAAATTGGGACCGGGGATGATGAGCGAAGCTGCAAGGCACCATAATACTCCCTAGCAACATCGGAGAGGAGACCAAGTTTGATCGGAGAGGAGAGGAATGTTAAAGAGGAAGAAGGGGTATTTTAGACATTTATCACCCTCCTTTTTGATCAAGTTATAGTCTCTTCTTCACGCGCGTTTTGGCGTCGACATACACGCACATTTAAGTTAGATGGAAAAAGTGACGTTTTCACTTCAACTCAAAAAGTCGGGAGTTTAAATGTAGCTTTACTGACTACAGGTGGTTAAGTGGGAAAACGCCCAAACTCCAGGTGGTTATCTGAATTTTACTCGTAATTTTTTGAACTTGTACCAACTTCAAATTATATAAATGATGATATATTTGTAATATACTGATATTTAGTTTAATTCAATATATTTCTTAAATTTATGTTTAGTTTTTTAAGCTTTAATATTGAATTGAATTCTCGAAATTTTATTATTTAATAGTAATCTTGTTTATGAATTAAACTAATACGTTAAAGATATGTTTGAACTTTCAACAATTGCATGTTTGTGTTTGAACTTTGACATTGGTAATATGGATGTGTTTGAAATTTAAGCAAATGCTTTATTATCTTTATTATAGATTGTTTTGCTTTATATTATTGTTTTGTTTGGATAAATGTAAAATAAAATATTAAAATTGACTTAAAATAAAAATCTCGCTTAGGCTCCTCCTCCCGCCTCCTTCCCGCCTCCCCGCCTTAGCGCTTTTAGAACATTGGTATTTAGTATTTCTGGAGTAGTTTATAATTTTCATAGTTGTATTATCTAAAGTTAAATGAATTCATATTAATTTTGAATTTGAAAATATCTTAATTTACTCTAAAAAGTCTATATTAATCTTATATTTTGAAACGAACGAATATTTTTTTATATGTTGTCTCATCGATTTCAAATTTCATAAAAATATGAAGGTTATGTTTAAAGCAATCATTTTTTTAATCCAAATAATATCCATTACCTCTATTGTTGTCAAGTCTTTGTCTAGGCGACTCCCATGCGACGCTTAGTCGTTGAGTCGGTGAAAAAATTTAAGGCGTCTGGGCGACTTGGTCGAAAGTAAGAAAGTCGAGCACTCGACCAGAAAAAGACGACGACTTGGTAGTGACTTGGACGATTGGATTTCAAATTGGACGACTTGGATTTTACGGGTCAGGTGTGGTTTGACCATAACTTAACTGGGTTAAAAAAAAAGACACGCAGCTAAAACCTAATCAATCGATCGCAAGATTTGCAACAAGCCAACAAAACTTATGTAGAGAGGAAGAAAGGGGAGAGCAACAAAGAGGGAGAGCAAGCGACCTACCGTGTCTACTCCGGTAGTGACAACTTTGACCTCTACTTCGACAGCTCGCGACCTCCGGTATGTTATACGTTTCTTCTCTACTTTTCTTCTTCTACTCTTCTTCTCTTGCCTTTTATTTTTTTTTCTTTTTGGGTATTCTTTTTGAGAGCAACAAAGAGGGAGTGCTCTGCTTTGTTGAGTGACTGCTTTGCTATTTTTTTTTTGGGTATTCAGACTTCTTTTTGGAGTTGGGGTATTTTGACTTCTTTTAATTTTTTTTATATGACATATGGTTTGTTGATTGTATTCTATGCTTAGACCATGATACACATTAATGAGTAGGTTTTTTACTTATGAATTGAATACGTTTGGCTTGATAATTTGTGATTTCTTAAGTATTTTAAGTTATTATTAAGTATTTATAGTGTTTTTATGTTATTTTGTAGGAAGAAGCAAGTAAATGTAATACGCACATCTTTTGGAGTAAAATTTGCAAGCAAATGCAAGAATTGAAGATTGAAGGGTTGTCAGTGCCAAGTTGTGGATGCATGTTCATGGCTTAGGATTCAAATTTTATTGTGGATCTTGTTGAGAACTTTGATTTATTAGGTGGTACGTCCTGTAACTCCTAACGGAACAAAGATCAATGTTTGGAGTTGCCATTGACATAGCAGACACTTGAAGCCTAATTTCGACCTTGATCCAGTCCGAATCTCTAAATTCTCAAAGAATGAAATTTGTAGAGTTACTTCTTAGCTTTCTAGAACATTTTGAATTGTCTCAATCGGAGTTCATATGAGAGAGTTATGATCATTTTATCAACAGATGCTGAAACAAAATTTTGTTTGGCGCGTCAGCGCCATTTCTTAGTACTATTTTGGCGCGGCAGCGCCATAACACCAGATAATTGGCATTCGAGCGCTGTGAGTGGCGCTGTAGTGCCCGGGACGTGGCCATACCAAGTTTTGACGCGTTTTACATGTTTTTGACTCTAAATTGGATTGTTTTCCTCCTAAGCTTAGGAATTGGACTTGTAACCTATAAATACATGATGTGAGACATATAACAAGGGGGGATGATCATATTTCATGAGTAGATTAGAGTAGGAGTAAAATTAGAAGCAAGGAAAATAGTCAGGGTTTGAAGGAGGCAAGGATTGAAGGGGGGAGCGAAGCTTAACTGTGACAAAGCTAATTCTTCTTTCTAAATCTTTTATCTTTTGTACCTTAAAAATGTTTTCTGAATTTATCGTATTAGTTATTTTATTATTTAAGATGATTTAATCTTTTTATTGAGATTGCAATGGAACCCAATATGTAACTTTTATTAATTTATTCTCTTATTGATTATGGTTGATTATATATGAATCGTTCGTCATATTTTGTGCTTCATGAATGATTGTCTAGCTAGAAATTATATGGGATATCCTATATGAATTCGAGAGATGAAGTCTTGGATGTGAATATGATGACATGCGAAAGTTATTCTTCTTAGGGTAATTAACGAGATTTGCTAGGATATGAATATACCTATATGGGGACATATGTCAAGTTAATTGTTCAAAAGATTGTGTAGTTTGCTAATGTTTAGGATAGGAATATACTTAAATACCGTATGTAACCAAATTAGGAATCTGTCCTTAATGAATTTATTCGTAGTTATTTTGCATACGGATATAGTGAAATAATATGAATGAATATGTTATATAATTACTTGGGAAAGAGTTATATGGATAATGGGTTAACAATTTATTATGAATGATTAGTTAATAAGAGAATGAAGAGATTGAAGTAAAACATTGGGGGATTGTAATCTCATACTTTTAATCTATTAATATCTTTGCTTAGTTAAGCTCCTAATTTTGATTGTTTAAATAAAATTGAGTCCTTAGGAATTAGTAATTAGTTTAATTGTTACTATTCCTCGTGGGTTCGACACTTCTTATCATTTTATTATTGTTTAAATAAAATTGATTACACGTGGCAATCCTATGGTCCTACCATACACATGCATGAAGTAGTAATTACTTATTTCAATTTTTTTTGTATACCAGAGCAACATTGAATTAAATTGAAGAAGTAATTGCTTTTATTTTTGTATAGTTGAAGAACTTTACCAACTAGTTACTACTAATTTGTATTTGTACATGTGGATGCATGGTTTTTGTATAATTGAATTGAAAATATGTTAGGCTATGCTATGGCCTATGCAACTATAATTTAAGAGATTATAAGAAAAAAAATGTTACGTAACTATAATTTAAGAGTATAAGAATAAAGGTTTTTTTTAAAACTTGTAAAGTGTGTGACTGTATTCTGCTTTGTTGAGTGCTTTATTGAGTGTTGGTGCTCAATTTTTTTAATATGATATGTGAAGCATTGTTGTCTTGTGCTTGTAATATAATTATAAATTGTATTTTGTAGGTAGTTAAATGGCAGAAAGTTTGGGAGTGGAGGGTTATGATCCAAGTGAGGATCCTAAAAGAAAGGCCAAGTCAAAGGATTTGGGATGGAAATATGGATTTTGGCCGGGATTGAATGATAAAAATCTTGTGCAATGCATACTCTTGTGGGAAAAAGGTTCATGGAGGAATCAAGAGATTCGAGCAACATCTTATCGGTGGGTCCATGGATGTGTTTAAGTGTCCTCGAACTTCAAATGAAATTGCAAACGAGAGGCATCAAAATAATAATGAATAACAAAAGGAATAAGCCAATTTCAATTTGATGACAATGATGAAGTAGAAGAAATTTAGTCATCTAATATTTCAAGCAATGTATCCAATCCTTCCAATGCTTCCTCTGCAATTTTTCCAAATTTTGGGACTGCATCTAAAAGGATGCAGAGTGCATTTCAATTCCCTAAGCCATAATCACAAACAAAAACAATTAAAACTCATCTTAGGAAATCTCCTGAAGAAGTTGTGGACGAAAGACATCGCAAAGGTCCTAGCCAAACAACTTTGGAGAATCGTCTAAGGTCATCGAAAGAGTAAGATAAAGCTCACATGCACATTGTCAGCTAGTTTTATGAGAATGACATCCCTTTTAATGTAGTAAATTCAAGAAGTTTTGAGGTAATGATAGAGGCTATCATGCAATATGGTTCGGGTTTGAAAGCTCCTTCGTATCAAGAGTTGAGAGTTCCTCTTTTAGGGAAGGCAGAGACTAAAACAAAGGAACTAAAGGAGAAACACAACTTTTTGGAAGCAGTACGATTGCACTCTTATGTCAGACGGATGGACAGACAGAAGAACAAACACTTGATAAATTTTCTTGTTAATAGTCTTGTAGGAACCAACTTTATGGAATCAATTGATGCTTCTAGTCAATCTCAAGATGCAAGCATGTTGGCAGAGTTACTTGATGGTAAGATCAAAGAGATTGAGGCCGAGTATGTTGTGCAAGTAGTGACAGACAATGCCTCCAATTATAAGGCAGCTGGTCAGATTTTAATGGAGAGAAGACCTATTTTGTCCTGGACACCATGTGCAGTCCATTGGCTAGACTTTATGTTAGAGGACATAGACAATTTGAAGCAGTTTAAATCTGTAGTCTGGAGGGCAAGAAAAATAACATTCATTTATAGACATGGTCACTTTCTTGATGCGATGAGGAACAAAACAAATGGGAGGGACTTTGTGAGATCAGGAGGCATCTGCTTTGCTACATCTTTTCTGACTCTTCAAAGCTTGTGCAAGCACAAGGATGCTTTGAGACATTTATTCATCAATGATGATTTGACACATTCTAGGTTGTCGGCTATAGAGACAGAGAAGAAAGTGTATGATACAATTATTTCTTCTAGTTTTTGACATGTCGTTGAAGATTGTATTAGAGCGTCACAACCATTACTTGTTGTCTTGAGTATTGTGGATTCGGATGAGAGGCCTATGCCTGAGATTCTTGATGCGATGGAATTTTTAAAGAAGAAGATCAACGATGCCTTTAATAACAAACAAAGGCTATACAAGAAAGTGATCGACATTATTGAGCGAAGATGGGCATGCCAAATGGAGCAGAAGTTATATGGGGCAACATTGTTTCTAAATCCGGAAATGTATTTTGACATCAAAGAAGATGAAGAATTTGGTTTAGCTTACAAGTTATGTAGCAACTTCAATGATATTCTTTCAAAAAAGGTTCCCGACCAAGTTTTGACAGACAAGATAATCGACCTAGTCGATGTATATGAATCTTCTCGTGATGACTTTTCTAAAGACATGTCGATTAGGCAACACAAGACAAAAAATCCTAGTAAGTATATTAAATTAATTATAAAATTTACTTTTTAAGTTTTATAATTTAGATTATATTTGATTTTTTTAATTTTTTACATCTAATGTTGTCGATTGGTGGAATGCTTTTTGCGGTTGTGCTATTGAGCTTACAAAGTTTGCAAAGAGAATCCTCGGCCTTTGTTGTTGTTCTTCCAATTGTGAATGCAATTAGAGCACTTTTGAATTTGTAAGTATTTAGTAATTAAATATCTTGTATTTAATATAAATTAGTACATAATTAAATCTATAAATAGTATATATATTCTTTTGCTTAATATTTTTTTAAACAAATTTTAGATTCATACGAAAAAGAGAAATATGTTGAAGCAACAACGGTTAAATGATTTGGTATATGTGAAATACAATCGTTGAATTGTTGATAGGTTCCAAAAGAGGCGAACTTGGAATAAACTGATCCATTGGTCCTAGATGATTTCGATTGGGGTAATGAGTGGATAGTGCCCGAGCAAGATGTAGTTCATCATGGAGATGATCTTACATGGGATGATGTTGGTAGAGCTGTTGGTGCATCCAATGCCGTCGAGGGTCGCAATCTTCTTAGAATTGGTCATGTCTACTCATGACGTGGTGGTATTTCGACTTCGAGGGAACCGAGGATAAGAGTTGTGAATGACTCTGATTTTGATGTTGGAGAAGAGAAGGAAGGCCTTCCTAATGATGATGAGGATGTGGATGATGATTATGGCTGAAGAGTAACTATTGTTTCGAGTGATGGATGCCACTGCTGGGAGAGATGATGATGATGATTTGATCCTCGATGATGATTTTTCTGAAAAAATTTAGATAGCTTTTGAGTGATCTTTTATCTTTTCATTTGAAAATTATGAGACTTTTGAGTTGGAGAATAAGACTTGAGTTTTTGAGTTTTTGGCAATGTCACAATGAACATGTCTTTATCTTATTAAGGATGGTTGTCTTATGATATTATTATATGATTATATGCTTACCTTTATCTTACCATTGCTTGTTTACTTGTTTTATTATAAATTATTAATTTTAGTATTGAAATTAATAATGGTATTCTATATATACAATGTTAAAACTTAAGAAACTAAACATAAATTTAAGAATTATATTGAATTAAACTAAATATTACAAATGTATCACCATTTATATAATTTGAAGTGGTACAAGTTCAAAAAATTATAACTATAGTAAAATTATCATTTTGCCTTGATCTTGTTCAATTCTTGTTGTGATTTGATATGCTACAATCTACATTATGAATATAGTCAATCATTAGACATAAATATATAAATATTCATATAAATGTTAAATATATATAATTTTATACGTATAAAATTTACATTGTTAACGATTTGTGGACGACTAGTCGAGCGCTTTGTCGCCTAAAGTGCTTAAGCTCCCGGTTGTCGCTTTGCCTCGACTTGGCGCCTTGATAACTATGATAACCTCAGCCTTAATGTCGAATGACATAAACCATTGCTCCATTCCATTCACAAACTTAAAAGCCGTAGAATTCCATCTTTGAATATGATCAACAATACAAACTCTTATTTTAATAAGTTTATGCTTCTTGATGCTTCAAATTCCTTTTCTACTAGAATCTTTTAACTATTGCTGTTCATTTGTTCTGTTATCTCCTCGTGGTACATGATATTGTGCAAGGCAAGGGAATGTGTTTGAACCTTAGTCCATGAAGTCGAGGGCTGGTCCTAAGGTTTTACGAGTGTGTCTCATCTTTTATTTTTGTATAGTGTGATGCAATTGTGGGTTAGGGCCATCATAGACTCGTACTATTTTTTCTTTTAACTTTTAAGTGCATCTCACATTGTTTTGCTGTTGTGAACATAGGCTTCCAAGTCGACTTGAGTAGTACTAACGATCATTGGTTTGCCTTCTGCTGTCTATTTGATGAAATCTGGCTATCTCATTTTTTTAGTTTTATAATTTATATTGTAGTTATGATTTATATGCAAATAGAGATTGAGATATACCAGTTTATTTTACCCTGATTAATGTATATTGTCAAAGTTTTCAGTACTTTTTAAATTTTCTTTCTCGAATTGTCTTATAGCTATTTTGAATCTGTAGAGGTTTGTTAGTTATTGTATTTCACAGATTTATTTCAGAAACTCCAGAATAAATTGATTATATCTTTTTATTTGATGCAGATGGATATTAATGTACACCACTTTTTCAAGGGCTATCTGGAAGGTCGATTTGACAGTCAAGGGTGGCCCCAAATTCTGAAGTTGAAAGACTGGCCCCATCTAGTTTATTCGAGGAGCACTTACCACGTCCACGGTGCTGAATTTCTCAGTTGTTTGCCCTTCAAGGAATATACAGATTCACGTAGTGGCTACCTAAATCTTGCCGTCAAGTTGCCCGATGAATCTTTGAAGCCTGATATGGGGCCGAAGACGTATATTGCATATGGAGTTGCTCAGGAGCTAGGACGTGGAGACTCTGTAACCAAACTCCACTGTGACATGTCTGATGCGGTATGTTTATTTCTTAAATGTATAAACCAATTACAATGTACTTAAGATTGCGTGAAAACCTTGTATGACAGTGAAACATTATAATGTGCTCCTCCCGCTCACCATGTCAAAACATCAAGCTTAAAAGTTTCCCTTTTTTGTGCTTTCTGTTGTCAAATTTCTGTTCTTTCATTTATTTACTCTTTTTGTAGTTTACATCTCATAAAAAAAACATGTGATATGTTACAGGTGAATGTGTTGACACATATTCAAGAAGTGACTCTTACATCTGAACAGCTTGTCAGGATAGAGAAGTTGAAGCAACGTCACATTGCCCAGAATCGAAGGGAATTTTTTGGAAATGAACTGAAAGTGAATCACGTGGTCAAGAAG
Organism: Panax quinquefolius; assembly: GCA_020205615.1. Classification (NCBI taxonomy): domain Eukaryota; kingdom Viridiplantae; phylum Streptophyta; class Magnoliopsida; order Apiales; family Araliaceae; genus Panax; species Panax quinquefolius. Next base: position 99,500,659 of record CM035152.1, on the reverse strand, counting down.
CAAAATGATAGTGTTAGTGGTGAACTACATGAGAAACATGGAGAAAGTAGTGTATCTGCATTGACTGAGCAATGTTTTCTGACTAGGTTAGAGTCAGAGGAAGGCCTAGGATTTGGCAAAGAAACTAGTGAAAAAACTAGTGATGTTAATGGTTTAAATATCAAGACAAAGGGGAACATGTTAAGTGAACATGCAACGGACCAAATGGTGAAGCAGCAAGATGGTGTTCATGAGGAAAAGAGGGGAGAACTGGATGGAAATGCAGGGAATAGTGGTGTTGGATGTTCAGATAACAATATAGAGGGTTTTGAACACCCAGAGGGAGGTGCTCTTTGGGACATTTTTAGGAGGCAAGATTCCCCTAAGTTGGAAGAATATTTGAAGAAATATTTCAAAGAATTTAGGCACATATATTGTTCTCCGGTGGACCAGGTAATAACATTTTGTGGTGTTCCATTTTTTCAAATAAAAGAATCTGCAGTATTATTGATCGAGTTGATGCATTATGGATTCTTAAGATGCTATGTTATTTCTAACACTCTCATCTTGCTTTCTTGAAGTAAAGTAACTTCAAATGTTGAGTTTTGAGGCTTGTTTTAGAATAGAAAGAACTTGTACTGTAAATTTAAGAAAGAAATTATTAAGATATATCAAATCTGTTTGATTTTAATTAGAATTACTTAATAAGGTTGTTTGGTTTCATGGTATCTCAATACTCTTAACACATTTGCACAAGAAATATACTCAACCAATGATGGTCTTAAATAGACTCTTAGCATTACCTGTTATCATCTGATTGTACTATTTCTTTATACTGATTAGTAAAAAAGTTGTAATTTTATTGATCATCTATATGGTACATGGACCTTCCTTATAGATCATCCTAGGGCTGCTGTTAACAAAACCTGAAATATTGGTTCGAAATTTCCAACAAATGTATCCGGTCAAAATGGATATCCAATACCTGGTCAAAACGGATATTTACATCCGATGGATACGAATATGGATATAGATACATCCGTATCCACTAATATAATATCTGTGTCGGCTTTTAAGATATATAGTACTAGATTTTCTTGATAGTGATGTTATTGTTATATTATGTATTGTGATTAAATTAAGAAATCAATTTATTATTATTTTTTCCTTAAAATACATACTTAGTTATAATAAATTTAATGTTAGCATGCATTTTAAGAAGGAAAGAACTCAAAATTTTTCATTTAAACTTGATGCACAACACAATAATGAATAATATTCATTGAATATTATTTTTTCTAGCTATGTTATGATTTATAGTTGACAATTGACTGTTGAAATAACCTTACTTTTTAGTTTTGTTATTTTATTTGGTTGGTTAAAATTAATTTAATTTGGATGTAAGAATTCTAATGTTATTTGGTGCATATTAAGTAATAAAATGAGTCTTTATCAAATTTTGGCACAAAAAATTAACTACATATATCAATTTAGTGTTTAGGGCAGTGAACTATTTAGGGCAGTAAATAAAATCCAAAACATATGTAATATTGTAATCTGTTCTATTATCTTGGTATATACGGTCAAAGCAAATATTATCTGATATCCAGTCAAAGTGGATAATATATGGATTTGTATCCATTCAAAACGGATACAAATATACTTATTTCTGCATCTATTAACATCCCTAGATCATCCAAGAAAAATTAGTTTGGGAACCATCGATTTTGTTTGTTTAATATCCGTGGAATAAGACCGGTAGTTAGAATGAGCTGACTTAAAAACAGAATATTACAAATTTAAACCTACCCCAGATCTTGTAAATTCACCTAATTAACTAATGCAGATCAGAGTTGAATTCACTTCAAATCCCGTGCATAAAGGAGTAGCAACTGATATGCCTACAGTTGGGGTTAGGGAAAGGAGATTAGAAGTAGTGTTACAAAAAGCATCTTCTCACAAATTATTCATCGTCCTATGTAGTCTGAATGCATACAAGAGTTTTTCAAAATGAGAGAATTACATTGGTCAAGGTTTTGTGGATAAAGAAGTTGAGGATAATCCGAGACTAAAGAATTTTTGTATTTATTGTTTAGAATTTATTATGTACAACTGGATAAAAATTGATGTAATTAGATATTTAACTAAAGAATTGGGGATACAGGGTGTTTTATATTGATTAGGTTCTTTATATTGATTAGGAAATTTTAATAATTAGCTAGGGTTTTTTAATATCTAGATTTTAGATAGTTTATTTTTGTCTTGTAAGTGAACTTGGTGTTTTATTTCTATGTAAATAAGGTAATCCCCATAACATTGTTAGAGTTTAACTATTTTTGATATTAAGAGTATGAAATGGGGAACACTATTTCTTCATGTGTTTTTGATTTTTTTACATGGATCTTTTCACATGAAAGTGGGACCCACTGTATGCTCATGTGAGAGAGAACTATGTGAAAATATCAAAAATACATGTAGAAATATCAGTTCCCTATGAAATTTGATACATTTGCAATTAGTTGTTGGTGTTGGACAAGTTTAGAATATAGACTGAGAATTGTAAAGAAGGGTAGAAACACACGAGAGCAAAACTTTAATAAACTTGTGGGATTACAGTACTTGTATAGAAATACTAAAACTTGAAGGCGAAGTAAAATTCAAATAACTTGGTAACCTAATTTAATAAGGAAAACAAGTGCTAATTACTTCCAACCATAATTCTCATCTAATTATAAGGAAACAAACTCCTAATGATAACCTACTAGTAGGATTAGAAGATAATTACATCAATTTATTTCTAAACAATAATACATATAAGTAATTAATAGTCCTTCAATTTTCATATATTGCTCTGTAGCAATCTTCTTGTCTACAGACAAAACTATATTGGTTGCGATCCAGAGACCCTAGTGTTTAGGTGTGGAGCCTAAACACTAGTTATCTTTTTGTTGTTCTAGTTCAGTTTCTGTTGGTTCACACTTTCTAGAATGTCTTGAATCAATATGCAAAACTTCTTAACATGCTAGTTTGCCAAAAGATTAATGTTCAACTATGAGATGAAATCTAATGTCATGTCCCTGTTTATATCATTTGATATTTGTTCTTTTTGTAATATATTTAATTCGATGTTACAGGTTGTTCATCCTATTCATGACCAAACTTTTTACTTGACTATGGAGCACAAAAGGAGGCTCAAGGAGGAATATGGTTGTTTTTTCATATATTTGACATAATAGATGTAGTAGGAGCTATATCTTTATTTTTTGGTTGTCATGACCTTATGTTTTCTTGTTATTTAGGAATTCAACCCTGGACATTTGTGCAAAAACAAGGAGATGCAGTATTTATTCCAGCTGGATGTCCTCATCAAGTTAGAAATTTAAAGGTAATTAGTTTATTCATATTGCTCTTTGTGTTTTACTCTAAAAAAATAGATTAATACCTTCCCTTGCGGACTGTGTGGTGGTGAATATTGTTTGTTCTGCTGACGGCGCTTTGTACTTATAATCAGTGTTAAATTGTGTTGTTGGATTTATTTTTTGGGACAGTATCATGACGTAACAATTGAATAAAAAAAATAAATTAAAAGTCCAGGGGAGAATGTTAATTGCTTTCTATGGTCCAAGTTCTCACATGCCAAATGCCTATTCAGTCTGGTTGTTTGTAAATAATGCTCCCATTTTTGTTCTGTTCTATAAAACATGATGCAAATTTTTCTTATAATTTCTGTTTCTTCAAGATTCTGGCAGACCAAGCGTCCAAAGAGATTTGTTTTTTGCTTTATCTTAAAATGTATTTAATCCACATATTGATAAAACAGGATAAAGGTTAAAAGATTATTAATTAGATTATGGTTTTTTAGAAGAAAAAAATTGTAATTTTCATATTTAATTATTTTAGGTAGATTATTTGATTATGGTGGTAGACAATTGTTACTCCTTCCATTCCAAAATTTGAGCTACATTTGTAAAAAGATGATTTTTAAGGATAATTTTATGGTTTCAAATATAACCTTATTAGTATTAGATAGGAATTTATTTTTGCTGGTATGATAGTAAAAATGATAGTAGAAAAGTAATGGCAAATTAGAAACATCATGACACTTTATAGTCTTAAAATAAAAATGTATCTTTAATTTTGGAACGGACTAAAAAGGAAATTGTATCTCTAATTTTAGCAGATGGAGTAGGAGTTATTTCCTTTTTCTTAATTAGGCTTTTTTACTCATCTTCCAAGTCGTAGGTTTCCTATATAAGTTGATGTACTCCTGTTCCATAAAGATGTCTTGAAAACTCTTTTCACTCAATTTAAGAAAAACGAAAGTCGAGGAGAGAAGATAATTAAGTTGCCATTTTATCCATTGTGGACCTCACGTAAGTACATTAAAGATTCTTCCTTTTCCTCTAAATTAGTGTTCTCTCTACTTAATTACTTTTGAGGGTAAAATAAACTTCAGATAACATTATTAATTTGAATTATGTATGTTAGACATCTTTTGTTAGACAATATTTTTTGTACTTCAGTCATTTTTGTGGGATGGAGGGAGTAATCTTTGAGCTCTATTACTTTTCGGAGTATGAATTGAGTTTAAAGCTTGTTCTTTAGTTGTGCGCGTTTTACGGATTCCATATGTGATAGGTTCCTTCTCACTCTTCCCTCTCATCTTAATCTATATTTCACAACTTTTTTATAACCTGTCTTGTATAATCAACTTAGGCTTGGTACAGTTTGAATTATCCAAAAAACAAACCTTAATAAGGTCTTCTGTCCTAAAATTATTGTCCCAAATTAAAATTATTGATTCGATATCAGCCACTTATTGTTCATTGTTATCATCTACAAAATACTGCCCAAACCTAAACTCAAAACCATCAGCTGCTGCCCAGAAAAGAAAAGTAGGTACTTCATACAACACTGTTCATCACCAAAAAAAAGTGGGGGGGGGGGGTTGGGGTGGGTGGAACTCAATAGCAACCTTCACATTTATCCTTGGAAGCCCTCACTGATTTGGAGTAATCTTTGATGCCGTCATCTTTTCGACACCATAACAACTAGTTCAAACCAGAAATTTAAGTGGAATAAAAGGCTAGCCAACCAGAAAGAGAAGAAATGATAGGGTAAATATTCAGCCGCTGAAGCCTTTGTAGGGATACTGAGAATCATTGCTAGTTTGTTTCTTTTGTGCAAGGAGATGAAGAAAGAGGTTATGGTCATTTAATTTTCATTTGGTATGCCAAACTACAACTAGCATACCAAAGTTTTCTAAGATTTTTTTAATTGACAATGATATAATTTTAGATCTGACAATAAAATTAGAAAATTTGTCAATTCAGTCCCTGGACTTTACTTCTTTTACAGAGCTGCCCCGGAAAATTCAGTCTCCACAGATTTAGCCCTCCTCTTTTTCCCCTTTGGCTCCTTTCTAGATTAAATAGAAGATATGTAAAAAAGTGTCGAAGCAAAAATGATTATTCCTCGACTCTTCGAGAAAATTGATCGAAAGCCCCTTCCACCTTTTATACTAATTTTGTTATAGGTCACATGTAACAATCTAGGTCAAATCCCGAGTCCGAATCAAATCATAGCATGATAAGGCTCAACGCACTTTCTCAATATCTTTTTGGGTCATCTTAGTCCACTACAGATTCACCTAAAAGGTCATGACTGAAGGTGTTAAGGATAGCAGCCTGAGTTCTTATATACACATCCAAATATTCCACATGTTTTGATGTGGGACTAGGGTGTTACAAACTCTCCCATTAAATAGTTGATGTCCCAATCAGGTTGAAAACATATTCACACATTAGTTCATTAGGTATAACGTGTTTTGGTCAGCTTTAAAGGCAAAACTAAATCTTGCTTTTTTACACGAAACCTGGGGAGTCCAGTTACGAAGGTCTTGATCGGAAGAGTGTCAATAGACCAAGAGTTGAGAAAGGCCTCGTTCCAGCAAATGGATGGTGCTTTCCTTTCTCGCTTGACCATGAGGCAATGACTCTTCTCCTCACCGTTCTGTTTTCTCTGACAGATGCATAGTTGTTACGGCGTTGCCTAGGCGACGCCAAGGCGTCCTGTTGCTGCTGTCGCACCAAGTCGAGTGGTCGCCTAGCTGCATCAGAGAGTCGAAGGTCTTAGTCGTGATAAGCCATCAGCAACATCAAAACAATGAGAGAAGAAGAACAAAGCAGATCTAAGTCTCGATAACAGTTCACAACCCCTCTGCCTCTCGCGACTCCTCTTTCTCACGACATCGCGACTCCTCTTCCTCACGACTCCTCGAGTCGCACCTCCCCCAGTCTCATAGTTGGGCTTCTCTCACAGTCGCGACTCTCCCCCACCACCTATAAGCCTTGTTATTTAGTTTTTTCCCTCCGTGCTACTTTGTGCAAATGTGAAGTCTCTAGCTGCTGATTTCTTTTGTGGGTATTGTTGGGAATAACTTTCCATCTATATGTATGTTGCACCCAACTAAATATCTTCTAGAAAATTACAGTTAGGGAACCTAAAGTTTTAAATTTCTTTTATTTTAGACCTTCAGTTTTGCCAAAAGTTTTAAACTACCCCTTGAACTTTATTTTTTATGTGGTGTTTGTTGAATTCTTCATTTCTTTTACTAGTTTTTAATATCAATTGTTTTATTTTTGAATTGTTTTTAAGTTTTTACATAATTGTGTTTTTAATGTTATTCCATAGTGTTATGTCTTGAGTTTTAATTTATATGAAATTTTATTGCTAATATACTTGTCAAGTAAAATAAATAATATATAAATTGCACATTGTAAACGACTTGTCGTCATACGGACGTCATGGCGGTTGCCTAGGCGTCCAGGCAGTCGGCTACTACCATGACTCGTCGTGGCGCCGAGACAACTAAGGACAGATGGTCAGAACTTCATTTGGGTTCGGGCTCGTGCAATTAAGAGGTCTCCCTCAAAAGAACCAGTCCAGACAATCATCCGACTCCCCATAGATATCACCAATCTCGCCTTATTTGCTGAGCCTATCCGACTTAGATGTGTGAAACATATCGTGTTGGATATTTTCAAATTTGGAAAATATATAATAAATGTATTATATGTTGCCTTTATAACCAAAATTATGTTGGTTCAACTGGCATGACTTGGATGGTTTCAACAGTGATGTTATGGGTTCAATTCTTAGCAATTGCATAATTGTGGATTGTATTTTTTTTTAAATTAGACCGTTACATGGATTTTTGTTGTGCCAATTAACCGTTAATGTATGTGTTGATTGAATTGCAATGGTCAGAATCTATACAATGGTTCAAACATGAAATCAAATATCTTTTAAAAGTGTTTGATGTCTCTTCAAAAGGGGATTTGAAAACCTATAAATAGGTTTCAATTTCATTTCAAATTTTTCTTGTTATAATTTTCTTCTCTCATTTATAGTTTTGCACTAGATTTGTTCCTACACAATAAATTTTAGTACAGAGTAAAATCTAACCCTGTATAACAAAAGTTAGGGGATAATATAGTCTTAAGAAAAGAGTGATTAACCATTCGATTCAGGCGGTAATATTGTTGTTCTAAATCAAACTACAAAGCGGATTTCAACATATCATACCTAATCTCTGGAATGGCTCAAAAACTTTACCTCTCTAGCCATTGTGGGATAATACCAGCGGCGAATTAGGCTAGTCTTCGTGTTCCCACTTCTGACAATCCGACTCGAGCTTTCGAGAGTCGACTCTGATACTACATGTAACAATCTGCGTCAAATCTCGAGTCCAATTCTAATCATAGCATAATAAGGCTCAATGTGCTTTCTTAATAATATCTTCTTGGTTCGTCTTAACAGACTCGCCTAAAAGGTCATAACTGAAGAGTTAGTGATAACAACCTGAGTCCTTGTATACACATCCAAATATCCCACATTTTTCGATGTGGAATTGAGGAGTTACAACACAACCGATAAAATATCTATCAGTTCGGGGTGATTGATTTAGTTTCATCAATGGTGTTGAAATTAGCAAACCTGTAAGATCTACCAAACCCACATCAATTTGAAATTTTGTGGTTCAACTAAAGGTCAATTACAATTGCATACCCTTTTCTTGTCTCAATTACCTTTGGGCCTCGCACATGCTATATTTATTGTTATGACTTATGAATTTTGTTGTTTCGTAAGTCTTATCTATATGTTTTACAAAGATCATTATGAAGTTGACAATACTTGTAGCTTTATTTTTTGGACAAAGAAGGGAATTACCCAAGATGGCCTTTTTGACAAATCCTAGCTTCTTTGAGTTCACATGCCATATATGTATTAGAATGTCCTTCGATGACTAATGTTGAGCATGCTGAAGGAAAATGAAATCGAGGAAACCAAGTCAAAAATTGAGTGTGAACCAAAACATGAAGTTCTTGGTTATGCAAATGAGAAAAAGAAGTTGAACAAAGTGAAGATCAAGTGCTAGTCGAGGTAGACCATGAGGTTGATGACAAAAAGGAAAACAATTAGGGTAGCACGTGTTTACTTTCTACTTTTTAATGGTATTTGTCTTGGTCTTCAAAATGGTTTGTCTCATCTTATCTTATTATAAAATTAGAGGACAAATTTTTCTCAATGGAGGGGAGTATATGTGGAGTAATATAAAGGAGTATTTAGTATTTTTATATTATTATTAGAGATTTTTTTTGTAATTATTAATTTTTTAAATTTAATTTAGGTAGATTATTTAATTAAGGCAGTAGATATTATGAGTTTTCTCTTTTTTCTTAAGGGTTTTACGTATCTTCCAAGTTGTAGGTATCCTATATAAGTTGATTCACTTTGTAATTTTTTAGAGATGAAATATTATGACTTTAGTTTAAAGCTTTGTGCTTTGTTTGTGAGTGCTTCTACCTACTCCATGTGCGGATATGTTACCTATTAGTATTGCCATTCTTTCTCTTTTGTACTTTTTTTTAATTTTTTTAGACCTTGTTCTACATCAATCGGTTCCCGCAGAGTTATCTCAGGGTTTATGTAAGGTTGAATATGTAAGCTATAACACCCCCAAATTCGGGTTCCTTCAAACCCGAATTCGGTGCAACACGGTACTATCTATCCAACATAATAATACTGACATAAAGGTAATTACTAATTATTACAATATGTCTAACTTGATATTCTAGATTCTCGGACCTTAAAATCTTCATTACATTATAATATACAATAAAACTTATTACAATCATTCTATTACAAATAAAACAAATCTTATACTCGTTCATCTTTCCCTTTCTTTTGTCCTTACCCAAACATTCAGTTCGCTGAAAATATTTAATTTCAAGCAAGTGTGAGCATTTAATTGCTCAACAAGTGTTAACAGTTGAATAACAACAAAATCAAGAATCAAATATTTTTTATATCAAACTTCAATAACTGAACTACAATTGTGAAAACATTTCGAACAATTACGAATAACAAAACTTTTCGTCAACAAATTTTGAAACGACAGAGTGATCATAGGATCTTGGAACTTTTTCATTATGTAAAAGGTTTAATAGTAGTTCAACTATAAACCGAATAATTTTCCTCTGGGCATGCTAGGTGATTAGTCTAGTATACCTTATGTTGTACAACATTCTATGAAAACGACTATATGCGTTTGTTTGTCTTCGGGCAAGGTTAATCGATATTAATCCGACCAAAAATCTCTAATATTAGGGTTCTACCCAGACTGGAATTCAAACCAAAACAATTAGGTTGAATGGCTCTACTTAACCTCAATAACACTTCTAAGATTTATTATCAAATCAATAAAGCATTTCAATATGCGCAAAACCCGATATAATTGACATTGACGTCCCTCTTAAACGGTTCATGAATATTAGAACGCAAAAACTTCATCAATATGCATTATAACAAAGCTTGAACAACTTATTCAAATACCGAAAGATTTTGCCTAAGTTCGAGATTCACACAATATATAAGTATTGTGTAAATCAAATCATACATACGAAATAGTCATATGAACATAGTCAAATGAATATCAAAGCTTGTATACAAATTTATTGCATAAGGTTAGAAAAACTTGCCTTTTGCGTTCTTTAACAATCCACTTTAAAGCGTTCTTCGAACGTCCTACACAGTTCATTCATAATAACGTATCAATTAGTCACATATAAACGTCAATTATGGTTTACATTAGCTCTATTCTATATCTTATAAAATCTGTTTTATTAGAATCAGAACACTTTTTAACTTCATCAACGATTGACACGGTGGTTCGACGTTCATACATCGCACGCCTGACTCTTCCTACGTGATCACCCAAGCGACATGTACTTGCGTACGCTTAGCACGATCATACAACTTGTATAATACTCCTTGGTTTAAGTTAAGTATTTTACGTTTTATTAAGTTTACACTACGTCTTTTAAGTCTTGGTATGACATAATGGCACTTGAATTACGCATGTCTAACACGCCCACGCGATCGTCCAACGCCCGAACACATAGCAACTCAGCACAAGGCTTGCTGCAGTGCCAATTGTAATATTAAGTTTAATTCAATATAATTTTTAAATTTGCTCTTTTTAAATTTTAATATTGCCGCCCAAATAACCTGCTCCTGCCCCAGAGACAGCGCTGTGGCGCTAGGAGGCAGCGCTGCGTCCCAAAATTTTCAGCCATCTCAGATTTTCAGCTTTGCAATTTTGTTGCACCTACTTTGCAACGCCATAACTTCCTCACCTGAACCATTTTTTTGCTCGTAACATTCTCTACAAATCCCCCCAGACGAAATAATTTTTCAGTCTCTAACTAGCCGGAAAATTGGCTCAAAAATCCTTAATGAGATAGTTTTCGGAAAATGATGTTTTCAACGTCGAATTTTCAAATTGACGTAACTTGCTCATCCGAAGTCGAATTGAGCTCGTTCTTGAGCCTACGACTCACTTATGCTACAAACTACAAAATCCCAGAAAATTGGAGTTTTCATGAAGTGTTAACTACCTGTAAACTTGTCTCGGAAATCGTCCCAAGTTAGGCTTTTTCATCTTTTAACGTCTTTTATTAAAAATTTTGCCATAACTTGGGTATGACATTTCTTTTTTCCTTTCCACTTGAACATTTACGTAACCCCTATATATACGTTTCCTTTTTTTCGGATTTCGATTTGTCCATACGGACAACCATTTACACTAGTCCAATTACAATCCTCTAAACAATTATTGTCCATCCTTATGCTCGGGCTTACGTTTTTAGTTTTTCGTTCTCTTACCATGCATATTACCGGTAGTTTACAAGGTTATATACTATCACAACAACCTTATAACACCAAGATCCTTCATGATCTTCCATCACAACTATAACAACCACCATCAAAACTAAAATGAAAATTAAAGAGATGATGTGGAAGTTAGGGTTTCTAGGCTTACCTCTTGATGTTCTTACTTTTTGTTCTTTCTTAGCTAGATGATCCAAGATTGCTCCTTGCTCTCTTTCTCTTCCTCTTATTCGACCCCCTCTCTCTTTCTCTTTCTCTTTCTCTCTTGCACTCGTACACTTGGCCAAATAATGAAATGAAAAGTGAAGAGGTTCTTGCTTGGTTTTACTTATATTAAAGCTACTTTGCTATATTTACAAGGTAATTACTTAGACTAAAGTTTTCCATAGTCTTACTCATCTTTCGTACTCTTACAAACCATCCCCTAGTTAACCTTAATCAACCACAATTAGATTAACCAAAGCTAGACAAAATTATTGCTTAAGAAGACTTATTGGTTAAGTAACTTAATGATGGAGACAAACATTAAATGCTTTGTCCAATTAAGTTCCAAACTTTCCATTTATAGTGCATATCTCACCACTCTATCCCCTCCATGTTCATGACTGGATTCTCCCCCCTTTAGGCCTCATTTGGTTTTCATTTCCTCATTTCATCTTCATTTCATCCCCATCTTGACCCAAGTTGACCTCTTCAACCTTTGTCCAAGAAACTAGGTTTTAACCCTGACTCAAGTCTTGACTTAATTCTAGCCAAGCTACTTAAAACCTAACCAAGCCTTCTAAACCCTGGCTTGGTTAGACCGAACTATGCCAATGACTCATTCTAACTTTTCCAGTAGACCTGGCAAACGGGTCGGGCCATTGGCGGGCCGGGCCAAAACCGTCCAGGTTTTGGTGAGCTAAAAAAGTGAAGCCCAAAGTCCGTTTTTGACCGGCAGGCTGGGCTGGCCCGCGGGTCTGGACTGATTTTTGACCAATTTTTGAAATATTTTTGGACCTAATCCAAACGGGTCGGGCCATCGTCGGGTCGGGCCAAAACGGTCTAGTTTTGGTGGGCTGAAAAATAAAGCCCAAAACCCGCTTTTTGACGGGCGGGCCGATTTTGTCGGGTCTATTTTCCGGTTACGTTTTTGTAACACGTTCGATTAATCGAAAAATCGATTTTTACTTTTCATAATTTTGATTATGCTTTTTGTCTCCATTTCCCAAATAAACGCTGTCGTAATTCGAAAAATCGAAAAAACGAAAAGACATTTTTAGCGTGAATAGTTTTTTACGTCTTTTTTCGGAAAAAAATTATTTTCTTCTTACGAGCCCTAAACACACATTCACATAGGGGTGCTCAAAAAATTCGGGTTTTTCGGTTTTTTACCGAACCGGTTGGTATCGAAACCAGCGGTACCGGTTTTTCGGTTTTTTTATACTTTTCGGTACCCGTTGCGGTAATGAACTTTTTGAATTTGGTAAAAATCGAAATACCGAAAAAAACCCGAAACCAACCGTGCTTGCTAATATATTATATATGTGTTGGGTCTAGTGCTTGACTGCTTTTACATTTTTAGTTTATTTGATTTACATTACTGTAAATCCAACAGTGTAAATCCAACAGGGTTTTGTCTACTGAGTACTGGGTACTCCTATTGAATTTTGATCATTTTCTGTTTATGAGACTACGATCGGTACGATGTGTAACTCCAACCCATTTGCTAATTTACTGTATTTTGGTTTTGTACAGCTAATGCAATCTCCTTAATCCAGGTTAAGCTCAAGCATAACTGTGGAAAATAGAGAAGTAAGCATATTTCCTCCAACAAAATAGAAAGATAATGAAACATAGAAAAGGAATCTGATGGCATACTACTACAACATTGTCAAACAGTTCAATGCTCTCTTTCTTGGGAGAAAAATCAGTCCTCCAAAGTCCAAACCCCTTTGCAAAAGGAAATTTATTTTTTTTCCCCCTACAACTCAACATGGTAGTATCAAGAAAGTTTATATCTCAATGAAAGTAAGAACATCTAACACATGTCCGCGTGCAACTTAGCAGTGGTCATGAACTCATGAGTCATGACAATTGACACTATTTTAGTATGGTGTATTGGTGTATCATGTATGCCTGTATGGATATTGGATAGTTAAACAGCCACTGCCCACTGTTTAGTATGGTTAATAAGATGTGTTGCACTTGCTCCACTGCAGATTTCTTAACAAAGTAAATCAGCTCCAAAGGGATGGAAAAATGCCAAAACATTAATAATTATATACATGCGGTATAACCGAAAACCGAACCGAAAACACCGGCACCGATTTTGTACCGAACCGGTATCGAAACCGGTAATTCGGTACCGGTTCCGGTTCTTGTTTTTCCGGTAATTTCGGATCGGTACCGGTTCGGTTTTTTCGATACTGGTTCGGTTTTTTACAGATGAGCACCCCTACATTCACATACATAACACATTTTAGGTCTTAATGAGACCTTAACCACATAAAACATAATATTATTCATAGTCTTATTTTATTAAATAATATTCGTTAAATCTTATTTACAAGGTAGTTCAATATTCTCGATCGTCACATAAGCCATTTGTTCCTGTAGAGTGATGTAGCTAATGTTTTATACAAGTGCCAAAACTAATGTCAAGGTATCTCATTAAGTTCTTCGTTTATACTCCCTCCGTCCCACAAATATTTCTAAAGTACAATAAATTTTGTCAACTAGAAGATGACCCAAGTACCTAACGAATGATGTATAAATACTAGTTAAGTCTTAAAAGTGTATTTAAGTGGGTTCACTAGTTTTAAGGAGAAAGAATCATTAAAGTACTGACGTGTGGTCTACGATGGGTAACATTGGAACTTATTTTATACTCTAACCTCTAATCTTTTTTTTAATAGTATGAAAATTGTACTTGAGGTATCTTTTGGGGGACGGAGGGACTAGTTTATTGACAAAATTCTTGTCTTGTTCATCCCTTGAGTTTTATTAGAGTAATGTTTCTTTGTTGTTGTGTTTCGGAGATTTGGGGCATGAGAAATCTGGTATCACCAATCTCAAAATGTTCCTCTTTTAAGGGCTAGGGTACATTTAGTGTCCTTCATTGTTTGGTGGAGTTGCTAGACTTCTTCTAGCCTTGAGCTGTCCTTAGCTTTCATGACAACACATGTATTGGCAGATTTATCTTAAAGGCCAAGGCTGGTCGTATGCACTAAGTTCTCTTTGTGAAATGACATCAACCATGCTTAACCTGAATGTGGATAACTTTGCCACAACTGAAGGAATTTCTATAGTGGTGGATCATGACTACGGGAGTGATCTAAGACTGTCATGGGAATATTCTTTTGGCCTCCTTTGCCAATTATAGCCAAGGTACCAACATATTTGCTTAATTGTCACCTTCGTTCGATGTTTTTCTTTGCAGCACTACGGTTGCTTATGTGCATGATATTAAGCATGACTGAGCTATATTGCTTGAGATGTTACATGCCACATGCACTATACCAAGTTTTCGTGTGTACAAGGGCTATAAATTGTTGAAAATTCCTCTTTATCACATAACTCCTATCAAACATGACAACGGCTTGGTTGCTCCTATCAAAAGTAACAATGGTCCAATTGGTCCTATCAGACATGAAATGGTAATTAACTTGCAAATAGTTTGGTAGCTCACATATATCATCATTCATCACCATCAACCGCTAGTATACGTTGCAGGATCCCCAAGTATTACTTGTTGTCAAGCATCATGGTTCACAGTTTCGGTGTATTGGCCAAAATTTCGGCGTATCGGAGCAGTTTCGGCTCTTGCTGAACTGCAATCTTGATACAAGTTGGAAAATCAATGATTTTTCATGTAAATGATATGTTTCGGCAAAATTTCGGTATGGCGTAGCGGAACGGTTTTGAACCAAATAGTGATGAAATTTCAGCATGTAGGAGGGAAAACGTCGTACACAAAAAACATTGTATTTAATACATTTTAAGTGGTACTTAAATTGGTATTAAAAAAATATAATAAAATTCAATTTAACTATAACTTGTAATAAAGTTGTACTTAAATTAGTTTTAAAAAAAATTGTACGTACTATATAATACCTAAATAGTACCCAAGTTGACTAGAGTTTAAAAAAATTAAAGTCCTTTTATTTAGAAATAATAATAAAAATTTATTTTATACATACTAATTAAAAACAATTGTATAGTACTTAGTAAAGTAAAACTTGAAAATATCTTAAAAATTACTATTCAATTTTTGTGTAATGTAGCATTAGATATGTCTGCGAGATGTCTATTATATCATTTGTAAAGTGTGCTACATGTGTACTAGATAAGTGTGTTTTGTGAACTTAATTGATCAATTTTGTTCTTATTATTCATAATGTTCTCATAATTTTTTAAATATTTTTTAAGTTTCTAAGTAGCTCGATACCGAAATTGATATTGAGTTAAAAAATGACTATTTGAAAAATAGGCTGTTACTGTGATTTTGAACCATGTCAAGCATACTAAGTTGATAGGCAAGGTATGGTCTTTTAGAGAAGTAGAAATAAATGAGGCTCCTTAGTATCCCATTTGGAAATTTTAGCTTAGTGGTATGGTTTTTAAACTCCCTCCCAATTGTCTTGTGTTGGTTAAAAGAAATGTTTCTTAACCGTAAGGTACAAACTATCGTTGTATTGGTATAAACAGTGACTAGTATATAACATTATTTTAAACTATCTAAAAAGTATCACTAATTATAACATTTTTTGTTTTCAAAATTTAAATGAATAATGCCAAATTTAAATTTAATTTTTCTCAAATCAACTTTTAAACATTGATAGTATATTTTGGAATGAAGGAGAAAATGACAACTTTATATGTATTTAATTCATTATTTTACCTAAATTTTTAAGTAATATATAACTTTTTGTTGCGTTTCGCCCAATACCAATGCTTGATATCAAATCAAAAACTGATTTTCAATATTGTGACTTTGAGACATGATCATGATTCAAGCATTTTTATCTCATGTTGTAGAAATATATGTGACGTACTTCTCATATTTAAAAAGATAAATTATAAACATGAATAATAATTTCCTCCCATAGCTAAATTATGAACTGCTCCCTCTTTCTTCAAAAATATGAGCAAAATACAAATTTCACACATTAAGAAAAACAAAAGTAGAGGAAAGATAGTAAATAAATTTCTAAATTTCTCCTTAGTGGTCTCACAAGTTTCATGATGTGGTGAGTAATTTTATTTATTGATACTAATGTACCCCACTAAATGACACAATTATCTTACTTTATGTACTTTATCCCATCCTTTTGGGGACAAAAATAATTATACTTTTAGTCATCATTTTGAGGACGGAGGGAGTAGAATAAGTGGTCCACACATCATTGATGCTATTGAGAGTTCTGAATTTTACTTTTGTCTATAATCAAAGCATATTTTTCTTGGGGAGAAACAAAGGAAAAACCTTGAGAAAGGTGTTATATAGGTAAAAATCTAAAGTTTGGAGAACTCGAAAGCCAAAGATACTTTCTTTATTAATTCATCAAAAGTCTCTTGCAAAGCAACAAAACCCCCCTACCATAGAATCCTAACTGTTAAAACAACCTAATCTAAACCATATAATTTTACCTGATAAATATAATAAGAAAATGCCCTTACTACAACCAATTGTATTGTAAACAATGCTTTCACATTCCTCCCTTATCCGACTCCATTTGTTGAGAAAACTCATTCTAGAGTTTACATTATTGCTTTCAACAGTTGATTGGATTTTGATTTGTCGTAGCTACCTATTCCTTCTTTAAATCCTTAAAATTATTGCCAACTACGAAAATTTGAAGAAAAGATAAATAATTTTTTTTTAGTAGAATTTTTCTTACAAGCTTTGATAGCTCAAGTAAATCTCATAAAAAGTATTTGTGTTGTGTAAATGTTATACTTTATAGACATCTTTGCATGTTTATCTTGCTTTTGTTAGCGTGATAGTAATTTTTAAACTTTCAAGGCTTCTCTGTTTATAAAATCCTAAATTTGCGAAAAGTTGTACAACTTTGAAAGAAAACTATAACTCCATTGACAATCATTGTGATTAACCACACGATTTTTGTCCACTTTAATCTTAGGTGGTGTTTGTTTACTTCTTAATATCTCTTAACAACTCTACATCTAATTCGGTAAAAGGGTAAAGTTGTTTGGTAAAATTGTCTCTTAATCGGTAAAAGAAAGATATAAATTCAAATCATTAATAGTTATTTCTTAATGAAAAATTTAAATCTATAGCCTCTATAAATATTGTATTCCTTCAATTCCAAATTTTAATATCATTATTGATTTTTGAAAAGTCTATTTGAAATATTTTTAAATTTAAGTCATTCAGATGTTATTTTACTCAGATGATCTAATTTATTAAGATATACTATCGTTCAGATCTTAATTATTTAGTTTTATCAAACACCACTTTAGTATCTTGGTATGAGAATCATCACCATCGAATTTGGGATAGAGCAAGCACTAGTGAGGATTATAATTTGCAGGTGTACAATTGTGCTTAAAGAATGCTTAAATTGTAACACTGTTTCGCATCAGGCATTAGAACATGGATCAACTGTGTTACCAAGGCTACAAACAAGTTACATCGTTTTGGGTTGACTTGTTGTGGGTGAAGATGACTCAGTAAGTGCTTTAGGGACAACAAGTTGAGTTTTTTTTTTCTTCTAGACTTTAGTTGGGATTTGGTTGCTATAGATGGTATCAAAGCGGTGGCCCTTGTGGTGTGGTGTGGTGTGTTTGGAGCCCACACATCATGGAAATTGGGATTTTGTGATCGTGGATTGTGATTTGGTTGGCCCCAGACGAGAATGTAAGTGATTTAAGTGGATGATATTGTAATATCTCATCCATGTGGGCACGAATGAATTATAAGGCCTTGTTATCATTGTTTCTCATTAAAGGTGTTGCAGATTTTAAGAATTAACTGTCACTCCTTCAATTTTTTTATGCTATATTAGATATGAAAATTAGTCTTTCAAAGTTTAGTCTCATTGGTGTTAATATGGAAGAGGACATTCTTGTTTCTTATGCTTCACTAGTTGGGTGTGAAGTTGAGTGTTTACCTACGACTTATTTAGTGTCCCTTTAGGTGGAAACTTGAGATCTCAGTTTTGTTGGGATCTTGTAATTAAGCGAGTGTGTAGGAGGCTTGATTGTTGAAAAGATGCTTACTAATCTTTGGGGAAGGATTACTCTTATTTAGGCTTGTTTAGTGAGTATTCCTCTTTATTATCTCTCGTTGGTTATGTGCAAGTTTTTATGGGTTGGGAATAGTGAGGATAAGGACCATTTGATTAGTTTGGATTTTGTGTGTTGTCCTAGATAGGAAGGGGGTTTGGGTCTTTGAAACGTGGGTCATGTTTGTAAAAAACATGCTTGGGATTAAACTATTTGTCTTATTTAACATTACTTTGGACTATTTAATCTTTTGAAGAGAGACTATTAGCCCCATAAAGTTAAAATGAGAGGGACTATTAATCTCACATTCATAATGAGATTATATAATCCTTCATAAATAGCCTTAGAAATGACAAAAAATTGTCTATATGACTATTTAAAAGACTATTAATGATTATGAGATAAAATAGTCCGAAGTAGTGTTAAATTAAGACAATAGCCCAATGCTAATCATGTTTTTTGCAAACAAACTTAGCCTTGGTGTTTACGAACTGATATGTTGTGGGAAAATGGTTATAGCGCTTTCCTTTGCGAGGCTTACGCCTCACTAGGAAATAAAGAGGCTTGCGCCTCATTTGGCTGAGGCTTACGCGTCAGGGCGTTGCGCCTCAAGGCGTGGGCCTTGATTTGGATTAAAAAAAACCCAATTATGAAACGCGACAGATCATTTGAAGAGAGGCTTCGTGAGACTTCGTGCGAGTGTGCGATTGCAGTTCTTCGTGTGAGATGTGACTTCAGTTCTTCGTCGACTTCACCAGGTTTTCTTCTTCCTCTTCTTTTGACTTTGTCGTCTTCCCTCTTCCTCTTCCTTTGGATAATGCTTTGTGTAATATCAAGTTATTGTATATTTTTTTGGGTTTCCCCTTCATTCCTCTATTCTTTTGGATAGAAGCTCCATTTGTTCTTTTGTATGCGTGAAAATTTATTTGTGCAATAGCAATTTTTGGGTATATTATAATCTGATCTGATATTATAGTTGGTATACTGTGCAATTTATATATTGTGTAACATTCCATTTAGTTTATGAACTTGTGTTGATCATCGGGACCATGAACATGTAACAAATTACATACATATAGCGGAAGCGTGAAAAATCAGATTTTTAAAATTTTACAAACCATATACTCGGATCATCTTTTATGCGCAATTATTAATTAGATGAAAAGAGATGGAGATCAGATTCATACCCTTGTAGAAACAAGCTTCTTCATGTACGAGTTCATCTCCAATTCCTTTTCACGTTCAATTTGAATCCATCGGGTTTGATTCCTTCCTTTGATCAACGTTAGCCACCCAAGCGTTTGCCTTCTAGAGGTGATCCACCAAGGAAGAACAAATATTCAAGAAGATGGATGTTTGACAAAACTCTAGTTCTATCTTTATAGAATATACGTACGTTCTCAACTCTTTGAATTGTTAGTGTGTCCCTAATCCATAATAAGACCTTGTTTATAGATGTAGGCAACCATTTTAAACCATTTAGAAATAGGGTTTTGATTTAATTAATAAACTCCTTTAATTAATTATGATCCTAATCCAATTAGGAATAATTGGGAGTATCTTTATTAATTAATTCCCAAACTCCTTTAAGAATTAAATAATAATAATAATAATAATAATAATACAAATAAAACTCCTCTTATTAATTTGTATGTAATATTTCCAAAATATTAAATAATAAATAGACTAAAAGATAATTTGCACCCTAAACTGAAAAAGGTGTCTAAGTACACCCCAAACTTCAATTAAACGGAACTGAAAGCACACTTTCGTCAGTTAACCGGTCAAAAGTGATCGGCTAAGGCACACGTGTGGATCTGGAGGGATGCTTAAGTGTTTTCCTTCTTATCTTCTCTAACATTGAGCTGGAACAAGCTAATAAAACTCAAAGTGATTTAGTAGCATACGTGCAACTCGATTAGATTGTAAATCCAAGAAATTCGATCAAGTAGATTAGGGAAAATTAGGGCTCATGGATCGAAATTGCTGGTGCATGAAGAAATTAGAGATGAAGACGGCTTGGAGAAGCTCAAACAATGCCGATAGAAGATTCCTTGGTTGTCCAGATTGGTGTGAAGATGGGCATGGTGGTTGTAATTTCTTTGCTTGGGTTGATCCTCCAATGTGTGAGCGTTGAAGGGTAGTAATACTTGGATTAATTAGAAGATTAGAGAATTTGGATGTTGAAATCAAAGCTCTGAAAGAGGAACTGAAGGAGTGCAAAATTAGGGCAAGGATTGCAAAGGGTCTGTTGACTGCAACTTGGATTGTAATTTTTTATTTCATGTTTATCTCAACAAAGGATGAAACATCCCTCCAGACTTGAAAACAAGCAACTTGGATTGTAAACAAGCAACTTGGATTGTAAACTGCAACTTGGCTATGTATGTATTGGTAGTAGTTTGACTAAATATTGCAGCTTTTGTGGGCAATTATTGGAAATGGAATTTATGAGATTGTAATTTCTAGCAATATAGTTGTAGAAATTAGGACACTTGTGGAATGTAATTGTTGGGCATCTTTTGTGGGAAATTTATTGGTTGTAATCTATTGGCAAATTCTTTGAATGAAGATGTTGTAAACCAAGAATTATTGATGTTTTATGTGTGAATTGTTGCAATTTTACAGCTTTTTTATGATATATGCTATAGATTGGTTGGTGTGCAATTTATGATACCTGATGCATTTCATAGGCACCCTGCATTAATGCACCAACCATATTGCTATAATAGCAAACCCTGTATTAATGCACAAACCATACTGCATCATACATTGCAATTACCCAACTGTTATAATAACCACACAATGGTAAAAAATGTTATAATCAAAATGCTCTAAATGAAAACAATTCAATAGAAAACCAAACTGTTATAAACTTCCAGGAACTGCTATTGCCATTCAATTAAGTAATTAATTCCCAATACATTCCACAAATCAGAGGCAATTCAAACCAGTTGTCTTAACATGCCTATTAACAAAATGCATCATACACTACAATTTACAATCCCAGTGACAATCCCAGTGACACCTTCTTGGCCCTAGGCAACATACATACATCAATAATTCATAAGCTTAGGAGCAATTATCTGCAGTAGGCCCCAAAAAAGATCCTAAAATGGATACATACATCAATAATTCATAAGCTTAGTACACCAAAAATGAACAAAAAGATTCAAAAAATTTCATGTCAACACTATTTATTTGCAGTAGGCCCTCCACTAGTTGATTTCCTAAATTGGATCTTCTCTCTTTTGGATCTTGTTGCAACTTCTTGGTCTCTTAGTGTTGTACATTGTTTTCCCTTCCATGTATATTCTTTAGGTTGTAATATATCACTTGAGTCATTTCTTTGGCTACCCTCATAATGAATTCCACTTTGCCATTTTGTAGAACCTCTTGCTCAACATTCATTTCACCTGGCTGCATTGTAAACTCGTGTTGCTGTCATTAGTGGAGGCCAATGTTCGAAATAGTGCTCGAGGCGTACGCCTCGAGGCGCGCCTCATAGCGAGGCGGATGAAAATGTTTGCGAGGCTTCCGCCTTATCTAGACTAAGCTGAAAACACGCCTTTATCTGCCGAAGCTTGCGCCTCGTGGCGTCACGCCTTGAGGCGTCGCGAGGCGTACACCTTGTTTTCGCATAAAAAAAAGACCTAATATCAGATCGACTTTTCAGAAATTACCTTATTGAACTCGAGAGTCTTGCGGCGAGACTGCTGGGCTTCAGGGCTTCTCCTTCTCCTTCGATCGAGAGTCGCGAAAGCTTTGCGAGACTTCTCCTTCTCATTCGATCGAGTAATACGCGACTGACAGTTCTCTTCTCGCAACTGACAGTTCTCCTTCTCGTGACTGACAGTTCGTCTCTTGTAGCGACTGACAGTTCTCCTTCGATCGAGGGTCTGAGTTCGTCTTCTCATTGCGTCTTTCTTGTAGCCGAGATGCTGACTGAGTTTCTTCGATTGAGGTTCTTTCTTGTAGCGACTGAGTTCTGTTTTAGTTTTACTTTGTTCTGTTATTGTTATTGTTTTAATTGTTCTGTTTAATTGTTATTGTTTACAGTGTTATTGTTATTGTTATTCCTAACAGTTATAATTTATTCCACTAACAAATTAAATAATGATCTATAATAACAATTATAGTTTATGATTGAATTTTTAGGATCATCGATAACAATTGCTTTTATTATTACAAAGGAATTAAGATTATGGGTAAGAAAGATCCTGCATGGAAATATGGCACCGCATGACCCTCGGAGTTAATAAAGCTCATTTATATGTGGAATGCAATTTTTGTAAGAAAATTTGCAAAGGAGGGATTACAAGATTAAAAATCATCTTGTGGGAAATCATAAGTAACGTCGAGGCTTGCAAAAAAGTACCAAGCGAAGTGAAGGAAGAGATTGCTTCATATATGAAGAAAAATTTGGACTCGAAAGAGGAAAGACAAAAGAGATGAAGTTTGAAAAAATCTGAAAGTGGGTCTTATTATGGTAGTCATCCATCCTTGGGAATGGGAGGTTCAAGCGTGGGTAGTGCCTCCAGAGGGGAGTTCGGGGACCCTTGGATGATTTGTTGTGGATGTTGATCTTTGGTGATGATGATGCTTACTTCTGAGGCGTCTGCAGTATTTTCAAAGGTGGCTCGTAATGCGATCTGTCTTGATATTGGTCGATTCTTCTTTGAAAACGGATTCCCTTGATGTTCTTGATAGTCCTTCATTTATAAATGTGTCGATCTATTGGGAACTATGGTCGTGCTTTGAAACCCCCTACCCCATACGAGCTTAGCTCTTGGATATTGAAGGAGGAAGAGAAGACTACAAAGACCTTTGTTGAAGAGGTAAAAAAGATTTGGGCACATACGGATGGGGGTGTCAATCTTGTCGGATAGTTGGAAAGATATTAGAGGAAGACAACTAATAAACTTTTTTGTAAACAACCCCCATGGAACTGTATTTTTGAAATTTGTTGATGCATCTGATGCAATTAAAGATTCTACTTTGATGTTTAAAATACTTGATGAGGTTGTTGAGGAAGTGGGAGAAGACCTTGTCATTCAAGTAGTCACGGACAATGCATCTAATTATAAGGCGGCGGGGAGGATGTTAATGGAGAAGAGGCCACATATGTGGTGGACACTTGTGTCATGCGCGTTGCATTGATTTGATGCTTGAAAAGCTTGGAGAGTTGCCTCGACATAAAAATTGCTTTGACAAAGGCAAAGAAGGTAATTACTATTATTATTATTTGGGTATAATTTTTTATTCAATGAATACTTGAATTATTATTATTTTTTGATGAATGTCATTATGTAGGTAAGCAACTTCATATATAATCATGGATGGGTCTTGGCATTGATGAGGGCAAACACTAATAAAGACCTTGTTCGGCCAGCCGCCACTAGATTTGCCACTGCTTATTTAACTTTGCGAGTGTACGATAGTTTGAGACAAATTTTTGAGGCTATGTTTACATCTAGGGAGTGGGCAAATTGTGCTTGAGCAAAAAAACCTGAAGGTAAGAAGGCGAGAAAAATCATACTGAATGATAGGAATTTTTGGGTAGCGTGGGATATGCAATTAAGACCACAAAACCTCTAGTAGGTGTATTGAGGATGGCAGATTCAGAGAAGGTGCCGGGAATGAGATTTTTATATAGTGCCATGGACAATGCAAAAGAAGAGATTGCAAAAAATCTGGATAATGAGGAGGGGGCCTATAAAGAGATATGGAGCATAATAGATGCTAAGTGGAATAATCAGTTGCATCGGCATTTGCACGCTGCTGCATATTATTTGAATCCTCAGTTTCAATATGAAGACAATTTCTATGCCAATCACGGAAGTTAAAGTGGGATTGTACTTTCAGTATATGGACAAGCTTATTCCTAACATGTGGAAAGAGAGAAAGCGATTTGCAAATGGATGCATTCCGATTGAGGCGAGGTTATTTGGCTACACAAATGCGTAAACACGTGTAAAAAACGTGCTCCGTGGGTCTGGATTGATTAATGTTTGGTTATGCTTTCATTTTGATTAAACGTGTACCAGTAAGATTGACATATGTTCAAGAATTATGGAGATGAAGCTCAAGAATTAAGAAACTTTGCAATGAAGATTCTGAGTTTAACTTGCTCATCTTTGGGGGGTGAGCGTAATTGGAGTACTTTCAGTCAGGTATTTATTAGATATAAATCATTTATTAAGATTTTATGAGATCTGACATTGTCACTAATGCTAAATTACTTGTAATATAGATACATACAAAGAGAAGGAATCGACTTTCTGCATCCAAGCTTAACTCATTGGCTTACATTATGTACAATAAAAAATTGAAAGATCGACATATCAAGAAAAATGCATTAACGGAAGAAGATCCATTGGTTGTTGAAAATGTGCCATCTGATAATGAGTGGATTGCGGGGGGAAATGATGAAAATATCTCGGGACTGACTTCTGGGAATGATGATATGGAGGAGGGTGAAAGGACTCATGGGAATGAGAAGACAGTTGGGGGAGAAGAGACGAGGAGATTACACTTGGAGGCGAGGGACTGGGGAACAAGTAGTAAACAAGGAAGTCAAAAGAGAAAGAGAAACACTTTGCCATCAAAAACTATGTCAAAAGGTTAGTGTCATTACTTAAGTTGCCTTTAAAGTGTTCTTTAAAAAAACATATTCATTTGGATTAAATATATATTCACTTGTTTATTTATAGATAAAGGGAAGGGATTGCAATTGGTTGATGAAGAACCTGAGTTTGATGATCTTAGCATTGACAATGAGGAGGATGACCAAGCTATTAGATACGATGATGATTCCATGGAGGATCCTCTTACTGATGATAGTGATGATGGTGATGGGGATGATGATCTAGGATTTGATCCGTTATTCAAGCCGCTAGATACAAATGATACATTACTTACATAGTGATGGATGATCACTATATAAGTACTTGATGATATTATGTTGTTTTGATGATTTGTAATGATACATTATTGTGACGTTAGTTATTTATGTCTTCTATGACCTTAATTGTAATGATGAATTATTTTATGATTTTATTAGTATTTTTTCATAATTTTTTGGGGACTTTTAGGTCTTTAAATCAAGGCTTCCGCCTCGCTCCGCCTCAAGGCTTACGCCTCGCATAGCCCAGAGAAAAACGCCTCGTACCGATTTTAGCTTTTTCGAACATTGGTGGAGGCTGAGAAGTCTTTTGAACCTTCCTAGCCCTCTTAGTCTTTGGAGGAGGTTGAGATGATTAACTTTGTGGAGCCTGGGAAGATTGTGAAATCACATTTGGCTGTTTATTGAGTTTCTGAAAACAGACAAAAGTCAATGTATTAAACCCAATATAGGATCTTGAAAAAACAAAAATAGAAACACACACTTAACTTACTTGAGGACACCTTGAATTGTGACCTTATTCCTTGCAAAATCCATATTTCAATGATGTTCATTTCCTCTTCAAACTTGTACCTTCTGGATTTGATTTTGGAATATCATTACTTTTCCTCTTAACAAATTTAGGCCTGCCTACAGGAGTATGTTTAACTTGTGGCAAAGGTGGCTCAATCTTAGTAGGATCCCACTCAGATCTGTGCCTTATAGGCTCAATGTTGTGATTATAAACCTTTAGATACATGTCCTTAGTTAAACACTCATGTTCATGTGTATGATCCTGTTTTGTTAATGCATGACACAACATGAGCACAAGGTATTCCAGACAAGTCCCACCTCCTACAAGTCTCCAAATCCACCACAAATGAATAACCCCCAGAAGTCATAGTCACTGTAAACCTTCCACCACCACCTAACCACAATGGCAATCCACCCCCTGCCTAACCTTTCTATTTTTCTACCTTTTTAGCTATTCTAGGGCGCACTACACCATTATGTTTCAACATCATTTCATTCCTTTTAACAATCTTATTCATGCAATATAATCTAAGTCCTTCTAGACACCCTATTATTGGTTTTACTCTAGCCCTTAAGAATTTTGCTATTAAATACCTCCCAATGGTTATTGACATACATGTCACTTTTGTATATGGTCTGAAAATGAGGCCTACTCCACTGAGCAGGTGGCTTAGGAGCTAACCATTCTTATGCACTCTTATCTTCTTTTTTTAACACCTCCATTGCCTTTTGAAAGACACAAGGATTTGTAGCTTTGGCAGTATTTCAAACCAGGTTTCTTAATCCAGAGCCTTTATGTTTTTGCCAAAAGTTCCTATATAAATACATAACACAATGTCTGTGTTCACCACCTGGGACCACAACTTCAAAAGTAAGTAATCAAACCCTGGGGACAAAAAAAGTAATTTATCAGAAACATGCAATCAATGTAATAATTGATGGAATAAAATATATATAAATGGAGAGATGTTTATACCTTTTGTTTATCTGAAATGAATGTCTAGCCTCCATCATTTGCAATCCTAAGCAAGTTCATAAACCACACCCAAGACAGTGTTATCAGATTCAACAATGGCTCAAGCAACTGGCCACATCAAGGGTCAACACCAACTGCAGTCAATAACTGACCCCCATATGGTCCTTTGAGAAAACAACCATCAAGCCCCACTAGTGGTCTACACCCTAATTTAAATCCTTCTTTTAGTGGCTGCAGAAAGACATAAAATCTCAAAAATCTGCTCAAGTCTTGTCCCTGCTTTGGTTCTGCTCTCTTCAAGACACAAGTACTCCCAGACATGTCTCTTCTAAGTTTTGCAGCATAGTCCAAAACCAATCCAAATCTTTAACTACTTTAGTATGAAACTGATCTAATCCTCATGTTAGATTCATCCGAAGATCATCTTCTTATTTTTTGGCAATCCATTCTGCATTTATACAATAATTATCCCACTCTCTGCAACAAGTATGTACTTTTTGTAACCTAGTGATTTTAAATGTGAGCTCTCTTTGCACCTTTGCAGCATAGAAGTACCATGTACATGGCTCCACATACCTTGCTTAGATCTTATTTGACAAGTTCTTCTTGAAATACACTTTCCTTCCTTGTTTGATGCCATGATTTTTGATTGCTGTCCTCACTTCAGTGACATTGGTAAATGTCATTCCTAACTCAAACTCAGGATCCTCTATGACACCTTCCCTAAATTCTGGATACCCTTTATGTTCTTGTTCAGGTGGTTCATGGTCAAACTCATCAACCCTAGGCATCTTTTCCACATCAAAATTATCATAGTCAGAGGATGAAAATCCTAGTTCATGTGGTTCTTCTTGTGAAGTTTGGGTTTCTGCAGTTTGTTTTCCCTTCCCTTTGTTAGTGGCAATTCTTTTTCCTTTTTTAACTTCTTTTCCTTTGCCTTTCTGTGTTACAGTTGCACCCTTCCCTTCCCTTTGTTAGTTGTCCCATCCCCAGTCCCCCTAGTCTAATCACCCTCTGCCCTATCCTCAGTCACCCCAGTTTGATCACCTTCTACCCCCTCCCCAAATTCATCACTCTCAGTCCCCCCAGTCTAATCACCCTCATCTCCTCTCCAATTTCATCATCCTCTTCATCCTTAGTTGATTCTCCCACAGAACTATCCACATAACTTTCATCAGTTGACTCTATTTTATCATCCCCAATTGATATCAAATCTCTCTATTTATTATTATTATCACCTTCAATTTCAAAGTCAGCTTCTACTCCCATAGGTCTAATCACCTCCAAATATATTTCAATTAGTCTACTAGAAGGGATAAGCATACACATTGTTAAAACATCATCATCATTTTCTAACCCCCATAATCCTGTCTCCATATCAGTTGCAGGTGACTTGTAATGGAACTTTAAGTGTCCAACTTGATATCCCAACTCCTTCCCCATGTTAAATATGTCAAGTAAAAAGATGTAATCAAGACGACAGAAATTAAAAAAATTAAAAGTACCTCTCACATACTGTTTATGTGGGCTCTCTTCCTTCAAAGTGCCCACCATGAAAAAATTTGATTGTAAAATATTCCTTATTGCCTGCATAGCCACAAACACAGAGTAAACACTGTCGGTTAAATGTGTGGGCCACATCATATTTAATTGACTAAAATCCAAAAATTGTAAGAAAAGAGTAAAGAATCTTATATATTGATCATTGAAGGGGTCCACTACCCAGCTTTATACTATTCAATGATGGATACCATTCCAGTTTACAACAAAAAGAAGTTAATAAACTACAAAAAAACACAATAAACTACACTGACCCATTATTCAAGATATTCTTTGAAGCACTTGCGGTATTCTGGGACACCTTTCACTCCATAAATGTCATTGTCTTCTGAATCCCTCAAGAATCGCGAATTACTCATTGTTCCACTTCTCCTTCAGATCGCGAACCCTAGCCCAACTGATTTAAGGATATTTGTCTGATAACCAACATGAGTAAATATCCGGTGTAAATGTAATTGCAATTTGGCATAAATGTA
Organism: Panax quinquefolius; assembly: GCA_020205615.1. Taxonomy (NCBI): domain Eukaryota; kingdom Viridiplantae; phylum Streptophyta; class Magnoliopsida; order Apiales; family Araliaceae; genus Panax; species Panax quinquefolius. The sequence continues at coordinate 99,471,786 of CM035152.1, read as the reverse complement.
AACTACCAAGCATACCCCTCTATAATAAACATTACAGCCTTAGCCGATCACTTTTGACTGGTTAATTGATGAAAGTGTGTTTTCTGTTACGTTTAATTGAAGTTTGGGGTGTACTTAGATACTTTTTTCAGTTTGGGGGTGCAAAAGTCAACATAGGTGTAAAGTTTGGGGTGCAAATTATCTTTTAGTCTAATAAATGGTAAGCTATTTAATTTATTCTATCACCATAGATTAAATTAAATACACTTAACTTATTATTACGATTGTGCCACTTAAATAAATATTTTTCTTTTATGGTGTGACCCTTTAGGTTCTCCATATTAAACCGGTTGTGAATAAATCAATTAGAACAATTCTAATCTTATTTAAATAAATAAATAAAACTATTAATTCATTTAAATAAATAACATTTATTCTACAATAAGGATAAGCCTCCTTAGCGATCAACGACTTTTTAGATAATATAGATTTCAACATTAATCATAAAAGAACCTTTGAGTAAATAGTTACCGTACAATTCAATCTTTTTACCATGCAATGTCCCAATTAAATATAAGATATGAAATTCATGTCAAGTCTTATTTTATTTAATTATATGTATTTCAATTCTCAAATGCACAACTCCAAATAATGCAAATTAAAAACTCCTTTTTAATTTCATTCCACCTTGACCAAAGATTTTTGTGTTGTCATTTATCGAATCACATAGGACATTCACTCCTTTTACTAGAAGCGGTATATTCTTTATTGATTATTCATTATTTCCATGTGCAACTTATCATACTCAAGCATACCCTTTGATGTACCCTACAGGTCTTAAGGGACATGTTAAAGTATAACTTATCATACACAAGATACTATGATGATCTCAAGTCTAAGGATCACTTGTACTACTATTACTACAGGAATTTCTATTGACAGACAAGTAAAATTTCATTAAGTATTCTTTAACGAGTTACGTTCAGTGAACTAATTCTCCAATAAGCACCTACACATTTACTTTAGTGTCTCTACACAAATGATCATGAGATCAATCATTCTCATCCAATGAGGGAGCAACATATGTATCAATCTATCCGGATTTAGTAATCCTCTTTTTAGTAATCCAACGATTGGGAATATTTTAGTTTTTAAGCTATCTAAGAATTTAGATCTCATTAGCATGATCTCATTATGATTATAAAAATATTGCTTAAAACTATGGGTTTATCACATATTAAATAACACCACCTTGTAGATAAATTAAAGTCTTTAATAAATAAATACTTTTATTAATAAATGAATAAGATTGTTACAAAGTATATACTTTATCATATCAAATAATTGGCTTGTGTGCATACTACTTTTAATTGTGATGTCCCAAAATTCATGTAATTGCTACAATTGATCTGGTGGTCACTATCTCAATACAGCTCACTATCTCAATACATCTATAATATAAGCTAATATCATCAACCATAAACCATCATCATATCAAAAAAAACACAAGCTAGAGCTATTTTCAAAATACAATATACAACGTTATATTACATATCAAAAACTTATTACAATATCTCGTAATAACTTGAACAAATCATACACTATTATAGTATTTACAGCTACTCCTCAGGTTTAAGGATACCCTTGTCCTTATCCTTGCCACTTGACCCCTCGACCCCTTCTGAGCTAACTGAAAAGGAATATAACAATACAAGAGTGAGCATAAATTGTCCATCAAGTACTAACAACTGATGTAAAACTGTTTTTATAAGATTCGACGTACAATGAACAAAGTTACTAAATATTCTCATAGTTTCGGATCTAAGGAATAATAGTCTCGAGTCGCGACATATTCACAACATATACAAATAAAGGATTTTAAAGGCTCATACTAAACAAGTTATAACGTAAATCTGTGCTATCAACGAAATATTTCATTAAAGAGTTGTAAAGACTTCGGCAAAAGTATTGAAATACCCACTGTAATTGACACGTTTTACTGATTACACAATTAATCTTTTAATTTTTTAAATTACCCTACTAAACTAATTATTATTTCAAATTGGGTCATTCCGTTAAAAAAAAACAAACGGGCGTTAATTTTTTATCGACAAAATATTGAATTGAGCTTTAAAGTTCAGCATTAAATATAACAATGGAGTCTGAATTCCCAACAATAACAACAAATGAAGTAAATAGTGTTGCAGTAGGTTTCCTTCCTCTCACCTTCGACTATCAGCAACCTTATGTCTCCGAACTCGTCTCATTCACTCTCGATCGCCTCCACAAGGTCCACTCTTCCCCAATCTCTCTATATATCTATGTGTGTGTGTGTGTGTATATATATATATATACACACACACACGTGGTAGTAATATTTGGTTAAATTGATTTTGTTGGGATTGTATTTATGATTTGATAGGAGCCTAAGTTTTTACGGATGGTTGTGAAGATAATTCAGAGGCAGATGCAAAATGTTGTTGCCAATTACTGCGTTTTCATTTCTACTAATGATTCATTGCTTTTCATTTGTAAGGAAGTTTTTTCTATTGATAAATATTTGAGATTAGAGTACCCAAAATATTTTGTTTTTTTTGCTTTCACTTTCAAGTTTTTTATTATTTTTTTGCCATATAAGTAATATTTTTTATTTTTGAATTTCTTTTCCAGAGCCACATAGATAAAAAATTAATGTCTGTTTAATTTTTTTAACAAAATGATCCAATTTCAAAATATTAATTAGTTTAATGGGTTAATTTGAAAAATTAAAAGTTCAATGATGTAATTAGTAAAATGTGTCAGCTAAATGGGAATTCATTAGTTTTGTCGATAAAAAATTAACGTCTGTTTAGTTTTTTTTAATAGAACGACCCAATTTCAAAATAATAATTAGTTTAGTGGTAAAATTTGAAATATTAAAAATTTAATGGTGTAATCAGTAAAACGTGCTAACTACAGTGGGTATTTTATTAATTTTGCCTTAGGATTTCTATTCAAAGGGTTACAAGGCTTTGAATCACAGCTCAACATCATCAACATCGATAAAGTAACTGAGTGGTCATAGGGACCAAGAACCCTTTCACAATGTACTATAGGTCAACGTATTAACACTCTTGTTACATGTAACATCTTCACACCGTAATGGCCTATTGTCGGCGTATCAACATTCTTATGCTAGTCCCCTATAAATTAGGGTTCATCTCAGTTAGACATCTCAAGGAATCCGTCCCAAGCTAACTTGGTTTGGCACAAACAGTTATCTCAGAAAATGAAATTAACAATAATTCTCGAGTATTTGATATCACGAATAAAATTGTTCGACATTGAAATAGCATAATCAACAAAGTTTAGTTGAACACAAATGACCTTAACTCTTCATATAATCAATTTAGATAATATGATTAAATCTTTAATATCAAATGAAGGTGAATACACTTGTGAAAAATTGAAAGTGAATTCAAAAGCATGTAGTGCAGAAACCTACCTGCTTTAAAGCTTGCCTTTTGTTTTTGAGTTGATCCCGTCCTTCGAATTACCTACATCATTACGGATGTTTGAAATATCAACTTTTGTGTAAAATTCGTTGTCGTCAGTAACTTCCCGTATTTAAAATTTTGGATTATTTTCTTATTTTAAATTCATTTTTAAGTACATTTTTAATCTCTTTTTACATCTCAATTTTCCAAACTTCCTTTTATCATAAACTTAAACTTAACAGCTCAGTTTTGGATTATATTAATTGGTAAAATTTTATTCCACAGTTTTGGCTCACTTCAATCAGTTTTTAACAAATTTTCCATCTCCATTTCTTCCATCAGACCTCTCAAGGATTTTATTTTGTCAAAACCCTTTTAACCAGATGTAAAAATATATAAATAGGATGTTCGGTGATTTTTGCAGATTTTTTCAACTATATTTACCATAAGTCCGACATTTCTTACGAGCACGTCTAGGTGATCAGCCTATAGTACTCTATGTTGATCAACACTACATCCATTAAACGTATGCACGTTTAAGTTGTGGCAACCTCACGTGCCTGTCGTTTGACGACAAAATATTTTAGCATACTCAGTCTTCATTTGAAAACCACACCAATATAACTTGGTAAACATTGACCATGCTTTGATAGAAACATAATATAAGTCTAGCTGAAAGAGTTGACTTTGACTTCATCATACAATACTTCATGCGTAAGGATACATGAATTACAAAGTGTCCAGATTGAACTGAAACAAGGGTTAGAATACTTGCCTTCAGCGTCTGCTACAATTATAACACGTTCACGTTTTAGTCTTTAAGTCTCTACAATACATGATCACATAACATACCAAATTAGGTCATATATAATCAAGTACGTGTACTACTATATCTTACCCTTCTTCTCAATCTAATCATGACTTGGATTTGTTACTATTGGTTTCGGCTTTTCGTTACGTCGTTCTTACATTCACATACAATTGACTTACTTTAACCTTAATTGATTATACTTAAGGTTTAAACATGTCTTAACAATATTATAATCAAGCTTTAGTTCATTACTAATGAGTTACCATTCATTTCATACTTGTAAACCTTCTTCACTATGCCTTCTTTAAAGGCGGCGCCATCGTCCTTATACAACTTCATGCTTGCATGAAGTTTCGATAGTGATGGTCGAGTTCGAGTTTTCAACATGTATTTCACATTAAACTCTCTCGCCCCGCACTGCTGGCGTGACTTTGCGATGAGTGATAACATCAGATATGTGGCATGCTGCAATACCACCATTATACTGTGGGTTGGCGTCATGGCCCAACTCATGCACTAGATAACTTTGACAGATTTTTAACTTTGTGAGATTTTTGGGTTCGTAACTTCTTCGTTATAAGTCCGAATTGGCTAGTTCAAGAGCCTACGGTTCACAAATTACATACTCTACGTGTTCATGCAAGAATTTTATCTATTTGACTTCGTTTACTCAAAATTCACTTATTGGTTCATTTTTAACGAAAACTTTAAACGTTCGTGAACGTTCAACACTCATTTCTTCGTTCCCTTAGTAAGCGTTGATTTGGTATTCACTCGTTTAATTTTGCTTCACATTTATGTGCAAATTTCATGTTGATTTGGTATTTGTCCTTGTTCCCTTAGTAAGCGTTGATTTGGTATTTGTCCTTGTTCCCTTAGTAAGCTAAGAATGTGTTCAGTCCAGTTTAAAATCACTCTTTGATATTTTTTGAATACAAATTTTGTTGGCTTGCAAATTAGGACATCCATAGGGGTGGCTCTAACACCTGGCTAGGTGACTGATAAGTCTGTTTTGATGCCTAAGCTTTCTAGTCAAGATATTAACTAATTCCAATAAAGTGAAAGTGTCAATTGTACTATTTTACAGGTCGTTGGTATAATCTCTTGTGCACATTTTGTAATCAATTTTCCAATTTTCATAAATGTAATTTCTCAGATCTGATATAACATTGAATGTTTTTTCCTTTTCCTGTAGTCATGTATAAAGGTTGCGCTTGACTTCGTTTCACCTGAAAATGTTCACGAGTGCATCCGTTTAGCAGAGGAATTCCGCACTCTTCCTCAAAATCACAGGGCCAAGGAAGACAAGTTGGAGGTATACCATCTATATCCTAGATTACCTCAAAAATAGTATCGAATTTGAAACATCTGAGAACAAAATGACTAAAAAATATTTTTTCTTTCAAAGTTTTTTTTTTTATGTAATTTTTTTGCCTTATATTGGAGTCTTACAAATTCCTATTATTTTAAAACAGGTGAAGAAAATAACCATTCATGCAATGAAACAAGCTGTGGATGACTTAAGGTACTCATAGCATTTAGCTTGTCATGTTCTTGTTAAGAGTTCTCATCTGTCTACTAGGTGTGGCATATGAAAAAATGTGAAATTCAGTTTTTGGATTTTGGTCTCTTGAAAGTGTCCTAAATCATCTTTGTTTACCAAAAGCAGCCCATAAAGTCGTTGTTTGGGTTGGATTGGATTGGGTGGGTTGCTTTTGCCAGTATGGGTTTTAAAACACCCATATTCAATATATATGAACCTTGTGTACTGTCTACCTACGAAAGAGTTATTTCATAGTCATGACATTTCATACAAGGCACCAACATCATACAAAGGATATGTTGTATACTTTGCATATACATATTCTCAATTTATAGCTAATGTACTAACTATTGAATTTGTCTATTGTTTTCAATATTTTGAAAAGCTCAGTGTATGATAGTCTAGTGGAGTTTAATTAGTTCACTTGGAACTTGTTAACTCCATTTGATACTTTTACAACCACACAAACCATCCACACAAGGGTTATTTATTTATTTTTAGTTTTTTTTGGTGGTTACAGAATTGTAAGTTAATACTCCCTTCGTTCCATGACAAGTCTCATTTGCAAAATTGTTGAATATTAAGGATATATTTTTGTTTCAAATTGAATTGTGGTGGTAAACTTGTGGACATTGTGTCATTTTATACTAATGTCAGTAAAAGGTGGGCTCTTTTTGTGGGAAATTTTTCTTTTACGAATAGGATTCTTTTTTGTGGAGGAAGTATTAGTAGCAAGGAATCATTTCAATATACACTAGAGAAATTTCTTTAAATCAATTATTTTATGCAACACTTGTTTTTCCTTCACTATTAGGTGCCAGGGATTGTGGTATATTCTGTCAAATAGTTGTAGATTTTTGGTGGAGCTGTGTATCAGTATCCTTTTAATTTCATGTCTTGATTTTGATCTGATTGGTAGTTTGATCAGTATTGAACTGATTATCAAAGTACTGCATCATCAATTTTATCTTGAGTTGTAAAATGAGCCGGGCTGCATGTGAGCCCAGTATGGATTGGTTGGATTAAGCTTTGACTCAATTTTGCCGAGCTTGTACAATGTGAAGTCGCTACTTGTGCCCGGCTTGTTTAGGCTCAATTTTAGTAAGCACTACTGTAGCATTTAATTTTTATTTTCGTAATAAAAAAAATTAAAGTTGGTCTTATGCTCGACTAGCCATGGCTTGCTTATCTGGGCTCAAGGTCGATTGGTTTACTAAACGAGCTGAGTTCCTACATCAAATCTTAGGCTTGTCTAGAATGGCACTCAACTTGGCTTTTAAACGAGTTCGAGCTCTATAAGTCAAAGTCCAACTTGGCTCAACTAATTTACAGCTCTATATTAATTTTATCTGTTGGAATATCCTAGAATTCCCCCTATTGTCTCAATTGTACAAAAGAACTATTCTACGTAATTGTAGCGACTTATTATCTCCTTTACTTCATTTTTAGGTCCAAGACAGTTGAGGAATCTCAGTAGACAGTCTGATAATGTGCCCGCCATTTTCTCATCTGAGGCGAATAATTATGTTGTATTTTCTGTTGTAACTGGTTGAAAGGAACTACGGGTTATGCAACCGCTAATTTTCACATGCACTAGTTTTTATTCTTTAAGTTATGGTATATATTAGCTCCATCTAAAAAATGGTCGTATTTTATTTAAGAATCTATATTGTTAATGAATGGAATTTGCTTTATGGGCGTTTTATTAGAGTTTTTATTTATTATAAAAGGTTAACATTGATTGAACTTACTTTGATGTTGTTCACAAGTTGCTTTGATAGGATTCTGTAAAAAACGATAGTTTGTGATTTTTAATTTTTTTGGATATATTTAAAAGCAGATTTATTAATTGAATGTGTAAGAAAACATTTAGGCTGAAAAGAATTATTAAGCGTCTAGGTGCTTGAGCTTTTTTGTAATTGTTTTTTTTTTGGTGTTTTTAGGGGATTCGGTTATTATGAAGTTAACTTTATGGTAAGTTAATATAGTGTTGACACGTATGAAGAGTATTTTTTGACTTACGTGTTTGATATTGTATCAATGAATTAATCAAAGTTAATTTCATCCTAACCTTTCGTTTTTAGGATATATTATTTTCTTTTTCCCTAATTTTCTCCATGTATTTTTGGGTTGCTATTTTAAGACTCAACTTAAACATATAAACATTCTGTCACTGTAATGTTACGTTTGGATTGAAAGAATGGAATGACGAGTAGAATGACATGTTTCATTCTAGTTTGAATGAATTATTTTTTGTTCTCCTTCCTTTAAGGAATTAAACATAATTTTTTTTCATTTCAATTGTAAATAAACACAATTTTTTTTTTTTTTTATAAGAACAAATATTATATTCCCTCTCATTCTACCAGTACTTATCATAAATGTTTGAACTTTTACCCTATTGGTTCACAAGAGAAAGGGGTTAACCATTGGATAAAGATCCTTTTTTCGCTCTCGTAACTTTCCTTTTTTTCTCTACACATTTTTTTTTTACTCGCAATCAATATTTGGTTTCCGTTTCCCTTCCTTCCTCGTTCTAAATTTCTTCTTTTTTGTCCATTTTTTTTCTAATTTAATTTATCTCTCACGACTAGTTTTATTTTTAATGCAATTGGTATGCATTGTGCATGCTTATAAGGTTGGGGCATTTTTTTTTGACTTGTTAATTATATTTTTTAATATAAAAATTCAACTGGTATTTATATTATTATATAAAATTTATTAACAATTTCAAAATAATAAAGCCTTGTATTATTTATGCACTTTAGAAATTTAGAGAATTGATGTGTATCTTTGTCAAACCCCTATCAACATCACGTGTAATATTTATCCATTTCAAAATAGAAGATTATTATTGATTTTGTGAAAGTTAATTTATGACATTTAAGATTAAAATTGAGATGATTTATTTCTAAATATACTATAATGAAATATCATAATTAGTTGTTTGTTTTAAATTCATCATTATATTGATTAAATTAAAAAATCTCAATTTTAAGATTAAAAATATTTGAAAGACTTTTAAAAGTTATTTCAATTTTGAAATGAAGAGATATAAAATTGATTAAAACGGTTGTAATAACAAAATATTATATCAATAATTATACACTTTAAAGATTTAGAGAATCAGTATATATACATCTGTCACAAAAGAAAAAAGTATTATTGTTGGAGAGGATAATGATGGCTCTTCAATATGATATCTTACAGATGATTGAACTTTACTACCATTGATGGATAAAACTTTATACTGAAATTTTTGGATTTTGCTACCTTCCATTACACATTCCTTTTAATTTAATTTATCCAATATATTAATTATTTGATTTTAATAATTTTTGTTAGTAATAATTAAAATATGTTAATAGATAGTTTATGATATTAAGATTAATTATACTAAAAATTAGAATTATTAAAAATAATTTTACTCATCTATTAAAATTTTGATGAAAAATTCACATGTTCATCAAATGGTAAAAAATATTGGATTACTTTCATTTTTAAAACAATTATTCTAAATAATATAAATTAACTGACCGATGTTGATTTTAATTATATTATTTAAAATTATAAAAATATAGTGTATTACATAAATTGGAGTGAAAGTGTAATGAAGGGAAGTCAAATTCGAAATTTTTAGATAATAATTTTGTAGATTAAAAAGAATACTTATTGCATGAATAAACTCACAACCGACTAAAATTTATCCAATTAATACAGTCAATATAGATTTGTTTATTATATATATATATATATATATATATATATATATATATATATATATATAATAATAAATACAAAAACAAATGTCATTACACTTGAATGTAACTAGCTTTTAATCCATGCTCAAGACAAGGTTTATGAAATTGATTTGATTTTTTTGAATTTGTATTAGTAAAATATTTTTCTTATATGAACATATGTTTATGTATATTATAAAAGATTACTAAAACAAAGATGATTAGAGAAAGAAAGTATTCTCTTTGTATTTTTGTATATATTCAATCACTTTACAATGCTCTTATTTATAGATATAAGAATATTAATACTAGGAGGTTATAAAACTCAAAAGTCATGAGTTACATAACTTAACGGACATGGAAGTTTCAAAATCATTACAATCAAAGATAATAAGAATGAATCTAGACATCATTTATATGAATTTAGACATCCATTATAATTTTATAACACTCCCCCTTAGATGTCTATTGTATAGCCATACGCATTGAAAACTGCCTCATTAAATACCTTACCAGAAAAAACCCAATAGGAAAAAACATTGGTTAAGGAAAAAAGAGTGCAGCGCGTATTAGCTCCCCTTCATGAATGTATCCTTAAATCCTTCAGCTGTCACATTTCAATATTACGACGCAATCCTTCAAACGTTGCAGTTGGTAATGCTTTGGTGAACAAATCTGCTAGATTATCTTTTGAACAAATTTGCTAAACATCAATGTTACCACACTTTTTAAGGTCATGTGTGAAAAAGAATTTCGGTGAGATGTGTTTTGTTCTATCTCCTTTGATGTATCCTCTTTTTAATTGAGCTATACATGCAGCATTGTCTTCATACAGAATGGTTGGAGTTCTTTTGCTAGAGGATAAACCACATGTTTCACGAATATGTTTAGTCATTGATCTCAACCATACACATTCTCGACTTGCTTCATGGATTGCAAGTATTTCAACATGATTAGATGAAGTGGCAACTAATGTTTGCTTTGTAGATCTCCATGATATAACAATATCACCACACATAAAGAGATAACCTGTTTGAGATCAACCTTTATGTGAATCAGATAAATACTCTGCATCAGCATATCCAACTAATTTATGATTATCATTATTTGAATAAAATAAATCCATATCCATAGTTTCTCGTAGGTAACGAAAAATATATTTAACCCCATTCCAATGTCTCCGGGTAGGAGAAGAGCTATATCTTGCTAACAAATTCATAAAGAATGCTATATCAGGTCGTGTGTTATTAGCAAGATACATTAATGCACCAATTGCACTGAGGTATGATACTTCAGGACCAAGTAATTCTTCATTATCCTCACGAGGTCTAAAAGGGTCCTTTTTCACATCAAGTGATCTAAAAACCATTGGGGTACTCAATGGATGAGCTTTATCCATATAAAATCTTTTAAGGACCTTCTCTGTGTATGTTGACTGATGAATGAGAATTCCATCTGCTAAATGCTCGATCTGTAGGTCGAGACAAAATTTTGTTTTTCCTAAATCTTTCATCTCAAATTCTTTCTTTAAATAATTCATTGTCTTTGGAATCTCTCCATGAGTTCCAATAAATATTTAAATCATCAACATACACAACAATAATAGCAAAACCAGATTCTAACTTTTTTTTTTATAAAAACACATGGATATATAGGGTGATTATTATACCCTTCTTTCAATAAATATTCACTAAGACGATTGTACCACATGCGTCCTGATTGTTTTAACCCATATAGGGACCTTTTGCAACTTGATTGAGTAAACTTCCCGGGGATTTGAATTACATGCTTCAGACATTTTAAATCATTCAGGGATTTTCATATAAACATCATTAACAATTGTTCCATATAAATAGGCTGTAATAACATCCATTAGACACATATCTAATTTTTCATGAGTTGCTAGGCTAATAAGATACCGCAATGTAATTGCATCTACCACAGGAGAATATGTTTCATCGTAATCAATGCCAGGTCTTTGTGAAAATCCTTGTGCCACAAGTCGTGCCTTATATCTTATGATTTCATTTTTTTTCATTTCTTTTTCATACAAAGCCCCATTTGTATCCAACTGATTTTACTTCTTCGGGTGTTTGGACTACAGGTCTAAAAACTTCACGTTTTGTAAGTGAATTTAATTCTGCCTGTATTGCTTCTTTCCATTTTGGCCAATCATTTCTACGTCTACATTCTTTGACAGAATTAGGTTCAAAATCCTCGTTTTCATTAATGATATCAAGCGATATATTATATGAAAAATTGTTATCAACAAATAACTCACTTCGGTTCCATCTTTTCTTTGTAGAGACATAACTTATCGAGATCTCATCATTTTTATTATTTTCAAGTACCTGAACCTCTTCTAGGGTTTTATGATTAGTTATGTCTACATCCTCGTGAATATTTTCCTCCTCAATAATGCCAACTTATTTATTTACTTCTTTTTTTTTTCCGAGGATTTTTGTCTTTCGAACCGATTGGTCTACCACGCTTCTGGCGTGCCTTAGACTCATTTGCTACAATTTTTGCGGATTGTCCTATTGGGACTTCAATTCGAGTTGGAGCATTTATAGTTGGTATATGAGATTTAGTTACTCCTTTTTAGTTAGTGAATGCATTCGGTAGCTGATTTGCTATATCTTGCAAACAAAGTATCTTTGAACTTCTTGTTCACATTGTTTTGTATGAGGATCAAAATTCAATAATGACAATGCATTCCATGTAATATCTTTATCCAACTATTTAATTTCTCCCCTTATTTAATTTCTCCCCTAATGCTGGGAACATAGTCTCATCAAAATGACAGTCGACAAATCGTGCCGTAAACGAATCACCTGTTAATGGTTCAAGATATTTAATTATTGATGGGGACTCAAACCCAATATATATTTCCAGCCTCCTTTGAGGACCCATCTTTGTATGTTGTGGAGGATAAATTGGAACATATGCCGCACAACCAAATATTCTTAGATGGGAAATATTTGGCTCATGACCAAAAACCAATTGTAATGGAGAGAATTTATGATATGATGTTGGCCTAATGCGAATAAGTGTTGCTGCATGTAAAATAGCATGCCCCCAAACAGAGACATGAAGTTTTGTTCTCATGAGCAATGGTCTTGCAATTAACTAGAGGCGTTTAATAAATGATTCAGCAAGACCATTTTGAGTATGAACATGGGCAACATGATGTTCATTATTTATCCCAAGTGACAAGCAATAATCATTAAATGTTTGGGATGTGAATTCACCAGCATTGTCAAGACGAATATTCTTGATTGTGTGATCCGAAAATTGTTCTTGTAATCTAATAATTTGAGCAAGTAATCTCGCAAACTCCAGGTTACGAGTTGATAATAAACACACATGTGACCATCTTGTAGATGCATCTATTAAAACCATAAAATATCTAAATGGTCCACTTGGTGGGTGAATAGGCCCACAAATATATCCTTGAATACGTTCTAGAAACCTTGGGGATTCAATCCCAACTTTAGCTGGTGATGGTCTAATGACCAATTTTCCTTGAGAACAAGCAACACATGAGAATTCCTTAAATTGAAGAATCTTCTGGTTCTTTAATGGATGGCCATGTGAATTCTCAATAATTCTTCGCATCATTATTGATCGAAGATGACCCAACCGGTCATGCCAAATGATAAAATTATTTGGTTCATTGAACTTCTGGTTCATTATTGCATTGACTTCAATTGTACTAATACTTGTATAGTACAAACTCGAAGATAAAATAGGAAATTTTTCCAATATTTGTTTTCTAGTAGAGACATTTGATATGATGTAAAGATATTCTATATCATTGTCATTGGCTGTCTCAATATGGTATCCATTAAGTCGTATATCTTTAAAACTTAGCATATTTCTCCTTGATTTAGTAGAAAATAAAACATTATCAATAATAACTTTTGTTCCACTAGGAAGCATTATATTGGCTCTTCCAGAGCCTTCAATCAAGTCTGCTGAACCTGATATTATATTCACTTTTACTTTCATCATTCTTAGATTTGAAAAATATTTCTTATGTCTGAGAATGATTTGTGTCGTTGCACTATCTGCTAAGTATATATCTCCACCACTGATATTAGGCTCATTTATAGCATGACTCAAATCCATATTTTCTTCATAAAAGGAATAAATATATAATAAGTTCATAATAAGAAGTTCATATATATATATATATATATATATATATATATATATATATATATATATATATATAATACAATTCTTCACGAAATAAAGAAAGTAAAATACATTAAATAAGCTAACATGAAAGGAATAAAGAAAATACATTAGCATAAAATAAACACACTTAAAAGCACTAACATAATTCAGAACTAATTATTTTCATTACAAGAAATATTAACTTGCTCATTATTTTTCTCAAAGAAAACTGCTACGTCAAGGTGTGTCATATCCATAGGATCAAAATAGATATCATCATTATCTTGATGTGGTTAAGAAAAATTTATTTTTATGTTCTTCTCCTTTCCTTTCAATGAGGATTGATATAAATCAACAAGATGTTTGGCTGTACGACAGGTACGAGACCAATGTCCTTTCATTCCACACCGATAACAAATATTTTCTTCCTTCTTGGTATCTCTGTTATTTATATTCTTCCCCTTTTCTTGTTTCTCCTCATTCTTTGAAGGTTTGGTACCATGGTTGCGGTAATTAAACCATCCTCGCCCATGGTCACGACCACAACCATGACCTCTATTACGACCACGACCACGAACATAGTTATTATTATATCATGTAACATTCACTTCGGGGAATGGAGCTGAACCAGTCAGTCGTGATTCATGATTTTTCATTAAAAGCTCATTATTTTGTTCAGCAACAAGGAGATATGAAATCAGTTCAGAATATTTCTTAAAACTTTGTTCTCTATATTACTGCTGCAGGAGAACATTCGAGGCATGAAAAGTAGAATTTTTTTTTCTAACATATCTCCATCAGTGATATTATGAGAGTTTCAAAATTATTACAATCAAAGATAATAAGAATGAATCTAGACATCCTTTATATGAATCTAGACATCCATTATAATTTTATAACAATGTACATTTTATCTAACGACATGTTCTATATATATTGACTCGGAATACAACTGTGTACACACAATGACACAAATGCTATTGAATAAAAACTCTTTAACTTGCTTGTGTTGCGTTTGAATTAGATCAAAAAAATTAGTTAAAGTAAAAGAGAAGAAAATAGAATGGAGAGATAAATTATTAATTCAATTTCTGAATAGAATGAATCATTTCGTACCCTTCTCTGAATAATAAATTTTAAAATTTGTCACAAATAAAAATGATTCACACTATTCTAATAGAACAACCAAACACTTATTTTCATTCAATTCTAACCTGAATTTTTGCAATTCAAATATAGTGTTCGGGTGGGATTTGTCGACCCCTATATGGGGCCGAAGGCCGTATCTATAAAGTATCTGTCGAGCCCAATGGGCCGAAGCTAGTAAGGGGGTTGGTGGTGTTCAGGGTCGGACAACTAAGTCCTTGGGCCGGGGTCCAGATTTGCTTGGAGGTGTTCGGGTGACTTGTGCCTATACAAATGGTTATTCCTCGTATGGAGTCAGGTGTGATAAGGAGTTTGAATGGATAAGGATTCTAGTCCTAACCATATTTAAAATACCAAATCCAAATGAAGGTGTTAAGATTATATCCAACTTTCTCTTTTTAAGGAGATTGAGTTTGACCCAAATATAGGTAACTCCTATGTTTAGGAGTCCTATTATAATTTGGGGATCAGCTATTAAGGTGATGAGACCAACTATAAATACAAGGCTTAACTCCAATTAACTGGTAATGTATATTTGAGTACTAAATACAAAAGCCTCAATTGTTAAACCTTGTTCAGCCTGTACTCATTCTCACATCGGAGCTATCACCCGGCGGCCTAAGCCGTCAAGCTTCCTGTGTGATCTCGTTACTGTGTAGGTTTAAGCGCATGGTTTCGGTGATTAGATGGTCGAAAAAAATTTGGCGTTAACATTGGCGCTAGAAGGAGGGCCTTTAGTGCTTTTACAATCACTCAGATTTTCTGGTTGAAAGCTATAGCGAACAGTGATAGTGAGGCTTCAAACCAAGAAAAATCAAAAACTCCTCTGACGACCCAAGTGAGAGGGTCAGTCAAAGATATGAAAGTAGTATGCACACAAGCCAATCTTATTTGATGATAAAGCATATACTTTGTAATAAAATTATTCATTTATTAATAAAAAGTATTAATTTGTTAATGGCTTTTAATTATCTACATGATGTTACTTTATAATATATGATAAACCTATAGTTTTAAGCAATGCTTTTAGAATAATGAGGATAATCATTCTAATGAGATCTAAATTCTTAGAAAGCTTAAAATTAAAATATTTCACAATCGTTGGATTTCTAAATTGGGGATTAGTGAATTCAGATAGATTGGTACATACGTTGCTTGCTCATTGGATGAGGATGATTGATCTTATGATCATTTGTGTGGAGACACTAAAGCAAGTATGTAGGTGCTTAATGAAGAATAAGTACACTGAATGTGGCTCGCTAAGGAATACCTAATGGAGTTCTACTTGCTTGTCAATAGGAATTCCTGTAGTGATAGTAGTACAAGTGATCATTGGACTTGAGATCATCATAGTATCTTGTGTATGATGAGTTACACTTTGACTTATTCCTTAAGACCCTTAGGGTATATCAAAGGGTATACTTGAGTATAATAAGTTGTACATGGAGATAATGTATGATCAATAAAGAATCTATCGCTTTTAGTAAAAGAAGAGAAATGTCCTATATGATTTGATAAATGACAACATCGTAGTCCTTGGCCAATACATAATGAAATAGAAAGGAGTTTCTAATTTGTATTATTTGGAGTTGTGCATTTAAGAATCAAAATACATATAATTAAATAAAATATGACTTGACAGTAATTCCATGTCTTATATTTAATTGAGACATTGTATGGTGGAAGGATTGAATTGTACGGTAACTATTTACTCAAAAGTTCTTTTATGATTAATATTGAAATATATATTATCTAGAAAGTCGTTAATCGCTAGGGAGGCTTATCCCTATTGTAGAATAAATATTATTTATTTAAATAAATTAATAGTTTAATTTATTTATTTAAATAAGATTAGAATTATTTTAATTGATTTATTCACAACCAGCTTTAATATGGAGAACTTAAAGGGTCACACCATAAAAAGGAAGAATAATTATTTAAGAAGTTAATGACATAATTATAATAATAAGTTAAGTATATTTAATTTAATCTATGGTGATAGAATAAATTAAATAGCTTAATATTTATTATTTAATATTTTAGAAATATTAAATATAAATTAATAAGAGGAGTGTTATTATTATTATTTAATTCGTAAAGGAGTTTGTGAATTAAATAATAAAAGTACTCTTATAGACACTCGAAATTTTGTTTTTCTGTTAGTTTTACTAACTATGCAGGAGGACAAAAACGTCTTTTTCACACTCCAGAGATAACCCTGGAGGACAACAACATCAATTCCAACCCCGGAGATAACCCCGAGATATCCAGTTTCCAACTCTGGAGATAACCCCGGGAGATCGAGTTTAATACCCCGGGAGGTTAAGCCAACCTCAGAGATAACCCTGAGGACAGTCAGAGTCAACAGAAGGCCAATTTCAGAGATAACCCTGGAAAAAGACAGCTACAACTACGCCAAAGCCGGAGACAACCCCAGAAGGGGAAAAATGGTTCTTTTACAACTCAAACTCAACTCAAATCAAATAAACTCATTTCAACTCAAACTTCTTCAAAAGAAGTCCCACAAGAACCATATCTTAACTTCCGAGCGCAAACTACGCAAAATAGCTTGACGGACTGCCTAACGGAGACCTATAAATGCTATTTCGGTCATAGACCCATCTTCTCGAAATTAAAAAGGGAAAATCCTATGTCACTGCGTAGCTCTCGAAAAGCGCTTTTCAGAATGGAATGGAACGCTTCCATCGGACTCCTGGATTGAAAGTTATGAAGGCTCGAGCGAACACCGTGTTGTCTGAGTGAACATACTTTGAGACAACAGGACCGCATGGCCCGGGGCAACCCGAGCAGCCGTAGGTAGACCCGCGACCATCGGGTTTATAAATAAAGGCCTTTGGTTGGCCATTTAAAAATGAGAAAAATGAGAAAACTCTGCCTATTTCAGTTCACAAACACATCTAGAAAGCTCTAAACTGAGTGATTCTTCTTTCTAAACACTTGTAAGCTCGTGTTTTGCTATTTACTAAAATTTAACTGGTAGAAACTGAGTTTTTAGGCGTCAAAAGCTATCTGAAGTCTTCTTAGCAGCCCACTGTAAGATATTTTAGATTTTTAAGCTTTTTATTACTTCTATATATATATATATACTCACGTTGAGAGTCGCGTCGTGTGGGTATGTTCGGATTGTTGATTTGTGGCTTTTTATTACTTTTATATATATATTAGCCTGCGGGTTAGATTTGCCTAAATCTGGCTATTTCTCACTTTAACCGGTTCATGGTGAATAAATTAGAACCGTTGAAGCTGGAATGCTTAGATTTACTCAAATCTAATTCATTTTCTATCTTTCACTACGAGCTAGATTTGTCTCAATCTGGCTATTCCTCACTTTAACCAGTTCATGGTGACTAAACTGGAGTCGATGAAGCAGAAATAGTTTAGATTTATTCAAATCTAGTTCTTGTTTTAGCTTTTATACATATTTCTTTATCATGTGAGCTTAGGAATCATGTGATCACACATTCAGTTCCTGAATCTAGATTCGGTTCCCGTGATGGACATTTTCAGTTGCAGCTAGTTTGTAAATTATTCACGGTGTTTGAATTTCCTTAGATGGTTCTCATGCCCACAAGGAGTTCAGCACTGCTATGTATCTTATTTTCTCGAAGATGTTTCGCATCTCAAAAAATAAAAGCAATCAAGCCGAGCACTTAATAAAATGGAAGTATCAAATGCCTTAATTACTATTGAGCATAGGGTTTGAAAAAACTATTTTACAAAACATCACTACCATATCTCGTTAAAATTAAACTTTTATACAAAAGTGAAACCCTTTGTATATAGGTGCAAACGAGGCATAACACTACTTCCAAACAACTGCACATAGACCTACACACACACACAAGCAGATAAAAGTTTAATGAAAAGTGGTGGTATCCGTGTTATCACGAAAGTCAGGGGGTGCCTAACACCTTCCCTCCGCTTAATCAAGCCCCCAGACCCTAATGAATTTCAATTTTACAGACCAATTAAATAGTGTCATATCGCTAGGTCTTTGTGCAAACCTTTTCTCTGTTGAGTTGGTGCAACCATTTAAAAATAACCAACTAGCGACTCTTACAGTCAAATTGTCGACATATACATGCCAGACATTTCAAACTTGTTTTTTAAAGCAAATCTCACCTAAAATGAGAACACCAAAAGACAAGAACAGAAAGGGACAAATAAAAATCCCGACGTCGACAAGTGACGACTTTGCTGAGGACCAGTAAGAGGGCTTAAGTCGCTATTCAAAACTTTTTAAGAACTTTTACCTGCTTGTGTGTGGATGCTGCATTTACATTTGAATGAATGTGTACTAATGCTTTATTTACTGCACTTAGTGCTTCGCACCATATCTACCTGTGATATTACTGCTTCGCACTTGTCATCATTTCTATACGGTGAGACACAATGTATGTGAATGTATGTTGTGTGGTCCCTCCACCAGGAGGCTATCCCATCAGTGTTTGTGTCGACGTTGGAATTTTTATTTGTCCCTTTCTGTTCTTGTCTTTTGGTGATCTCATGTTAGGTGATATTTTTTTGAAAAAATAAGTTTGAAAAGGTCCGACATGTATATGTTGACGATTGGACTGTAAGAGTCGCCAGTTGGTATTTTTAAATGGTTGCACCAACTCAACCGAGAAATGGTTTGCACATAGACCTAGTGATGTAACACTGCTTAATTGGTCTATGAAACCGAGATTCGTTGTTGTCCCGGGGCTTAATTAAGTGAAGGGAAGGTGTTAGGAACCCCCTGACTTCTGTGGTGACACGGTTACCACCACATTTCATTTTCAATTTAAACTTTTATCTAAATATGTGTGTGTATGTGTAGGTCTATGTGCTATTGTCTGGAAGTAGTGCTATGCCTCGTTTGCACCTATATACAAAGGGTTTAAATTTTGTATAAAAGTTCAATTATAACAAGATATAGCAATGATGTTTTGTAAAACAGGTTTTTCAAACCCTTGTGCTCAATAGTAATTGAGGCCTTTAATACTTCCATTTTATTATGTGTTCGGCTTTGTTGCTTTTATTATTTTTGAGATGCGAAGCATCTTCGAGAAAATAATGTACATAGTGTAACAACCTGGAGAATCCGGATTGTTCAGAATTTAAGATTTAAAGAATTAGTTATTAATAAAAGGAATTTTTATTAATAATATTCTGTGTTATGTGTTTATTAATCGTTTTAGAACCTAGGATGATTATAAATCGGGAGGATTCAGGCTACGAGCTAAACTGAACGAGTAAGAATTTTCAAGATGAAAATAAAATATTTATGGGTACAAAATATTTCTGGGGAAAAAGACGAAATAGGCACTATTCACCCAACGAAACCCTAAGGGTTAAGGTTTGAATAACCTAAACCTTTTCGAGAGTTTGGTATGTTGAAAAGACATTCTGTCGAAAGATTCGATGATATTATATCGTGAAAAGTTATGTAAGACGATAAAAGTTTTTCTCGAAAAATGTGCAGAAATCGAACGAAATAAAAATGACGAAAAGTACTGTTATGTACTTTTCATTCATTTAACTACGTTAGGGGAAAACATGTAGGAAAATGCTTAACGTCTAAAAATGTTTTTTCAGTTTTTCGGAGATCCGAAGAATACGTAAAAGTTAATCGGTAAAGGAATGACGAAATATCCAAAAATATTTGGATTTCGAGAATCGCAGTTTTTAAAACTGTCGAACGAATCCCGAAAGACGTAACCACAAAACTTCCAAAGGAGGTGGAATAGTAAGGAGGTGTGAATAGTGATTTAGGGGCAAAATGACTATTTTGCCCCTAGCTTTGAAAATCTATAAAAAGGAAGCTAAATTTCATTTGTTTGGGATTTTAAAAATTCTCCAACATTTGAGAGAGAGAGAGAGAGAGAGAGAGAGAGAGATTTCAGATGAGGAAGAAGAGGAAAAGGAGGAGGAAATGTTGACTCGTGAGCAAACTTTGTCCAACGGAAGGAGATTAAAGGAGAAAGGTAATCCGAAACCTTGTCTCATATAATTTTTCTTTAAGTTTTCTATGTTTAAAACATATCTTAATGAGTATAAGAAGTAAAAGATCTTAGGAATGATTTCATATGGTTGAAATCATGAGAAATGAAGAAATAAGAATTAGAAATTTATTTTATAAATTTCTTAAGGAAGTATAAGTTTCGTAATGAATTTGAGTGATCTGAATGAATCATATGAAAAATTTGGTGAAATACATAAGGAATGGTGGACAAGTTTAAAACCATCTTAGTACATAACGTAGTTAAACGCGAAGAACACGCGAAGAACGTTATTTATGGACAAATTTAAAACCATCTTAGTATAATTGTTGTTGATGGACAAGTTTAAAACTATCGCGTATAAATTAGTTGCTTATTGCTTGGTTAGGAACGGTAGAAACGTTCATGAAGAACAAATTAAAACTGAGCTATAACGAAGTTATGGCGAAAATTTTGTAAAAGACGAATGAGAATTAGAAAGTTAGTAAATGAACCCGAACATATAGGGTTTCATAAGAAAGAAAGAGAACATAGAAAATGTGAGTCATGGACTCAAGAATGAACGAGTTCAGAGTTCGGATGACCGAATTACGGACGAACGAACGAAGAACGTTAAAAATGTAAAATGAATGAAGGAGGAAGATTAAGCCAATCTAATAGCATGTTAACGGATTCAGAATGAAGTTCTGTCTGAGGGGGATTTAAGTACGTAAGATAAGGAAGAGAATGGCTTTGGAACGACCTCGTTCCAAGTTATAACAAATAAGTTATGAGATCGGGAAGTAAGCATCTCAGAACAATTTAACACTTAGAAATTTTTTTCAAGAATTAGGGCTTGGCCGCACATACCAACCGTGCTTTAAGGTGAGTGGTGCCGCGCTGCATCGAGGAGTTAGTCTTGGAAATTCACACATGTGTAAGCTATAACACAGAGGGTGGAACCGTGGCGCTAGTGGCGCTACAACACAAGAAGTGTAAAAGGAACCGGCGCCACAGCGCCGGTGCAGGGCAAAGCCCAGTAATGAGCTCTTAACTGCTCAAATCTTGGGGGAATTGTAACGAAAGCTATTGAACATGTAGTTCATGTAAGGTAACACTTAGTCAAGTGAATTAAACCTTTAATGAAGGTTGAACGAAAAGATTAAATGAGATTAAAAAATAAAGAATGTAAATGCGGGTTACGAAACCGATATCCGTGGACCGTAGTCGCGATAAACGAACATGAGGGATTGCTATGGTTGTGATTCCTTAGACGTTGAGTGACAAGGGTAATAAATAACATTTGGATATTATGTTATGGAAATGAGAGATAAGTGTAAGGCGTATAGACGCTGTAAACGTAACGTTATTGCGATGAACGATCGGTCTTAGCATACAACGAACAATATGGCTTCAACATTAAGAATGAGTATTGAACATGGGTGTGACGCCCCCGAAATTGGTATACATCACCTATCTTGGGTCGCCAAATATATGGTACAGAACTCAAATACAAACTTCTTTAATACAACTGTTGTGTAAAAAATACGACAAAACATAATCTAAGAGTTTTAATAAGAATATTGTCATCTAGACAATATCCACACTCAATGGAGTCCTCATTACAATTATTGTCACACTATTTTATAGAATAGTGAGGACTACTAAAATAACCATATGGACCATCAATCCGTTCCCCGACTCGTCCCAGCTATATTCTCATTTCCTGAAGAGAATAGTGAAAGAAAGGGTGAGCTCAACTAGCCCAGTAAGAAATATTATGACTAAGATAATGCAGAATAAATTATCCTTAGCCTTCAACAGTATAGCAACTGATGGAATATAATAGATAACAAGTTTTAGATCAACAACTGTAGCGGAATAAGCAATCCATTAGAAGAGTCAAGTAGAACATAATGTCTACTATCTCTTCTAGATTAAAAGTCCATCGTTAATATTTCATTCTTGTAATACTCAACAACGGTTCTTTGTTATACCCAAGACAAAAAGAACAATCATCACCTGTCTTCACCTAAACCAACAAAGATTATAGTTAAATCCACAATTCATATTTATAATCATGTAAATCAACAGTTTCTCCTTGCCACAAAGGCTTAATAGAACGTATACTCAATATCCTTACCCCAAATGCTAAAGATATTCAAATATAATAACAATGAACATACCAATCAGTTGTCTACCTTTGCCCTACGAGCCAAAGATATTCAACTATAAAACCATTGGTCATGATCATACCAATCAATTGTCTGTCAGTGCATTACGGCCAAAGACATTCAATTGTTAACAAGTGGTCATGATCCTGCCAATCACATCATTGAATTATCCCTGCACTACGACCAAGGATATTTGTTAGTATCACCAGTGGTCATGATCATGTCATAACCTGTCCATCTTTGTACTACGGGCAAAAGCTATCAATCAACAGTTCATATTTGCACGTAAGCCAAAGATACACAACTGTAAAACCAATAATCAACCGTCCATCTTTGCACGTAAGCCAAAGATGACTTTGATCACAATATAAGCACGAGGATGATGCCAATGATATAAGCATTAATCAAACGAAATCAAGGATAAATATTAAAGACTTTAAATTTATCCAGTGTTTAAAAATATCCAAATTGTCAACATGAAACTGCTTTGTGGAGTAAAATTCAAGAATAATATTCATGTACCAAAAATAATTTAGACAAAAAAGAAATATATTTTTTGGGTAAATAGTACCCCGCAATAGTATCCTATGAATAGTACTTCGGGAATAGTACCTCGTGAATAATACCCCTGCATGAAAAGTACCCCAAATACATGAGTGAATAATATTCGGGTGGATAGTAATTTTGATGAATAGTAACCCATGAATAGTAACTCGTGAATAGTACTCTGACACAAAAAGTGCCCCAAATACCCGAGTGAATAGTAACCGGATGAATAATAACCTGTGAATAGTAACTCATAAAAATAATACCAAAGAAAATGATATTCCATGACGAGTACAAAAGAAATGATATATCATACGAGTATAATAGATTATACGAAACAGTAAATGGATTTTCACCCGCAATGCGGTAATCCACGTAGACATATTATTTCCACAATTTAATAAGGAATGAATACAAAGGATCATTCACCATGCATGCGATAAATCCATTATGTAGACGAGTTATTCCAATCAAATAATAAAGAATGGAATAATGTAAGAATTCACCATGTACGCGATAGAATCGCATGCACAAGTAATTCCCAATGAGAATAATAAAGAATGGAACCAGAATTCAATACGTAATTCGCATGCAGACAAGATATTCCAATGAATAATAAAGAATGGAACCAGGTCATGCGTAATCCGCACAGACAGGATATTCCAATAGAATAATAAAAATGGAATAACAACAGAATTCACCGTGCATGCGATAGATCAAGATGACGGGTTATTCCAATGAATAATAAAGAATGGAATAACAGAAGAATTTCACCATGTATGTGGTACTTCGCATAAACAGGTTATTCCAACATAATAATAAAGAATGGAATAACAACCCTTACGAGTATTGAAAGAAAATAACTTTCTTCATGAATACGAAAGAATAATACCCCTTACTATAATAATAATATCCCTTACCTCAAAAGAAGACTGGATATTGGAATAGTGAGGTAGCAGACTTCTCTTCTTCTTTCTCTCTATAATTTCTCTCTATGATAATTGCTCTATAGCTTTAGTGAATTGGTGAGAAATGAAGGAAGAATGAGCTTCTATTTATAGGAAAATATAGTTTCGATAATTGCACGTTTTGTGGCTTTAAATATTATAGTATAATACCTTCCTCTTTTTCTTCATTTTTAATTTAGTCCTGCAAGTATTATCAATTGTTGCCTAATTTCTTAATAGCACTTTAACACGCAAGTATACGCGTTTAATTGTAATATTCAGCAAGCAAGGATATCGTTCCCACGAGGAAATATACTAATATTTATCAATTACTAATTCTAATGCAATTAATCCTATTTTAAACTACAAAATATTGGTTGTGATTTGAAAATTAAACTCAACAAAACTAATAATTAAAATTAGAATTTCACAAGCATAACTGCAGATTTAACAGGTTAAGATTACAACTTCCCTTGGTATTTCATTTAAATCAATTTACTTCCCATTTAAATCAATTAATTAATATGAATCATTATCCAAGAATGCTTTATAAAATTCACGCACTTTTTCCAAAACACATGAACAAATCCTCCTAACTCTGATCCTTAAGACACAAAATTACAAGGAACACCCTAGTCAATTAATCCACTATATTCCTATATGAATCAAGTTAATTAGGATTTTACGCACAAATTCTTTCAATGGATACAAAAGACACATAGGTATATTCCTATTCTACATGCTAATCATATTAACCCTATTCAGATTATATAAACAGATGTTATCATATCCAGATCTCAACCTTTACTCCATCTTCCAATTTTATATAGATTATTACAGTAATTGTTGGCCAAACAATTAATCAATAAACATAAGATATGATAAACAATTTAATAAAAACCAACTTTCATTCAATGGGAAGGATCAATTTAAACTACATACCAAGTTCCGTTGCAATCTTAATGAAAATTTAGTTCATGCTAATAATAAAGAAAAACATCATCCAAATTAATAATCCAAACATCCCATATAATTAAAAAAGATAAAACTAGAGAAGAGAAGAAGAAACTCTGAATTTGCTCCAATACTCTCTCTTTGATCTTCAGCCCTTGCAATTCTCTTTCGTGTTTTCCTTCGTTGTTCTCTCTACAAATCTCTTGAAAAATTAAGTGATACGTCTTTTCTAAAGTCATCACCTATTTGTATTAGTCTCCTACCTCATTCAGATTCCTTTTTGGCTTCAAAAACCCACTTGGCAGTAGAAAATCTCTTCTTTTTCCGCACATGAGCGCCTAGGCGCTCATCACATGGCTCATTTTCAAGCGCTGGCGCTTTCCGAACAACAGAATTACAAAAACGCCACTCAACTCTAATTTTCATGATTTTTGACCTTTTTCTTCTCCAAAATGACCAATTTGTCCCTCCAGCTCCAACCTACAAGAAATAAACACAAAACACATAAAAAGATACTAAAAAACAATTAAAGATAACAATAATTAAGTTTAATAATATCGGATTCATAGGTATAAAATCTACTCATCATCAATCTTGCACCATCTCTCCTAATAGTAAATCATGTGAATCAATAGTAAATCATGTGAATCAATAGTTCTAGACATGTGAAAATACGAATTTCAGTATAGTACCTCCATCTATACCTCCATTTTTAACTTAGTCATGCAAGTATTATCAATCTTGCACCAACTCCCCTAATAGTAAATGAATGTGAATTAATAGTACACACATGTGAACAAATAGTTATAATCATGTGAATCAATAGCAATTAATTGCTTATTTATCTGGTTAATTACCCGATTGGTCAATATAACCTCCAGACATCAATTATTATCGAAATAAATGTTGATTTCCACTAACACTAATAATTCCCACACAATGGAATTATCAATTTCATCTTTAATCAACACGAACTTATTCATCATTAATATTATAACTCACAATATTTAACAACCAGGTCGTTCCCAGGATAGAGGGGGCTTTCCAATAAAGATTTCTCCTTGACAAAACTTCTAGACATTGTCAATATTGCAAATAATAATATGAATAACTTTGTCGTCTCAATTATTGATTTAACAATATAAAATATTGTGACAATAATTGAATAAAATCGAGTGACTTCTCACGTAAGCATCAATAATCAATACGGTGTGCTACTATGCAACCATGCGTATTACAGTACTTTTATCACCGATTATTTTATGAGAACTTGCTTACTTTGATTTTTTTTCAAATATCACCCTTAACTTTAACCTTTTATCAATTTAACCATTTACTAAATAGAATAATTATAAGAAAATTAAATACTTTCATTTCATATAATTCGGCGTCTCACAATCTCCCCTCCTTATGAAATTTTGCCCTTGAAATTTACGTACCTGGTAGTTCGAAGAGATGAGAATACCTTGCTTTCTTTTCGGATTGTACCTTCTAGGTTATTTCCTCTCAATCATGATTTTCCCATTTCTCATCTCCTGTATTTCAGATATCATTCTAGAATATAGTTTCAAAATAAGGGTTAATTGACATATCACATATTATCCTTATACTCTGACCGACCAATTAAATACCAAATAAACTTAGGTAGGTCATACTAGCGAAGGAATTCCTCGTCTCTCCCCTCCTTGTTCTTGTCTCACATCTCAGCCAGGGATCATATCCCTAAGCTTTGATACCAACTGTGACGCCCCCAAAATAGGTATACCACCCATCTTGGGTCGCCAAATATATGGTACAAAACTTAAATACAAACTTCTTTAATACAACTGTTGTGTAAAAAATACGACAAAACATAATCTAAGAGTTTCAATAAGAATATTGTCATCTAGACAATATCCACACTCAATGGAGTCCTCATTACAATTATTGTCACACTATTTTATAGAATAGTGAGGACTACTAAAACAACCATCTGGACCATCAATCCGTTCCCCGACTCGTCCCAGATATATTCTCATTTCGTGAAGAGAACAATGAAAGAAAGGGTGAGCTCAACTAGCCCAGTAAGAAATATTATGACTAAGATAATGCAGAATAAATAATCCTTAGCCTTCAATAGTATAATAACTGATGGAATATAATAGACAATAAGTTTTAGATCAACAACTGTAGCAGAATAAGCAATCCATTAAAAGAGTCAAGTAGAACATAATGTCTACTATCTCTTCTAGATTAAAAGTCCATCGTTAATATTTCATTCCTGTAATACTCAACAACAGTTCTTTGTTATACCCAAGACAAAAAGAACAATCATCACCTGTCTTCACCTAAACCAACAAAGATTATAGTTAAATCCACAATTCATATTTATAATCATGTAAATCAACAGTTTCTCCTTGCCACAAAGGCTTAATAGAACGTATACTCAATATCCTTACCCCAAATGCTAAAGATATTCAAATATAATAACAATGAACATACCAATCAGTTGTCTACCTTTGCCCTACGAGCCAAAGATATTCAACTATAAAACCATTGGTCATGATCATACCAATCAATTGTCTGTCAGTGCACTACGGCCAAAGACATTCAACTGTTAACTAGTGGTCATGATCCTGCCAATCACAACATTGAATTATCCCTGCACTATGACCAAGGATATTCGTTAGTATCACCAGTGGTCATGATCATGTCATACACCTGTCCATCTTTTCACTACGGGCCAAAGCTATCAATCAACAGTTCGTCTTTGCACGTAAGCCAAAGATACACAACTGTAAAACTAATAATCAACCGTCCATCTTTGTACGTATGGCAAAGATGACTTTCATCATAATATAAGCATGAGGATGATGACAATGATATAAGCATTAATCAAACGAAATCAAGGATAAATATTAAAGACTTTAAATTTATCCAGTGTTTAAAAATATCCAAATTGTCAACATGATACTACTTTGTGGAGTAAAATTCAAGAATAATATTCATGTACCAAAAATAATTTGGACAGAAAAGAAATATATTTTTCGGGTAAATAGTACCCTCAATAGTATCCTATGAATAGTACTTCAGGAATAGTACCTCGTGAATAGTACCCCGACATAAAAAGTACCCCAAATTCCCGAGTGAATAATATTCAGGTGAATAGTAATTTTGGTGAATAGTAACTCGTGAATAGTATTCCAACACAAAAAGTGCCCTGAATACCCGAGTGAATAATACTAGAGTGAATAGTAACTGGGTGAATAATAACCCGTTAATAGTAACTCATAAAAAAAATACCAAAGAAAATGATATTCCATGATGAGTACAAAAAAATGATATCTCATACGAGTATAATAAATTATACGAAACTGCAAATGGATTTTCACCAGCCATGCGGTAATCCACGTAGATAGATCATTTCTACAATTTAATAAGGAATGAATACAAAGGATCATTCACCATGAATACGGTAATCCACATAGACATGTTATTCCAACAGAATAATAAAGAATGAAATAACAGAAGAATTCACCATGCATGCGATAGGCCAAATGCATGACGGGTTATTCCCAATGTAATAATAAAGAATGGAACCAGGTCATGCGTAATCCGTACAGATAGGATATTCCAATAGAATAATAAAGAATGGAATAACAACATAATTCACTAGGCATGCGATAGACCGCACAGACAGGTTATTCCAATAGAATAATAAAGAATGGAATAATAGAAAAATTTCACCATGTATGTGGTACTTCACATAGACAGGTTATTCCAACATAATAATAAAGAATGGAATAACAACCCTTACGAGTATTGAAAGAAAATAACTCTCTTCATGAATACGAAAGAATAATACCCCTTACTATAATAATAACATCCCTTACCTCAAAAGAAGACTGGATACTGGAATAGTGAGGTAACAGACTTCTCTTCTTCTTTCTCTCTATAATTTCTCTCTATAATAATTGCTCTATAGCTTTAGTGAATTGGTGAGAAATGAAGGAAGAATGAGCTTCTATTTATAGGAAAATATAGTTTTGATAATTGCACGTTTTGGGGCTCAAAATATTACAGTATAATACCTTCTTCTTTTTCTTCATTTTTAATTTAGTCCTGCAAGTATTATCGATCTTACACCATCTCTCCTAATAGTAAATCATGTGAATCAATAGTAAATCATGTGAATCAATAGTTCTAGACATGTGAAAATACGAATCTCAGTATAGTACCTCCATCTATACCTCCATTTTTAACTTAGTCATGCAAGTATTATCAATCTTGCACCAACTCCCCTAATAGTAAATAAATGTGAATCAATAGTACACACATGTGAACAAATAGTTATAATCATGTGAATTAATAACAATTAATTACTCATTTATCCGGTTAATTATCCGATTGGTCAATATAACCTCTAGACATCAATTATTATCGAATTAAATGTCGATTTCCACTAACACTAATAATTCCCACACAATGGAATTATCAATTTCATCTTTAATCAACACGAACTTATTCATCATTAATATTATAACTCACAATATTTAACAACCAGGTCGTTTCCATGAAAGAGGGGGCTTTCTAATAAGGATTTCTCCTTATTGGCGCGCAATTAGGTGACCAAACCTCTCCTTCACAGAACTTCTAGACATTGTCAATATTGCAAATAATAATATGAATAACTTTGTCGTCTCAATTATTGATTTAACAATATAAAATATTATGATAATAATTGAATAAAATCGAGTGACTTCTCACGTAAGCATCAATAATCAATACGGTGTACTACTATGCAACCACGCATATTACTGTACTTTTATCACGATTATTTTATGACAACTTGCTTACTTCAAAAAAAATTCAAATATCACCCTTAACTTTAACCTTTTATCAATTTAACCATTTGCTAAATAGAATAATTAGAAGAAAATTAAATACTTTCATTTCATAAAATTCGGGGTCTCACAATGAGGTTCATGTAGTGGATAACGAAAGTATTAAGTAAGATATGAATTATCAAGAAAGCCATAATGAACGATAATAAGATTAATGAAAGCCGAATGTGAGTCGGATAAGGAATGATTCTTGAGGTATGACATTTAGTTGCCAGAAAGCCATAAAGAATAAGAAATTGACTTAACAAATATTATAGTTTAATGGTTTGGATAAGTTAAGATAAGTTAGGTTGTGGTACAATCGTAACCTTTGATGGTTTACATATAGGAGTTGGGCTAAACAATTCCTTCAGAGAGCGAAGGTATATACAAAACTGGCAACCGATCTAACTCACTGTGATGACATTGTAGATGAGATGGGAACTTGTTTGTTGGTTGTTTGTGGGAAACTACTCAGAGTACCATATGGACTACTAGTAGAGAAGCGATGTGTGCTGAGTCCTAGAAGAGTTATAAGAAGAAGATAAGAATGCAAATCATCAAAGATGATGAACGTATGAGTAAGACATCTCCGTATGTCATGAAGCCATAAATCTATAAAGGAAGTTATCACGTAAACATTAGATTGCAAGAGCGCGAACCCTAAGAATTAAAGTTAAGTAAACCAATGCGTAAGTCAAGTATATGACTAATTGGTGTACGTGTTATTTACTTATGTATTTTATAGGGATTGGAATGAGCAGTTCAGCGTAAGCTGTAGCTGTGCGTAAGGCAAGTTTCCTAACTTCATTCATATTCTAAATGGATGCTAGTTTATTAATCTTCTCAGATGTTGAACTTGAGAAGTTCTGTCTATATGCGAATGTGAGATATTTATACAAGGTGGTAGAACGTATGAGGCCTTGTGCCACAATTTGAACACTTCAGTGTTTCTATGAGATGAACTGTTTTGTGATTGAACTATTTAATAAGAGAATGTTCTGTTTATACATAAACCGTTATTGTTAAGTCTGTGCTAAAGATTCTAGCCAGACAGGATGTGTATGAAAGAGAGTAGAGAATGAAAGTGTTTCAAAGTGAATGTGACTAATGTTTTAAAATGATAGGAATCAAGATTATTCCTATTATTAAAGCTGCTTCATAAACTTTGTTCGATTATCGAAGTTCTAAAGGAATGCTTAAATTCTTGAAGTTGTGTGTTTAACTGCCATGACTTCCTGGGCAATTGAATGCTCACACTTGCTTTAAATGAAAAACATTTTTAGCGTACGATGTTAGAAGAATTTAAGGATCCCGCAAAGATCAAGCTGACCGGTGTCCAGAAGAAGTTTCATTCATTAGATGAATGAGCGTGAAGATCAAGAAAAGACTTGTAATGTAAAATAATTTAATTAAACTATAGACTAGTTTAATGAACTGTTATGTATCCTTGGTGGCGGATAAAAGTCACTCGTGTAAGATGTAAAGAATAATGTAATTATCATTATTTGTAATGAACGAGGTTATAAGGTATTAGAACCTGGGAATTGAGAATGTATGTTGTTGTATTTAATCATATAATGATGTATGTTTGGAAAGAAGTGGGACCGTGATGTACGGAATCCGGGTATGAAGATAGACCGGATTTCGGGGCGTTAAACATAGCAGTGCCAAAATCCTTGTGGGCATAAGAGCCATCTAAGGATATTCAAATACCGTGAATAATTTACAAGCTGGTAGCAGTTAAAAATTTCCATCACGGGAACCGAATCTAGATTCAGGAACAGAATCTGTGATCACATGATTCCTAGGCTCACATGATAAAGCAATATTTGCAAAAAGCTGTAAACAGTTATATATATAAAAGCTGTAAATATATATATAATGAACAATCAACTGCCACAAAGTAAACTCCAAGTAGGATGTGAAATGTAAATATATATATATATATATATATATATATATATATATATATAAAAGCTGTAAATGGCCACAAAGTGATCTCCAGACCTGACTAAAATTTAAATATATATATATATATCTATATATATAAAAGCGATAAATGGCCACGAAGTGATCTCCAGGCCTGACTAAAATGTAAATATATATATATGCATATATATATATAAAAGCGGTAAATGGCCACAAAGTGATCTCTAGGCCTGACTGAAATGTGTGTATATATATATATATAAAAGTAGTAAACGCACCAGATGTGTTTATCTAGGCTTATTCGAGTGTTCGAGTTCGAGGATAATATATATATATATATATAAGTATTTATATATATAAAAGCGGTAAATGCTTCGAATATTATATTCGGGCACAATCGAGGCATAACTCGATAATATATCTATATATATATAAGTATATATATATATATATATATAAAAAGTTAATAAAAGCCACTTGACCGAAATTGCCCGCATATACACATATACATACGACACTCAACGTGAATAATTATGTGTGAATAAAAGTGGAGAAAGGCTTTAAGAAATGTGAGGTGTCTTACAGTGGGCTGCCAAGAAGACTTCAGATGGATTTAAATGAATGAATACTTGGTTTCCACCGGTAAAATATAGTAAAACTCAAGCTCACAGATGTTTGAAAAGAGAAAGCACTCAGTTTAAAGTGTGTACAAAGCAAAATAGACGAGGTTTCCTTGCCTTTTATCTCTTGAAAATGGCCACCCAATCCCTCTATTTATAGAGGGGGGAGCCACAGGTGTACCTTTGGCTGCTCGGGGTGCCCCGGGCTCCGTGGGCCCCGCCATCTCAAAGTACATGCACGCATGCAACGTGTTGTCCGCTCGTACCTTTATAACATTCAATCCGGGCATTCGATTGAGGTGTATAATACCTTTTTGGAATGCTGTTGTCGAGAGCTACACAATGACATAGGAGAAGAGGTTGGAAGAAGTCGGGAAGATGGGTCTATGACCAGATCTTCAGGTCTTTAAATTATATTCAGTGTGCTATCTTGTGAAGTAGTCACTCGGGATTTTGAGCTATGGTTCTTGTAGGACACTTCTGTGTAGAATGTAGGTTGAAATGTTGTTGATACAGTGTGAATGTGGGATCGAGGTGGCAAAATAATGATTTTGCCCCTCACCTGGGTTATCTCTGGTTCTGGGCTAATTTAGTAGTCGTTACTTAGGGTTATCTTTGATATTGGGCTGCTGTGAGTACTGAAGGTATTCAAGGTTGTCTCTGAGGTGTCCCTGACCTCCTGGGGTTATCTCCAGGGTTGGGATATAGTGCCTCAGGGTTATCTCTGAGGGTGAAGCTGACTTCTGGGGCTTAGAACAGACGTTTCCGGGGTTATCTCCGAAACTGCAACTGCATTCCTCGGGGTTATCTCCGAGGTTGGAACTAAAAATCCCGAGGTTGTCTCCAAGACTGGAACTAAGTATCTCGGGGTTGTCTCCGAGCTGGAAAACTAAGTATCCCGGGGTTGTCTCCGAGCTGGAAAATTGAGTATCCCGAGGTTATCTCTGGGATTGAGCTGATTTGACCTTCGGGTTATCTCTGGAAGATGATTCTTCCCTCTTGCAAGGTTAGTAACAAGAATACAGAAATTTTGAGTGTCTACAGATGCCCTTCTTTATCATATTCATGCAATGTAATGGCATGTATAGGATAAAGAATATTAGACACTTGAAATGTGACAAGATAATCATGATGCAATGTTATGCATCATGATGAAAATGTATAATGAATGTGGTTTGTTGGACCATCTTCCAACAGGAAGTGATGACTGTCTGTTCCCATGCCTTCTGATGGGGACTGGAGCTATCACTGATGACCCTGACTAACTGATTGGATGTCTACTCCAAAGCTCTCAGGAACTTCCAGGATGTTGACATTGGGGTTATCACCAAAGTCTTTAATCCTTAGTACAGACTTCCCACTGAGGATGCACCTCTCATGTACGAGAGACTTTGGGGGAAATGTGCCTCATCTAATGAAGACTTGTATAACATATTCATCATTGGTCCTCCCCAATGAGGATGATTTTCCCTGGTTTATATTGCCAAATCCTCCCAATGCCTTATTGGAGTTACTACCAATAGTTTGGGTTGTCAAGGTTGCCTGACCCTCGTTAAAATGTACATCAATGATTGAGATCATCGGATGGCTTCTGATGCTTCACTGGATTTACTTGCCAATGGCTGGAATAACGTCAAGGATGCTTGACCTTCATTGAAATGTGCTTCAACGGCTAAAATCATTGGATCATCACCGATGCTTCGTTGGATTTACATGCCAATGGCTGAGATCATCGGACATCCTCCGATACTTCTCTGGATTTACTTGCCAATGGCTGAAATAACGTTAAGGTTGCTTGACCTTCATTGAAATGTCCTTCAACGGATGAAATCATCAGATGGTTTCCAATGCTTCGCTGGATTTAAGTACCAATGACTAAGATCATCGGACATCCTTGACGCTTCGCTGGATTTACTTTCCAATGGTTGAAATAACGTCAAGGTTGCTTGACCTTCATTGAAATGTCCTTCAATGGATGAAATCATCTGGTGGTTTCCGATGCTTCACTGGATTTACGTGCCAACAGCTAAAGTTGTATGAAATCCCTGCTGGGGATAAGTTTTTGGAGTTACGACCCCGTACTGATGGCCTCAGACGCTTATGAGGTATTTCTGAGTGTAGTTTGTAACAGCTGTAATCATTGATGTTGTGAACCCTATGTCTAGGCAAAGACCAATGAGTGATATGTAGACCCGCAGTTTGGTCTTTGAAAACCAGGATTTCAGGCTTTTTTGCTCAATCGCGTAGCGTATTTTTTCCTGATTTGACCTTTTCAACTTGTGAGACCTCCTTTGCAACTCAAATTAGACTAATCCAGATGGGTGGGACCCACCTAGGGTAGCCACAGGTACACCTATGGCAGCCGTAGGTACACCTGAGGCCATTTGTGGGTGTATTTGTAGGCTGTTTTTCTTTCACAAGTCATTTTCAAGTTGTGCCACATAGAGAATCCAAGAGTTCTTCTTCAGATTTGCTGAGTTCAGGCTGCTTTTTGCAAAATCCATCACCGTACAAGTGTTCTACACTATCCTGGTAACGTATGCATGTCCTCTTTTCCAGTTTTTATCCTTTGGAAAATGAGTTATCACATGAAATGCTTCTAAACACATAGTAGTGAATATGCATGCTCATATAACTTGATAAAAAATATTCAACATAGTAAATGTTATTATTTAACCATGCTGAATATAATGATGTGAAAAAATTTAACTTTTAAAATAGTCAAATTGACACATTTTTTCTGCTATTTCTTATCCTATTTGAGGACAAATGAGTAAAGGTTGTAAAGTAAAGTAATCCTGGTAAGTAGGCTACCCTTATGGATTATGACTTTGACATTTTTATGCATATAGGATGTTTATAACTGTGAGTTGGTGTGCTACTGAATGACCACCTAGTCATGCCTATGTGTATGTGGATAGTCTTGTTTACAAAGGAGACTCTGGCAAAAATTTTCCATGAGCCTAGACATTGGGTAGACATGTATTTTTAACTCTACTGTAGGCGTATGTTAAAGTAATGCATGCATGCATCTAGTCATAAAATGCATTTGAAAAGCTCCGGATTAGAAATTACCACACCCTTTTTGAGGTGATTTGGAGACTTGTGTCTAGATATATGGATTTAGATCAGCCGTGTAGTTCCCGCAGGACCACTTTAGGTGTGAGGAGGAGGGCTTCAGATGTGCCTCAACCTTGTTTAGTCAGACAACCTCGTTGGTTGGTGGAGGCGGTGATTCGTCCTATCCGGGTTGAGGTACCGGATGTTGAGAACGAGGAGGATGATGTACCGATTGTGGCTCCCACTCCTGCTACTCATGCTCCTTGCAGGGATCTTCCAGGCATTAATGTGATGATTCAAGAGCTTCTGGATGATTTGAGTCGCCACCCCTTGGTCTACTTGCAGGCAAACGAGGTAAAAGCTGGATTTAATCTTCCTTTTTTCCTATTTATGAGGAGCTAGGATTCTGATGTTGATTTGCTTTATGATATAGGTTCCCGGCTTTACGCAGCTTCGAGGGAACTGGTTCAACATACACTCTCAGGCTCTTCATCCAGAGTATAGAGAGATTGTGCATGGTTGGGGCTTTGAGGCCTTCTTTTCCATCCTCCCCCGCCATTGTCCCTGGAGTTATCTCAGGGTGTTGTCTGAGCGCTGGTTTCACTAGACTCAGTCTCTCCATTTGCTTGACTGTGAGGAGATAATTGTAATACCCGAGAATTTCCACGTGTTATTAAATGAATATATTAATGGAAATAAAATTTATGTGAATAAAAGAGTTATTATTTTGTGAGTTGGTTAATTCAATTGATTCGTATTAGACCAATGCGTATTAAGAAGTGTGATGCGACAATGAGAATTGTGAAATGCTTTGTGTGGCATAATGTGAAATGAGAAAATTCACTAAGCGAGTTAAAACAGAAATTAAGAAGATTAATCGGGAATGATTATGTGATTTCATATAAGTAATCAATACGCTTATAAACGTGTAGCAACACCTTTGTGGACATTAATTCATATCGTGTAAGACGAGTATAACGATAGGAGTTGACACTGGCTTGAGCTAAACCAGTCTTGGCAATCGTCGGGCACGCGCAATAGCGACTCTGTAGTCCCAAAGAAGATAAAATCAAGCAATTTGCGCCATGTCGATTGGAGAAAAGTAATTCTTCCACTTTGGAAATTAAATGGAACAATTATGTGATATGTGTGACATTGATAAACCATGAATCAAAATATGTTATGTCCGATAACGGAGTTGTTAATCCATTAATTAATATTAAATAATTGTGGTAGAATATTGAATTCTTAGTAATTAACTAATAATGTGTGATTACTATTAATTACAGAATATTATGAAGATGAATAATGATTATGGAAATTCATAACTACATTAATCAATGGTTGGATTAATTAATATTGATGTTAATTGATTAAGGAAGTGCATGATTTATTTATTTAATATAAATAAGTGAGCTAGTAATATAATAATATTAGATTAACTACATGTGCATATACAACTATACTTTATAGTGCGGTCTTTGACGTTGTGTGACTATATATTAAGTTATATGAGCTATATTATATTAAGTAGTAATTAATCAAGGAAGGAATAAATTTATTTATTTAACATAAATAAATAAGATATTAATATAATAAGGTTGTTATATGATTACATGAGTGGTAGAATTAATTATGGAACTACCCGGACAATAATACCTGACTGCATTATTTTATTGCGTATATTTAATGTACATGGATTATATGTAAGATACATTTCCATATTACATCTACTACCTCGAAATGTTAAAACATGTTGTGACATTAAGTTAGTGTATAGTTGATATGTATATAAGAAAAAAATAGCAAGAGTGAGAATTTGTATAAGTATACATGATGATTGAGTTAGTCCCCAAATGATTGTCCCATTTACCTCTCATTTCTCAATCACGTGAGTTTCATAAAGGGTAAGGCCTATAATCTTTTCTTCCTTCTAAGCTTTGCTAGACTATGATCATGGTAGAGAGTGGTGGTTATGATGAGTTTCAACCACCATCTAACCACTCCCTCTTAACATTCATGCAATTCTTTAACACATGAGTTTGATTCAATGGGAAAATGCAATGTCTAGATTTGTGTTACTCTATAAATAGCAGCTATGTTTCTTCATTCTTGTTGTTGAGATTTGTCTGAGAATTTGCTAAGTGAGAGTTGAGAGCATACAAGTAATCTAGAGCTTTAGAAGTTCATTTGGAGCAAGTTCTTAACACATTACAGAGGTATAACTTCTCTTTCCTTGTTGCCACTTTCATTCTCTATAAAAATGGAGTTTTAGTCTTGAAGTTTCAAATTCTTGAATTCATGAAATTGTATGTTAATGAGGTTGGGTAATGTCCATATAATTGTTATATGATCATATAAGCATGTTTCAATTGATACATGATTGTTTGGAAATGAATTGGTGAATAATTTTTGAGGTTGGGCTAGCTTTCTACCGAAGCAGATTGCTTCAAGATTTTGAACCGAACACGCCAGTAGTCATTGCGCCATTATTATATTGAGTCAGAAGATAGTCATGCGCCAATTCTTGAATCCAGTTGAGCAGTTTATTTTCAAATCTGATCATTATTAGCTAGTTGTTTTGGCTCAAGCTAACATGTAAGCATGTGCATGATGTATATATGGATAAGTTAACCTAATGTGAGCATGTTTAGACTAGACTTGCATGATTAATGAAAACGTATGGTTTACATGGAAATTTGGACTAAGTTTTAAAAACAAACTATGTTAAAGATCATGTTCTACAAATTATGAACCTAGTAAGCTACACATGACTGATTTTTACACATAGATGAGCATGTTGTAGTGTACATAGTCCTTTGAGCATGATCAAACGTATTAAGCCTTGTGTTAGAAATATTTTCAAGAAAAGACTTAGCCTAGTGAGCTAACATACATGATTTCTACATGGTTTATATTCTGACTTTGAATGCATATGAGTATGACTTGGAAATGCATGAATAAACCTTTAGCTTGTATTTATTTGATTAGTAAGGAAACATGAGCATGTTGAACCTATTAGCAAGCTTTGAATGTGAATATTGTCAAGATACCATGAGGACTAAAATCTAACATTTGTGATCATGTTTGATGACACTCTTAGACTCGCTCATGTAGCATAAACATATATATACCTTGCTTGTGTAGCATATTTCAAGAAAAGCATGAACAAAGCCTATTTTCAACTAAAGCGATGTTAGTTTCACATATGTGTTATAAATACACACAAGCATGCCTAATATGAGTTTTATAAACTATCTTGTATGTTTAGAAAGCAAGCATGCTAGACCTTGTGAGTTCATGACCTCGAATGGCCTTAAATGGTTGAAATGTTTAATTTAGAAGGGAACCTAGATTGACTTGAGGAGGATGAAAAGACCCTTAACATGAAAAATAGATCAGGTATGACTGTTTTGGGCAAGCCGGACATGAACCACAAGGCATCAATTTGATCTTGGCTTGGCGGAGATTGGCAGTAGCAATTGCTTGGCGGCCCTAAACTTAGCCATATGGCGTTCTGCCATCTGAATCCCGATAATGAGTTACGATCATTGAGACAAGAACTTGCATGATGCCTATGATGCTAAATGTGATCTAAAACCTACTGATGTACATATATATGTGTGATGCTTAGTTGATAAGTTGGTGTTGCATTGAAATGGAAAGTCCATGAGTTTAGGAGGTCTTAACCTTGAGCATTCTTGATTTTGCTTGTGAAGTAACTAAGTAGTTGATTCATGATGACTTATAAACTAATTTTGTACCATATGTGCATACTTGTATCGTGTCAAGCTTGATTAAAGACTGCGTTAGCTAATTAACATCTTGAACATATAATACGTTATAAATAGGATTCGAAAGTGTTGATTTATTAACGTGGATAAACTACGCTTAAGGCAAGTTTCTCTAACCTTACTCAAATTTATGTTGTGCAAGTATCCTAAACCCTTGAATTATTTTATTTGACAAATACCGTACGCTTATCCCTTTGAATACAAATTACATTACTTTCTCGATTCAAATGAGCTAGTATGTTAAACCCTTGTGAAAGCTATTATTCATGTTGAAATTGGTATTGTCCTTGAATATTGTGAAATAGTCGATGCCATTTGATTCGGCTAGACTATATGCATGTTTATAAAAACTATCCAAACCAATTGATTGGTGCAAAAATTTTGAAAACTGAGTTGGACAACTATTTTGGTAAGGGGAGTGTATGTTGTTGGAAACCCCAACACATGAATAAATATTATTGTGGTGTTATGCATAACGTGAAGTATTGTAGACTAATCATCTATAGTACTTGATATTTTGGGTTATCAGTTTAATATTGGTAACTCTAGTGGAAGTTCAATAGTCCTTAGTGACTGCTCAGTATAAACTGTTTATTCAGTTGGATACCTTGATAGCCGTTGAATTCATATATATCTGTTGATTTATATTGAATTATCGTTCTTATTCAAATAATTATTGATATTTCTTATCCCTATTTTTATACCGACACTTTGAACTATCTTAAAAATGACACTTCGATATTTCAAACCTTGTGATATATATCCTACACCCTTGTTGTATATTACTTGCTGGGCAATTTGTGCTCATCCTTGCTTATTTAAAACCTTTCAGTTAAGGAGGAACAGGGAGGTGTCTCTGGAACAGACCAGGGCAAGGCTACCGACTAGCTTGTCCTTTTTATGTTTAAAGTCTATTATGATGTATTAAGACTATTTCAGACTATGTTTAAGCTTAAGAAAGATCATGTAATAAGTCTTTATTAGATATTATTATGTAATCTATTATGCACTGTAGGTTGTGAGACTTGGGGGAATAATTATAATAAATCATTGTATATTATTCTAAAGTAGATTTTCCGTTGTGTATGCATTATTTTAGTTATTATGGTTTTACCATGAGAATGTGATGAACAGAATTCAAGTGACCAAGTGGAGGTCCGAATTTGGGGGCGTCAAAATGATGACGCTGATGGATTGGCAGTTTATCACCGGTATGGAATTTGGAGGGGCTCCAGTGCCTTGTACGATGAATATTACCCCGACTGCTGTTAGATCCTTGCTAGGAGTCCCGACTGAGGCGCTCAAGGGCAGGACAGTCCGCACCAATCCTTTGAGCATAGATGCTATTAGCGGGGCATTGGGTGAGCCCATACCCGCTGATGTGAGAGTCATGGATTGCATTCTTCGGTGAATGTTCTTGGTCATTCTCAGGATTTGCTTCATAGCAGATAACTCTTCCATGATGTCATTCACTTTGGTTAGCGTCACACGAGAGGTGGACCGTATCGAAGATTATGATTGGGGCTCCTACACCTTTGCCTATTTCCTTAGGGGAATGCGCATGCGTTCGTAGGGCTTGACAGAGGCTTGGTTAAGATTTTACCCACTTCTGCTAGTGAGCATTTCTCTTTTAATTTCCCATGTACAGGTTAAAAGTGTTGACTGACAGCAAATGTTTGCCCTTGTATTGGCAGTTTTGGGCCTATGAGAGGCTCCTATGTCTGCATCCCATGTTGACGTCGGGATTTTTATGTCCCTTTTCTGTTCTTGTCTTTTGGTATTCTCATGTTAGGTGAGATTTTTAAAAAACAAGTTATGAAAAGGTCCGACATGTATATATCGACGATTGGACTGTAAGAGTCGCCAGTTGGTATGTTTAAATGGTTGCACCAACTCAACCGAGAAAAGGTTTTCACATTGACCTAGTGATGTGACACAATTTAACAGGTCTGTGAAATCGAGATTCGTTAGGGTCCAAGGGCTTGATTATGCGGATGGAAGGTGTTAGGCACCTCCCTACATCTGTGTTACCATGAAGACCGCCACTTTTCAATTAAACTATTATATGCATGTGTGTGTGTGTGTGTGTGGGACAATGTGCAGTTATCTGGAAGTAGTGATATGCCTCGTTTGTACGTATATACAAAGGGATTAAATTTTGTATAAAAGTTCAGTTTTAACAAGATATAGCAATGATGTTTTGTGAAAGAGGTTTTTCAAACCCTTATGCTCAATAGTAATTGAGGCCTTTGATACTTCAATTTTATTCTATGTTCGGCTTGATTGCTTTTATTTTCGAGATGCGAGGTATCTTCGAGAAAATAATATACATAGCAGTGCCGAACTCCTTGTGGGCATGAGAGCCATCTAAGGAAATTCAAACACCATGAATAATGTACAAGTTGATTACAGCCAAAAATGTCCATCACGGGAACCAAATCTAGATTCAAGAGACTGAATCTGTGATCACATGATTCCTAGGCTCACATGATGTAGCAATTTGTATGAAAGCTGTAAGAAGCTATATATATAAAAGTTGTAAATATATATATATATGAATGATCAACCACCACGAAGCAACTCCGTGGGGGATTGGAAATGTAAATATATAAAAGCTGTAAATATATATATAGAAACGATCAACCGTCATGAAGTAAACTCTAGGCGGGATGAAATATAAAGAAAGCGGTAAATGGCCACGAAGTAAACTCCAGGCCTGACAGAAATATATATATATATATATATATATATATATTATCATCAAACTCTGTTTGATTGAGCCTGGATATAATATCCGGTGTGTTTACCGTTTATATATATATATATATATATATCCAGATATTATATCCAGGCTCAATCAAATAGAGTTTGATGATAATATATATACATATATATATATATATAAAAGCAATAAACGCTCCGGATATAAATCCAGGCTCATCGAACAGAGTTCGACAACAGTTTATATATATAAAAGTAATAAATGCTCCGGACATGAGTCCAGGCTCAATTGAGGCATAACTCGATAATGTTAGTACAAATATATATATATAAATATATATATACAAAATAAATAAAAAGCCACGGACCGAAGTCCGAGCATACCCACACAATACGACTCTCAACGTCAATAATTGTGTGCAAGAAGTGGAGAAAAACTTTAAGAAATGTAAGAAGTCTTACAGTGGGCTGCCAAGAAGACTTCAAATAGCTTTAATTGAATGAAAAATCAGTTTGCACTGGTAAAATATAGTAAAGTATAAGTTCACAAGTGTTTAAAATGAGAAAGCACTCAGTTTATAGTGTGTATAGAGCAAAATGGATAGGGCTTCCTCACCTCCTCTCTCCCCAAGCCCTCTATTTATAGAGGGGGAGCTCCAGGTGTACCTGGTGAAGCCTCTGGTTTACCTGTGGCTGCCCGGGGTGCCCGGGCAACGTGGGTCCCACCGTCTCAAAGTACATGCACTCGGACAACGCGCTGTTCGCTCGAACCTTCATAACTTTCAATTCGGGAGTCCGATGGAAGCGTGCCATACCATTCTAGAAAGCTCTTTCCGAGAGCTACGCCATGACATAAGATTTGCACTTATTTTATTCTAGGAAGATTGGTCCATGACCAAAATAGCATTTTTGGGTCTCCGTTAGGTAGTCCGTTGAGCTGTTTTACGTAGTTTGTGCTTGGAAGTTAAGATATGGTTCTTGTGGGACTTATTTTGAAGAAGTTTGAGTTGAAATGAGTTTATTTGATTTGAGTTGAGTTTGAGTTGGCAAAATAAACATTTTTTCCCTTCCCGAGGTTATCTCTAGTTTTTGCACAGTTGTACTAGTCTTTTCTCATGGTTATCTCTGAGGT
Source organism: Panax quinquefolius (assembly GCA_020205615.1). NCBI lineage: Eukaryota > Viridiplantae > Streptophyta > Magnoliopsida > Apiales > Araliaceae > Panax > Panax quinquefolius. Next base: position 99,428,186 of record CM035152.1, on the reverse strand, counting down.
TAGCCTGTTGTTGAATTTGACTATCCTCAATGTTGTCTTTGAGGTTGGCTTGACCTCCTAGGGTTATCTCTAGGCTTTGAACTTGATCCCTGGGGTTATCTCTAGGGTTAGAACTTATTTTCCCAAGGTTATCTCCGGGGTTGGAAACTGATTTTGTGGTCCTCTAGGGTTATCTCTGGAGTGTGAAAAAGTTGCTTTTATCCTCCTGCATAGTTAGTAACAGGAAAACAAAATTTTGAGTGTCTACAGATACCTCTCTTTATCATGTTCATGCAATGCAATGGAATGGACATGATAAAGATTACTAGACACTTGAAATATGACAAGGTATTTTTGATAATGCAAATCATAATGTAATGAATGTTATGATGAATGTTTAAATGTTTTCGCAAATCGTAGTTTGCAAATCGCACATCGCATTTCACACTTCGCACTTCACTTTTGGCTAATCGCACTTCACAACTCGCACATCGCATTTCCCATATCGCAAATCACAAATCGCACTTCGCACATCGCAAATCGCTTTACCTTTACCGGTCATTGCTGATGCCTACACTGGCGTTGACTCCAACGGTTTGACTTTTTGATGGTGTCGCCGATGCTTGTTTGATGAAGAGAAATTGAGATGTTTTCTACATCTCTACTGGGGATGACATTCTAAAATCACTGGACCTTTCCGATGTATACGCTGGTAGTTTGCAATAGTGCCTACCCTGCTGGTAGTTAACTATGTTGACATTGCCAAACTATTTTGATTCCCACTCGAATGGTGGTGTACAAAGTTTTCATCGCTGAATTATCTTGATGTCGCACTAAATTGATACCACCGTTTTAGAATACTGATTCTTTCGATACCTTAACTGAAGTATTATTCTATAGCTTAATTCACCAGACTCCACCTGATGTTACGCTCACCTTTTTTGAGGCAATTTGGAGTTTCTTTTCGCTGTTGGGTGCTTATGCCCCATTCCCTTATGTTTTTAATTCACACCACGGCTGGACTGTTAACCTGAGTGTCGCTGACATCCCTGGAGGGTGCGGCTCATTCTTTCACTTCCCAACTTTGAACTTTGGGGTAGAGGCCTCAACTTATGAGATTTGACGCAGGTTAACATGTTTGATGGTGTAGATTTCATTCGCTAGACCTTTCGTCGTTGGCCTTCTGCTCTTGATTTAAGGACTTTTTTGAGAATTTTCCCCTTCTTTTGTAGGGGCAGGCTTATGTCGCCATGATTTCTTGCAGGATTTCTCCCATTTCTTTTGATGAGAGGCTTGATCCCGCCTTAAATTCCTTCTATTTTTTGGAATTGGACAATGCCCCAGTCCTTTCATATGTTGATGCTGGGGATTTATATGAGAAACTCTCTTTGTTGACCAAGTCGCGAGTGAGTAATATCCTGCACATTAAAAGAGGAAAATACACCAAAAGCTTGACGGCTTGGCTGTCAGGATTAGTATACTCTTGTGAATAAGGCATTTGAAGTACAAGTTATGAAATGGAATGAGTTATGAAATCGCAAAGAAATTTTGAAACATCTATGGTCATTATACATGGGTAAGATTAGATTCAAAATATTTATCTCCCTTTATCAGAGATACTTCATCTTTTCTCTAGACGTGATTCTTCACAGAATTGACTTCATATGACACATGCACGATGAGTGACATAACTCTTAGAAGGGGCCTCACTTCTATGCCTTGGAAAAGTTTTCTTTTCTCTCGCTTAATCTTATCTCGTTTTCTTAGGCTGTTCAGAATGACCTACGTAACAAGTTTTGGACCAATGACTCCCAAACCGAAGGGCTTTAGGGCACTATGTGTTAAGACACCCCTTCGGGTTTACTAGCTCAAGTAATAAAGGCCACGTTTTGAGACAAATTAGGCGATCACTCTATTCACTTCTTTACCTGAGTTTAACATGTCCATTTTCTTAGGTTCTAAGTCACCCATGTAGGGAGCGTTGGGCTAGTGACTCCCAAACCAGATGGCTTTAGGGCACCAGGTGTAAAGACACCCCTCAGGCTTAATTACTCGAATAACCTATGCCACGATTCGGATTTGCTTAGGTTTAGCCTTTTCTTTTTTCAATGCTCATTTTCTTAGGCGCTAAGTTACCCAATGTAACGAGCGTTGGGCCGATGACTCCCAAACCAGATGGCTTTAGGGCATTAGGTGTAAAGACACCCCTCAGGCTTAATAACTTGAGCAACCTAGGCCACGATTCGAGACATTAGGCTGGCGAATTATCTTTTATCTTTTCATTAATTGCCATAATTTTTGCCATAGCTTCATACCCCATAACTAAGAGTCAGGGCAATCGTAAAATGCAGACATGCATATAAGGTTAAGTCTATTCCAAAAGCGCTTTGAACTAGGATGTCATGCCTAATCAAAAGGTTGAATAGTCTTAATTCTCTAAACATTCCCGTGATTCTCGCCCCATGAACGCTTATCAAAATTAATCCCATTCATAAAAAGTTAAGTAAAAACCTCTTTCTAAGAATACTTAACATGTATATTATTGCTAATGGATGTAAATGGAGACCGAAAGCTCATAAAGAGATGAAAGAGTCATACCTCACATGTGGATTATTAATTCTGAGAACAGTATGATTGGAAAAGACCAAATGATCATACTGAATTGCCAGTGAGATGATATGAGGGAAGCTCTAATGATGATGGACCATGCTGATGGTGTTGACTGATGTATTTTCCTCTTTAAGGTGGTTGATAAATGCCTTAGTGTTGATTTATCGCTGTTTCCTAGATTGCCCTAGTCTTGTTTTAAGGGCTCCAATATCGGGTTGTCACCAATTTTGAAATTTCACAGACTTGCTTATTGTCTGGGATAGTTGCTTTGATAGATGGGCTGATAATATGCCAAGATCACAAGTGGCTTTAACTCTGTACCATATGGTGCACAGGTAGTGGATTTGGGCTCCATTATTCCTGACTTGTTCTCGCAATTAGCCTTGATGGTTTTCTTCTGATTTGATGAAGACTTGTGATTGAGGGTGTCGGCTGTTTGAAGCTCCTCATTACTGGTTATCTTAATTTATTGCTGTTTTTTCCTTTCTGAGATTTGTGCCAGATTTAATGGAATGACATTGAAGTGTTGTTGGGTTTTCTCAACATGTGTCGCTAACTTTAAGGGTTATTCTTTGGTGTCTTGGGATTGATGTTTAGGTTTGGATGTTTCTTTAAAGGGTCAGATAGCACCACTAATGGCTGCCTACGTACTCATGTGTATGCGGGATATCAGGTCTGCGTAGTTCCTACTTGATGAGTTGAACGGTTTGAGAAGTGTTTGTTTAGGTTTTTTGGTTTTTTGTTTATTTTGACCGCACCATAAATGGCTGCCTACGTACTCCCATTGATGAGGAGAGATCAGGTCTTTCATAGTTTAGTCTTGATAAGCTGAAACCTGACTGGCTTGATTTTTTTGATTTGTTTTGATTTTTTAATTTTTTGATTTTTTCAATATTTTCATGCATGGAAAATAAAAGGCATACTGTAAAGAAAGTGATACCGTCCCAACATCTTCTGCAACTACCAACTTTATACTCTAGATCTACATCTTCTTGGCCAGCTGAGGCTTGATATTCCAGTCGTCAGTGGTTATGTTGCCTTAAAGGCTCGCGATAGAGGTTACCTCTTGGTTCTGAATATCTTTACTTATGGCCATAACTTGATCGCCTCTTGATTCAGTACATTCCTCAAGGATGCTTAAACTGGACCCATCGAAAAAAGGGATGAACTCTGGATTCTTCAATGGGTTGGCTTCACCGATAACCTCACCATTTCTTCCTTCATCCGTTCCTTCACATTTTTTCTGGGTTTGAGAGGATTCGACCATGAAATCTCCCTCGAACTATTGTTGAATTTCCTATAAAGAACTTTCCTTTTTGGCTTTTTCTTTCATGGAAAGGATTAGTATTTCCTCCTCATCATCCAAGATGATGAAATCAGGAACGTGGTTGCTATTTTTAGACCACAAGATGTTGGATGTTGGCAGAGGAATCTCCTTTGGAGATTCCCATGTCTCCTTTATTATTCATTGCATTAGGATAAATCAACCTTGTGTTATGCCAAAATTGGCGCTCATAGCCTTCACCTCCTTTGAATTGCCTGTCTCTAGTGGACATATTAAGCTTTTTATTTCCTTTTTGCCTTTTCTGGTCATGAGGAATTCTATCTTCAGCTCTTCATTTTCAATGAGATCCTGGATTTTATGTCGTAAAGACCAGCATTCCTCAGTCGCATGTCCAGATGAGTTAGAATGGTAGAGACATATCTTGGTGGAATCATAACTCTTTATCTTTGAATTTATAGGAGGCAGCAACTCGGTAATCCTTCCTTTGCTGATCAGAAAGTGTAGCATTTCTTCATTTGATTTGCTCAGAGTGGTGAATTTCCGGGCTCTTGTGGAGGTTGTTTGATCTTTCTTCTTTGAAAATTCGTATTTCCCCCAGCGATTTTTTTGTTGGCGATATCTTCTAGCAATTTTATCAATCCCCTTTTCTTGCCCTTTCAGCCTGCTTTGATCTTCTTCATTTAGCTGACTCATCTTGGAGAGATATGGGCTTGCATTAGGGTTAACCTCTTTTTCCTATTGGCTTTCTGATAATTGAGTGAAAAACTACCTCGTTTCCTGATGTTGGCGCACTATCATCTTAGCTAGCAGATTTACTTGATTCTGGATCATTTCTAACTTTTGCATTACTGTCATACCCTCCTCCGAGTTTTCGCACTCTAGGAAATTTGTTCTGTGCCTTTGGGGGTATTCCTCCATCCTTCGTATATACTTATGATTTGGATACATTTCATCACTTCCTGACCCGACCATGTTTACTCCCTCTGTATCATGCTGCAACGGAAGGTTGGTGTTGACATTTTGTTGGTCAGGTTGTTGGACCACAATACTGCCACTTTCGATCAGATTTTGAATTTTATGCTTTAAGGACCAACAATCTTGTGTATTGTGTCCTGGAGACCCTGAGTGGTAAGCACATCATTGGCCTTGATTGTATCTTTTGTTCCCTGGTTCCAGAGGTGGAGCCAGTTCGATAATTTTCTTGTGATCCATTAATATTGCCAATATATTTTCAAGGGAATCACCTAGTGGAGTGAACACCCGATTTTCCGTTCTTTCAAATTTTCTTTTTCTATCTTGGCATTGGTTGAATATAGCCTGTTGTTGAAATAGCATATTGTCTTGGTTTTTCCAAATGGGGGGACTGTAGGTTGGTCTACTAGCTTGCCCCTGTGAAACGAGGGATACATCTTCATTGCCTTTATAAAGTACCCTCTTGGGATTGCTCGCATACTTTCTAGTCTATATATGTTTGGCGACTGCTTCCAAGGCAGTGAAGTTTTTAATATTTCCTGCCTTCAAGCCCATCTCTGCCATTTTACCGTGTTTGATCATTTTCGAGAATGGCTTTCCTATGCCTGCTAGGATCCTCTCATAGTAAGGAGCCTCTTGGATATCAATAAACGTCATTACCATCTCAGTTTCTGTCATTGATGGAGTGACTTGCGCTACTAGATGTCTCCACCTTTGGGCATATTCTCGGAAAGACTCAGTACTTTTCTTTTTGACTTTAGTCACTTGGTATCGATCTGGTGCCATTCGTGACTGGAAACTGTACTGATTTAGAAAGGCGTGGGCCAATTCTTCCCAGTTGTGGATTTTGGCATTATCGAGTCGGGCATACCAGGCTTTAGCCTCTCCAGTAAGACTCTTTTAGAAAAGCTGGATTCTGAGGCTTTCATCTTCAGCATAAGACCCTAGCTCTCCAATGTATACTTTTAGGTGCGTATAGGGATCGCCTTCCCCATTGTACTTTTCAAACTCTGGGATTTTGAATTTGTCAGGATATTTAGCTCCTTGGAATATGCAGAGATCTGAATAGGTGACACTTCCATAGTTTCCCGTCCCTTTGATTGACCAGATGGTTTTCTCCATTTGTTGGACTTTCTTTCTTATATCCTCAGTTTCTTGATCATCTCTGAGTTTTGTGGTTTTAGGGGTTTTGTTGGTTCCTTTATTGGAAGGAGGTTCAGGTTTCTAGGTTTCCATCTTTTTGTCAATACCTTGACTGCCCCATGGTATGAATGACTCTGGTTGAGTAGGCATTATCTGGCCTAGAGTGTTTTTACTTTGTTCTTTTAGAAAGAAAGTCAATTCTGCTATCTGATTCCTTAATCCTTCGAACACTTCTTGAGAGACAGGAATAGGATCAGGTGGGGCACTTGTAGCCATGTTTGACTATGGGCTTAGTGCCTTTTTGGATTTTGAACTGGTGACAGGACTAATTGTTTCCCTACAAAAAGACATATGTAGTTTAGTCTTAGGGAATGTAGAAAAGTTACATGCTATGTGATGTGTCCGTTTTAGGAGTATTATCCTAAAAAATGAATGTTAGTTTTGACAAGATAACATGTCAGGTTTTGATATAAAAGGGAATGCATGTACATATATTCCTTCATATTTTCCATTACACTAAGATTAACATGGAAAAAAATTACAACCAATTGAAATTATAAGTAATTGAAATGGGAAAGTATGAAGAGACTTCCCTCCGCATTTGGTTAATCAGAGGCTAACCTATCTTAGGTTACTCTAGCGGCTTTTTGGCATGAAGGTTCCCAGATCATCGCAATTTACTCGATGGGAAGTTAATCCGGTCTTTCAACTAGAGGGAATCTGGTTGGTGCCTTTCCTGAGCCTCGTTGGAATTAGTCTCCCTACGAGTCCAGTAATCAAACACCGACAAGATAGCCTCCTGGTGGAGGGACCACATAACCTACATTCACATACATCGCATCTCACCGTATGGAAATGATGACATGTGCGAAGCACTAATATCACAGGCAGATATAGTGCGAAGCACTAAGTGCAGTAAGTAAATGCATTCGTATACAGTCATTCAAATGTAAATGCAATATCCACACACAAGCAGATATAAGTTTTGAAAAGTTTGAAATAGCTGTCGACGTCAGGATTTTTGAGTGTCCCTTTTCGTTACTTGTTCTTTGGTGTTCTCATGTTAATGTGAGATTTGTTTGAAAAAACAAGTGAAAAAGGTCCGACATGTATAATGTCAATGATTTGACTTTAAGAGTCTCCGATTGGTGTATTTAATCGTCGCACTAACGTATGACCGAAAAAAGGTTTGCACATTAACCCAGTGTTTTGACACTGCTAGACGGGTCTGTGAAACCGAAATTCATTTTGGGTCCTGGGGCTTGATTATGCGGAGGGAAGGTGTTAGTCACCCCCCGACATCCGTGTTACCACGGTGACCGCTACTTTTCAAAGAAATTGTTATATGAATGTGTGTGTTTGTGTGTGTTTGTGTTTGTGTGTGTGGATCGATGCGCAGTTATTTGAAAGTAGTGCGAGGCCTCGTTCACACCTATATACACAAGGTTTGAATTTTATAGGAAAATTCAGTTTTAACCAAGATATAGCAATGACGTTTTATAAAAGAGGTTTTTCAAACCCTGTGCTCAATAGGAATTGAGACCTTTTCATACTTCCATTTTATTATTAAATGTTTGGCTTGTTTACTTTTATTTTCGAGATGCGAAGCATTCTCGAAAAAATAATATCTGCCAGATGTCGAACTCCTCATGGGCATGATGACCATCCAAGGAAATTCGAGACCTTTGTAAAATAATGTATGTGTGGCCATACAATGAAAAATGTCCATCATAGAACCAAACTCTAGATTCAAAGAAATCGAACTCGTGATCACATGATTCCTAGGCTCACATGATCTTTGCAATTTGTATGGAAAGCGGTAAGAAGTTATATATATATATATATATATATATATAAACATGATTAACCGCCATATGAAAGTAAACTCCAAGTGGGACAAAATATAAATAAAGTCAGAAAAGCGATCAACGCCACGAAGTAAACTCCAGCGGAGATGTAAATGTAAATAAAGTCATTAAAGGCCACAAAGTAAACTCTAGGCCTGACAGAAATGTAAATATATATATATATATATATAAGTAGTAAACGCACTGAATGTGAATCCAGGCTCATCGGATATGTCCGACAACAATTATATATATGTATATATATAAAAGCGATTAAACGCACCAGATATAAAATCCAGGCTCATCAGATATGTATAACAACATATATATATATATATATATATATATATATATATTATGACCACGATATATATATATATATATATATATATATATATATATATATATATAAATTAAACGCTCCGGCATCAAAGTCTAGGCTCAATCAAGGCATAACTCGATAATGTTAGTCCATATATGAAATATATACATATATATATATAAGTATATATATATATATATATACAAACAGAAATGAAAACCACGGACCGAAGTCCGGGCAAACACACTCACACGAGTCTCAACGTGCACAACAGTGTGTGCTAATATGAGAAGAAGGCTTTATAGAATATAAGAAGGCTTACAGTGGGCTGCTAAAGTAGACTTCTATGACTTTAAATGGATAAACACTCGGCTCCATGGGATAAAAGATAGCTATATGTGAGCTAACTAGTGTTTAGAAGTGAGGAAACACTCAAAAGATGTGTATGCAGAGTAAAATGGACAGGGCTTCCTCGCCTTTTTCCCTCCCTCTTCTTCTCAAATGGCTGACCCCAAGTCTTTTATATATAGATTTGATGGTCAGCAGTACACTGCTGGCATTACTGCAGATTAACCACTGCCGGTAGTAGTGATGCATCTGAGCCTCGCAGGTCCCGTCATCTCGTAGTACGTGCACTCATGCACTGTAATGTCCGCTCAAACTTGCATAACTTCAATCCGAGCATCCGAATGAGGTATATCTGACCTTCTTCGGACCGTTTGTGTTAAGAGTTACGCAATGACATGGATTAGAGGTTGTACGAAGTCAGGAAGAGGGGTCTATGCCTATGGTCTTCAAGCTTCAAATTCTATCTAAAGTACTGTAACACGTAATAGTAACTCGGGATTATCAATCCTCAGTTCTTGTGGGACATTGTTGGATGTATGTATGTATGTATGAAGTGTTGAGACTATATGCCATTGTCGAAGGAACAAGATGATGTTTAATTCCTCGTCGGGGTTATCGCCAGTTTGAGTTGAAAGTAGACGTTGCTTAGGGTTACAGCTGAGATTGGACTACTTATTGGTATGCCACGATATCATCTTGTTGAGATGGTAAGATGACGTTGTGACTCCTCGCCTAGGTTATCGCCGATTTGAGTGGAAAGTAGACGTTGCTCAGGGTTACATCTGAGATTAGACTGCTGCTTGTTTGTATGTCTCACTGTCATCTATGGATGTTCCTGTCTTCCCGTTGTTATCTCCGGGTTTGAGGTGTATGTGCCTTGACAGGATGTTTGTGTTTGAAGCTGATTGCATATGTTTGAAGCAAGAATTTCTGAGGTTATCGCCGGAACTGCAATGACATCTCTTGGGGCTATCACCAAGGATGGGGTTGCTACTCCCAGTGTTGTCTCTGGGACTAGAACTGAGCGTCGCGGTGTTATTGTCGAGATAGAACTGTTTCTCTTGATTGTTGTTCTTGGGTCTTTTGATCTTACAAACCTCGGGGTTATCTCCGAGATTGGAAATGACATTCCGGTGTGTGTTTTCGTGTTTGAGATGAAGTTCCGATTTGTGTTCCGGTTGAGTTGAACTTTCGGTAGTATCCTAATGGATGTGGATGTAAGTCGTCTTCGTGGTTATCTCCAAAAGATGAATCTACCCTCCTACAATGTTAGTAATAGGAGCGCATAAAATTTCGAGTGTCTACAGATGCCCCTCTTTATCATATTCATGCAATGCAAGGCATGGATAGGATAAAGAATCCTAGACACTTGAAATGCAAGCAAGATAAACATGATACTATATGCAGAAACATGATGCAAATGCATGTAGAATGCATGAATGATTGTCAGGTAATCCTGTTGGGATGACAATCAATGATGGCTTGGACATGCGATCCAAGTTTCCAAGGATGTTGACGTTGGGGCTATCACCAAAGTCCTGAATCCTAGACACTGGCTCATACTCTGTAGAGGTACCTCTTGTGTGTAAGAGATCTGTGGGGATAAAGCTTCGTCTGTTTGAGGATGTGTATAATATATTCCCTCATTCTGTCGGAGTTACTGCCAACAGTTTTGTTGTTATCAGGGTTGCCTGATCTTCACTGATGTGCGTATCACCGGATAAATCCCTGTTGGGTGCATTTTCATGGCTGCTTGACCTTCATTGATGTATGTGTCAATGGTAGCATTGCGTTGTGGCCCCTGCCGGGGAAGGTTGCTTCGATGGGTTTACTTGCCATCGGCTAACATGACGTCAAGGCTGCTTGACCTTCATTGATGTGTGTATCAATGGTTGCATTGCGTTGTAACCCCCGTCGGGGATACGTAGATGTTTGAAAGATGCGCGTTGTGACCCCCGTCGGGGATATGTAGATGTTGATAAATTCGGCGTTGTAACCCCCGCCGGGGAGGTTTGATATGTCGTGGTTTTGCGTTGTAACCCCCGCCGGGGAAGTTTTTAGGGTTGTGACCTTGCAAATGATGGCATCGGACCTTTGTGGGGTATTACCGAACAAGATCTGTGAAAGCTGAGCTCATTGGTATAGTATACCCTGCATTCAGGCGAATACCTTTGAGACGACGGGAGTTTAACTTTGACCGACAAGAAACCAGGATTTCAGGCTATTCCGATCAATCGCGTAGCACTTTTATTCTTGATTTGGATTTTTCAACTTGTGAGACCTCCTTTGCAACTCTAATTGGAGCAAGCCGGAGGTATGGGACCCATGTAGGAGTGCCGTAGGTGTACCTCTGAGGGAGCCGAAGGTTATCCTCATGACCAACCGTGCTTATGTATAAAGTAATTTGGTTGCTTTCATAAGTCATTTTCAAGTTGCGTAGCGAAGGAAATCTGAGAGCTCTTCTTGAGATCTGCTGAGTTTGAGCAACTTTCTGCATATTCTTCGCCACCGCCGTAAGCGTTCTTCTTTTATCACCGGTAACATATGCATGTATTTTTTTCCAATTTCTGTCTATTGGAAAATGACTTATCACATGAAATGCATTTAGACACATAGTAGTGAATATGCATGCTGATATGACTTGATAAAACATATTCAACATAGTAAATGTTAGTATTAAACCACGCTGAACATATTGATGTGAAAAAAATTAACTTTTGAAACAGTCAAATTGGCCCCTTTTACTGTCATTTCTTATCCTATATGAGGACAAGTGAGTAAAGGTAGACAAACAAAATAATCCTGGTAATTAGACTACACTTACATATTTTTTACTGCAATGTATTGATGCATACAGGATGTATATGACTGTGTATAGGCGTGCTACTGAATGCCCACCTAGTCATGCCTATGTGCATGTGGATAGTCTCATTTACAAAGGGGCTATGACAAAATTTTCCCAAAATGTAGGTATTGAGTAGTCATGCATTTTTAACTCTACTATAGGTGTATGTTAAAACGATGCATGAATGCATGTAATCATAGAATGCATTTTGAAAAGACTCCAGATAAGAAATTACCACACCCTTTCTGAGGTGATTTAGAGAATTGTTGTCCAGATATCATGGATTCGGATCAGCCGAGTAGTTCCCGCAGGACTACTTCTTGTGTATGGAGGAGGGCTTTTGAAGGGCCTCATCACCATTTTGTTAGACAGCCTCGTCGTTTGGCGGAGGCAGTGATACGTCCTATTCGGGATGAAGTGCCGAATGTCGAGGACGAGGAGGAGGATGCACCGATCGAGGTTCCTTCTCCTGCTGTACGTGTTCCCCGTAAGGAATTGCCAGGTATTCAAGTGCGAACCCAGATCTTCTGGGTGACTTGAGAGTAGACATCCTTCAGTATACCTGCATGCAAACGAGGTATGAAGTTAGATCTTTAATCTTCCTTATTTCCTATTGATGAGGAGTCAAGGAGTCTGATGTTGATCTGCATTTGATGTAGGTTCCCAGCTTCACACAGCCTCGAGGGAACTAGTTTAGCATCCACTCTATGTATTAGGCCTTGCATGATGACTACAGAGTGATCGTCCATAGCTGGGGATTCAGGAGGTTCTTCTCCATTCTACCCCGTCGCTGTCCCTGGGGTTACCTCAGGGCATTGTCTGAGCGGTGGTTTCACCAGACTTAGTCACTCCATTTGCTGGACTGTGAGGTGATGATGACACCGATGGATTGGCGATTTATCACAGGTATGGAGTTTGGAGGGGAGCCGGTGCCTTGCAGCGGATATCACCCTCTATCGCTGAGAGATCCTTGTTGGGAGTTCCGTGAGAGGTGCTCAAGGGCGGGGACTGTTCGTCTGAGTCCTTTGAGCGTAGATGTTATGAGCAGGCTGTTGAGTGAGCCCATACCTGATGATGTGAGAGTTAGGGATCGCATTCTCCGGAGATTGTTCCTGATGATCATTAGGGGCTGCTTCATAGCAGATAACTCCCTCTACGGTGTCCTTCGCTTTGATCAACACCACTCGACACGTGGATCGTATAGGAGAGTATGATTGGGGTTCCTACACCTTTGCCTACTTCCTCAGGGGAATGCGCATACGATGGCAGGGCTTGACCGAGGCGTGGTTAGGATTCTACCCGTTTCTGCTGGTGAGTGTTTCTCTTGTCTTTACCCATGTATAGGTTAAGAGTGTGACTGACAGTAGTTGTTTGCCTTTGTGTTGGCAGTTTTGGGCCTATAAGAGGCTTCCTTGTTTACGTCCTGTGAGCGTGCTAGGTTTAGACACCTATCACGAGAACGGAGATGGCATCATTCCATACTGGCGGAGGTCCATGTTGCTGAGGGTTTCACTCATTATCTCCTACAGCTGGAACTATTGACAGCCGATGTCATCACATGGATTCCCTACTCTGGAGAGCATTTGGGAGTTGGTTTTGAGGATGGGTACTCGACTGGAGTAGAGTACGTCATTTCCACCCGCAGGATTCCTCTCTTCACAGATGGAGGACGGGAGCTCTATTTAGGAGAGCGTGCTATTAGGAGCACTCAGGATAGATTCGTATGCTGATCTTGCCTCTTGTCAGGCGTTATTGGCCTGTTTCGTAGTCACCCGTCATTGACATCCCATTGATGGGGATTGGTGGCTTTACATTGTCAGAGGGCCCCTGTTCTTAGGAGATGTTCCAGCATTGGTGGATCCCTCGTATGATTGGAGCTCAGACCCGCGCCACACAGTTTATGGGGGATATGGTTCCGGATCCATGATGATGACGGATTGGCTAGCTTTGTGTCAAAGATCCGACTCATATGACATGAGATTAGCCAGATTGACTTCGGCGGTGGACCCGGTCACATCTTTTCATTCGGCATTTGGGCGTAGATCCCGCAGAGGTAGATACTTTTGATCCTTCTAGCTCTTCATACTGGTCCCTCGGTGACCTATATGGTTTTGCTGGCATGAGATCCTCCTCAGATAGGCTCGACATCCCCAGAGATAGAGATCCAAAGACTCGGGAGGAGTTACATCGTGGACAGGATCGATTATGTGAACATCGACACTCTTGACTTTTTCGATGTATTTCTTGCTATATCTTTTGATAGGCCTCATTTGTATGTTGGGTAGCTTTGCCCCATTTCCACCTATATTTTAGTTTGTCAGAGATGTATTAGATGATGATATACTTAGGAATGTATGTACAATTTTCATTCCCTATATCATATTGCCATCTATTGTATCATGCATGTTATTATGTTATGCATATGTATGTATGTCCGAGAGATATTCAAAGATTGACCCTCGGATGGTCTTATAACACGGCCGCATGTGATGTCTTCCTTCTCGTTAGTTAGCCGTATTGATCATACCCCACCATTTGTGGTGGTAGCTGGTATGCACTCATGGTATAATAGTATATCACCATCAGACATGGTGATCGTAAATGATTTGCTGACAAGCATACTATGACCATGTTGATGTTTTAGGTTCCTACAGGATTTGTAGAGGGTATGCTTTAGAAACCTTTGGGTATCGGAGAGGCGGGTTTTCCGATTTAGGACCCGAGATTGACTCTACTTTGGAGGAGTATGCACGGTTGACGATCTTTGCCCACCGGGCGACCTTGCGTGCATATGGCTATTGGAGACATGAGCGAGCAGCCCATGACCCTCCCCGGATTGAGACCTAGAGTGGTCCAGACGAGATTACATCCGCCACGTGATATCCCAAATTTCTGTTTGATGTGTTTAAGCTCGAGGATGCAATTATACACGACATTACGGGGATTTCACCACACCAGAGGACCATTGGCGTTTAGCCAGAGTAGATGTACTGCTTTGTCATACGTCTTCATGCCGCGGTACATGGATGAGCTGGATATTGGCGTCATTATGGCAGTGAGAGCTCTCAGGAAGGGTCGTACCATTGTACCGATGATTATCGCAGAGACACCGAGGTCGACTACATATCTGCTTTGCTTATCTGGCAGAGTATTTACTGAGTAGCTCTTGCCGATGTCATGTTGTATGTGTGGTTTATGTCACACTTGAGACCGATTAGCACACTTAGACGGCAAGGGTTTTGTTTCACCTATGAGATAGCCATGTCGTACTCCTTTCAGCCTGAGGAGTGTACAGATGCTGCATCGTGGTCAGCTTTTCTTGCAGGGATTAGGGATCCGTTTGCCATATTACCGTGTTCAGGGCTTAGTTCACCCTAGCTTCATTATTTATGCTCTGAGCATGGATTATCTTTCTCTAGCTCGATTGAGGGGCATGATCACTTACCACCCACTGGCCGTGATGTGTCAGTTTGACCAGTTTCAGGATTTTCATCCGTATGAGGGGTTAGTGAGTCAGTGCTTCACGTCACACCATTTATCAGCGGAGGACAGATCTAAGTTGTATGCCTGTTGCGATCAGTGAGAGTTGGCTGAGTTTTCTGTCAGTCATCCAGGTTGTTCTGCAGAGTATTCCGCATGGATGGAGACAGAGGCTGCATCGGCTGTGGCAGTACCCATAGTGCAGGGGATTGATTCTGACAATGAGGAGCCTATAGAGGAGGCTGTTATTCCCATCGATGATTTGATTGCTAGGCTGCCAACATTTGTGATGGATTCTCCTACCCCAAGTGCCACTGTTACTCAGAATTCGGCACAGCATTTGGAGCAGAGCTTACATCTGATGACCTATGATAGAGATCAGGCTAGGGCCGCGATGTTGACAGCTCTTGATGAGAGAGACATCGCTCTATTAGAGAGGGATGAGGCTAGATCAGCCAGGGATGCATTGATTGGGGAGCAAAATACCGCCTTATCTGCTAGGGATGTAGCCATCGCAGATAGTACTTCAGTTAGATCCCAGATGACTGTCAGTCTTGCCGACATGAGTGCTTACATTGATGAGCATTATGCCACCATGCAATTAGCCTCTGATTTGCTAGCTCGTGTAGATACCCTTGGGCGAGAGCTTGCGGTTTCTTCCTCTCTTTCGTCGAGAGAGGATGCTATGTTAGATTTGATAGTCCGCATACATACAGATCTATAGATAGCTTTGTATTTTCCTGCACAGACTAGCTTAGCCATTTTGTCATGTACATCACAGATGTATATATCAAACAGTATTATGTATGACAGGGAAATATATTTTGATTCACTTCCCCTTTAGTTATGCCTTGATACTTGCTTGATGTTTGCATGTTTCTCCAGGGCCTTGTGATCTTGATGCATTCTGAACTTATCCTTGATAGATGGACGTTGAGATGTCACAAGATCTCTCAGAACGGATCATTGATTTCTGTAAATCCCTACCATCTTTGGTGTCTTGGTACTGGTATTTGTATGGAATGTGGAGAGGAGGGTGGTTTCTTCCTCTCTAAGATTGACCGCACCACAGATGGTCGCCAGTACTTCTATTTGTGAGAAGACTAGTTAATTCCATCTGTTATGGGTTGGTATTGCTCTTTGAGGCACGATCGCAGCTTAGATGGTCACCGAATCTTCTATTTGTGAGAAGAGGTTGGGTAATTCCATCCCTTTGATCTGAAACCGATGAAATGGGGCAAATTAAAGGTAGATCTCGGTACCGTGTGACAAGTATGTTGTTCTGGTAGGGGTTAGATCACATCCATGAATGGTCGCTTTATGTACTCTATTGAAGAGGAGATCAAGTTTCATGTGAATTCGAACCTAGTGTAGGAGGTTCAACGCTAAATGCGGAAGGCAGATGGGTGTAGAAGTATTTTTGTTGTTTTTGTTATTTTGTAGAGAAAAGGCAGAAATGATTTTGTTGTTTTTCTTTATTGTGACCGGGCCATATAGAATATGGTTGCCTATGTACCCCCAGGTATCAGAGAGATCAGGTCGACGTAGTTCGCCCCTCAGGATGAATTAAAGGCGAAGAGAAGTACGAATCCCATGTGCAGGCTATACTGCGGGGAGAAGAAAGTTTGATCCCATAATGGGGACAAACTGCAAGTGTGTAAAAAGTTTGATCCCGTCTTGGGGACAAACTGCAGGCGTAGAAAAGTTTAATCTCGTCTTCAAGATAAACTGAAGGTGTGAAAGGTTCAATCCCGTCTTCAGGATAACCAAAATTGTGAAAGGTTAAATCCCGTCTTCAGGATTACCGAGATTGTATGAAAGGTTTGAAATGAAGTAAAGCCAGGCTGTTAGCTTGAAGTGTATGTTTCCCCGAGGGGCAGAAGAGTATTCAAAAGGAAAGGGTTCAAAACAGGAATGACTGGTGATTTGATGATCAAAACCAGGATGTTTGTTTGATGGTAACTTTAGACATAGTACTGTTTTACGGTGTCCGAGTTGATAAGTTGTGGAAATTCATCTCCATCCACTTCCTGCAATCTGAGAGCACCTCCTGTCAATACTTCCTTGACAACAAATGGGCCTTCCTAGTTAGGAGCGAATTTTCCCTTAGATTAATCTTGATTGTCAATGATCTTCTTCAAAACCAAGTTATATAGTTCACCTTTCGTCTATCAGAGACAATTGGTGATACCTGTCTTGTACCCATTGGTCTTCATTCAACTGAGCATCCATCAATACTCTAAGGGATTCCATTTCCACTTCTATGGGGACCACTACTTCCATCCCATAGACTAATGAGTAGGGGGTTGCCCTAGTGGAAGTTCGCATGGAAGTTCTGTAGGCTAATAAAGTCAGAGGCAAGAGGTCAGGCCATCCTTTGTGATTGGCGGATATTTTCTGCAGGATCTTTTTGATGTTTTTATTATCAGCTTCAACAACACCATTCATCTTTGGACGGTAGATGACGGAGTTGAGATGTTTGATGTGGAATTTTTTGCATAACTCCTCCATCATTTTGTTGTTGAGGTTCTTAGCATTGTCTGACACAATGACCTCTGGTTGTCCATATCGATAGATGACATTGTTTTTGATGAAAGCAATGATAACTTCTTTAGTAACCCTGGGGAAGGATGCTGCTTCTACCCATTTGCTGAAGTAGTCGATCATGGTGAATATGAATCGATGTCCATTACTGGCTTTGGGATCAATGGGCCCGATCACGTCCATTCCCCACATTGAGAAGGGCCATGGCGAACTTATATTGTGGAGTTCCCTAGGAGGGGCGTGGATAGAATTCCCATGAATCTGGCATTGATAGCACCTCTTGACGTAATCATCACAGTCAGCTTTGAGTGTAAGCCAATAATGCCTTGTTCTGAGAATTTTCTTGACAAGTAGGGGTTCGCTCATGTGAGGGCCGCATACTCCACCATGGATCTCATCCATGAGTCTCTGAGCTTGGTCTTTGTTTAAACATCTGAGGAGACCTAATCCTGCCTCTCTTTTGTAGAGTGCATCTCCGCTCAGGTAGAATTTCATAGCAAGTCGATGAATCCGCCTCTTCTCAGTTAGGCTCGCCTCAGCGGGTGTAGATCCATCTCGTAGATACTCCTTGATGCGCTGATACCAAGGGTTGTGGATGGGAGGTAACTCATCCGATACTTCTCCAATGTAATTCCCATAAACTAGGGATTTTTGCAGAGCAAACATGATGTTTGGCATGTTTTCCTTGTCCGGTATGTAAACCAAGAAGGCCAACGTTGCTAATGCATCTGCAAAATCTTTCCTATTATGAGGAATGTGTAGAAAGGAGATTTCTTCGAACTCCAAAGCCATCTGTAGAACTTACCGATTGTAAGGCAGCAAATATAATTCTTTGGTTTGATAGATTCCTATGGATTGCTTGATTACCAATTCAGAATCCCCAAAGATAGTTAACCGCCTGATTCCCATTGAACGGGCAAGTTTTAGCCCCATGATCTGACATTCATACTCACCGTGTTGTTGGTGGCCGACAAAACCGCAATTTGATGGCGACGGATACTGCTCCCCGTGCACGGATATTAGAACTGCTCAAGCTCCAGAGCCTTCTGTGTTAACAGCTCCATCAAAATACATTCTCCACGTACGGGATGTATTGTACTGATGTTGTAGCTGAATTATCATAACTCCTTCATCAGGAAAGTATGTTTCCAAGGGTTTGTAATCCGCTACAGGTGCGGTGGCCAGTTGATCCGCAATTCCCTGACCTTTGACAGACTTTTGCATCACATGAAGCGATGTCAAATTGTTTGTAGAATCAACCGCCATCCGGACAATCGACAATTCGATATGGGCTTCTTGAACACATACTTGAGAGGATCCATTCGAGATATGAGATGGGTTGTGTGACCATGGAGGTAATCTTTGTAACCTCATGGAAGCTTTATGCTAAAGCACAACAAGTCTTCTCAATCGAGTGTACTTGTGTTCACCGATCTTCAATCTTTTCTTTGAGGTAATAGATAGCTCGTTCTTGGCCTCTATTGTCTTTTTTCCCCAGCATGCAGCCCATGGCATTGTTATTTATGGACAGGTACATGAACAGGGTAACATCATCCCTGGGAGGTACAAAAATAGGAGCGTTAATCAGTTGCTCTTTGATTGTGAGGAAGGCTTTCTGACACTCATCATTCCATTTCATGGAGGAGTTCTTCCTTAACAACTTGAAGATGGGCTCATAGGTTGCTGTGAGTTGAGAAATGAATCTGCTAATGAAATTGATTCTTCCCAAAAATCCCCGTATTTCCTTCTCTATCTGAGGAATGGGCATCTCCTTGATGGCCTGGATTTTGGTAGGATCCAGTTCAATCCCTTTGTGGCTGACTAGGAAACCTAGCAACTTGCCTGACTTAACACCAAAGGCGCACTTGGCGGGATTCAACTTCAAGTTGTACTTAAGCAACTTGTTGAAAAGTTTTGTGAGATGGTCTAAATGGTCATCCTCCTTCCAGGATTTGACAATGATGTCATCCACGTAGATCTCTATCTCCTTGTGCATTAAATCGTAGAAAAGAGCCATCATAGCTCGCTAATAGGTTGCCCCGGCGTTGATGAGGCTGAATAACAACCATCTGTAGCAAAAGGTTCCCCAAGGCGTGATGAAAGCAGTTTTCTCACGATCTTCCTCAGCGACCATAATTTGATGGTACCCATAAAAGCAATCGAAGAAAGGAGTACATGCCGATTATTGAAGCGATATTGTCAATGAGAATATGGATAAAAGGCACGGGAAAGCTATCTTTAAGGCAAGCTTTGTTCAAATCCCGATAATCCACGCAAACTCGCACCTTTCCTCCTGGTTTAGGCATGGGAACAATGTTGGATATCCACTCTGGATATGTAGACACCATGATGATGCCTGTTTGAAATTATTTCATAATTTCTTCTTAAACTTTTAAACTCCACTCAGGTTTTAATCGCTTGAGCTTTTGCCTAACTGGCTTAAATCCTTCTTTAATGGGAAGGCGATAAAGAACAATGTCCGTGGACAAACCCACCATGTCTTCATGAGACCATGCAAACACATCCTGGAATTGGGTTAATAGTGCAACCATGTCATTCCGTTGATTTGTGACCAATCTGGATTAGCTTAGGGTTGTTTAAGGTTCCGAGACTGAAAGGAGTGGTTTGATCAGATTGACTCCAAATTGGATTGGGTTTGTTCCTAAGATAAAAATTGGACTTGTAACCTATAAATACATGATGTAAGGCATAAAATAAAGGAGATTACATAGATTAGACTAGATTAAACACTCCTTTAGATTAGAACATAACCCTAGTTCTTATTAGTTTTGGAGATTGAAGCAACTTGGAGACCATTGAAGATCAAGAGCAAGAGCAAGAGCAAGAGCATCAGATTTGCTGACAACAGATTCTATTCTCTTCTCTTATCATACTTTTATCTTTTAATGTCTATTCAATTGTGGATTCTTGGTTTTAATTCATTAATTATGAACTAATTTCTTTTCATTAAGATTTCAATTGAACTTTTTATGACTATGAATTGATTATTTGATTTATTCTAATTATTTATGTTGAAGTGAATTGTTCATCTTGCTTTGAGCTTATTGATTAATTATCTGATCAGTAATTACCTTGTTACTCTAGAAGGAATTGAGAAAGGAATTCTAGGGTTAGAATTGGGCATGGTGACATGTGACTTAGTTATTTGCACAGTGAATAAGTAGGTTTGTGAATAGAATGAGAATATCTATTTTCCGCATGTAACACATAAGGAATTGGGATTGTAACGAGTTTAATTTAATAGTTTTGCATAGAGATATAGCAAAATTAATCTGGGTTAAATAGAAGGCAATTGATCACTCGAGAGAGGGCTTTTGGCATTTGAGAATTTCTGTTAACAATTCAGTAGACATAATAATTGGGATAATTGGATAATTGATTTATAGTTCATAATTGGGGATATTGGAGTCTTAGCCTTTATTTATTTGAATTCATTTATAAAGTAACCTAGTTTTAATTTAGTTTTATTAATTAGAAAAATCACGATTTGAGATTATTTAAATAAAATTAGTTTGGTTAAGAATTAGTAATTGGTAATTTTTATTAAATAATTCTTCGTGGGAATGATACTCTACTTTTACTTTATTCCTTGTTGACCGTGTATACTTGCACGTATTCATTGATTGCGAAATCGATCAACAGTTAGCCGAGTATCTTGGTGACTTCCTTGACATACCATTACCACCTATAACTGTTATTCCCCAGCCTCCTCAATTTGCTGTTGATCTTACCCTTACTGAAAGGATTCACCATGCCAATCATCGTCCTTACTTCACCTAGAGGGCTGCTTGGCGTGCAACGGTGGTAGATCTTGATTAATAACATGCCTTCCCTTTTTGTTTGATGACAAAGGGGGAGAAGTTTTTAAGATAATTGAAAATTAATTGATTTTGGGTTTCGGTAGACTGAAAAGACGTATTTTGTTTATTGGTGTTTCACAAGACTTATTTATTATTTTAAAAACTTTAAAATGGTTTAAAATTGATATATCTGATATGTTGGCAGATGATATTTGATACTTGATGAACTAACATGAATGCAGGTAGCAGATTGTTTAAAATTTCAGGATACACTGAAATTAGATTTTAGTTAGAATAATATTATGGTTTTCCTGAAAATGATTATATTGTATGCATGGTTTTAGGGGGAGCTAATGGGAATTCAATTTCTTGGTTGTCATAATCAAAAAGGGGGAGAATGTTGACTTAGTCATATTCTATCCTTGAGTTTTGATGATAAATTGTTTATATACTAAGTTGTTTCATGGCATTTCAGGTATATGATGATAAAGAACAATTGGTGGGATTTTCAAATGGTTGAAGAATTTTTTTCTTTACTAGGAAAACCAAGTGTATGGTCATTTGCATAATAATTGATTTTTCATTTAAGGCTCCAGGACATCATTGGCATTTAGTTTCATTTACCTGAAGTGAAAAATGATCTAAATGAAAAAGGTTTTTCATAATATTAAAAATATGTACTTGAGATTAGATTAAAGTACAAATATTCATTTTTAGTATTATTATATGACATGTAAATGCTTACTTGATATATGTGCATACTTGTTACTTATGCCTAGAAACTGAAAGGACAGTACATTTGTGATATGATATGTGCATGTGCGGTTTTCAAGGAGTAGTAATTATGGATATTCTTGGAACCATAAAGACCTTGAACAGAAACGTGATGTCATACGCCACTTTTATATAGAGAGATAAAGTCAAAGTTGTTATGTAGTGGGTTATTGTTTAAGGGACTTTGAATTTATCCCAACAGCGTGAAAGATTTGAGTTATCTGGATAAAAATCAATTATGCCGTTACTTTACTGTTTAAGGATTTGTTCTAAATATTTTAGTCGATCTTTTTGGATTAATTAGAACAGGTACTTATCCTTTCTATGGAACAACAACGGGAATTTATTTAACGGTAATAAATTGGCTTATATAAATTGTGTTTCTGGTATGGAATTAAACACACAGAACTCACGAAATATTATTTGCACTAATCACTAATATTACCGAGCAACATATTGTTAATAGGTGCAACTTTTGATCAGCTGAGCAATTATACTTCTGATATTCTTATAGCTGGTAATTGGTAAGATTCAATTGTTTATCTTTTTGTGCTAATTGATCATTCCATATAGTTGAGCCTTTATTTGTTAAATTGATTATTCTTGCATTGATTATAAACCTCTATATTTGTACTTAATTTTCTATTTAGACTAAGTATAGTCTAAAGGTGTTAATCCTAGTGGATTAGAGAAAAGGTTTACAAGCAGGTTCAAGGAAGCAAAGGTGCTTGAAGAGTGCATAAGTGCACAAGGAGCAAGAGTGCTCAAGAGAAATTAATTATTATTAATTCTTGTAAGAATCTGTTTTGTAATAAGTGTTTATTTATAAAGAAATAAATAAAGTGAGTCTCCAATACTAGTTGGTATTGGACGTGGACTAGGCTAATATTATAGAGAGTAATAGCTGAACCACGTAAAAAATCTTGGTGTTGATTTTATTGATTGTTTTACTTTAATAACTCAAATAAGCTATTTAATTATCTTAATAATTAAAATTTGAATACTTGCATTATCTTAATATAATTCTTTAACACTAAGTATTTTATTCAGCAGAATATTTTCTTAAAAGAATAATCAGTCAATTTAATAGGCCATATTAATTCAGCAAGCTAAATTCATCAATCTAGTAACCCGAAACTAATAATTTGGTTTAAAGTTTAACAACTTGGTCATAGATTGCTCCCACACTTATTCAACCCCCTTTCTAAGTGTGCCTAGTTAAATTTCATTTGGTATCAAAGCTTGGCTCTACTTATCTTGGTCTTAAAGGTGACTTGTAGGGAAAGATTCTGACATGGCACAGTTCGGGAACAACAATCAAGAAGGACAATCAACCAATAAACCTCCTTTGCTGTTTGGAACAAAAAATTACAACTTCTGGAAATTCTGAATGAGGATCTATCTCAAAAGAGATCCTTTGGAATGGTGGGTTGTGGAAAACAGACCAGTTATTCCACGAAGAGATGATGGGACACCAAAGACTCTGCTAGAAATGGATTCAACCGAAACCTATATGGTTTTATATGATTCAAGGGCAATGAACATACTTCTCAGTGGTATGGTACAGTCCGAGATTGACAAGGTTTCCTCACGCAACACAGCTAAGGAAATTTGGGATACTCTAGTGGTAAGTCATGAAGGAACATCCAAAGTACGAGAAGTCAAACTAAGCATGCTTATACACGATTATGAAATGTTCAAGCTCGAAAAAGATGAAACCATCAAGCTAGCTCAAGTAAGATTTCTAGTCCTTATAAACTCCTTGAAATTACTGGACAAGACTATTCCTCAAAGTGAGATCAACCGTAAGTTGCTTCAGGCTATGCCAAAAAGGTTTGCTTCTAAAATCACTACTCTTCAAGATTCTGCTACTATTTCTTCCATGGATACTTTAACTTTGTTTGGTGAATTAAGACCCCAACTTTTAATAAATAAAATTGAATTTCCTCTATTCATTATCTTGAAATAATAAGGAGTTAATTTGATATAATGCTTTGGTTATGGGTGAAATGTGCAAATTTTACAAAATAAGCAAGTGGTTATAAAATATTCATTGTTGTCGGGGAATATTCGTTTGGTCGTGGAATATTCTTGTTGTCGGGGGAATATTAAATGCGATGTGTAGCTTGACCATTTATGGGCCCATATAACTGAAAAAAAGGTGGGATGAAAAAAAATGACAAGTTTGAGTTTTTATAAATAACGGCGTAATTATTCTCAATTAACTTTTGTTGGATTACACAGTGGTTAAAATACGATGTCTGGCGTGGTTTGCACGATGCTACTGCACGGTATTACGCAATATTTTTGAATTATTGATTATTCTTACGTGAAAGCACTACTCGATAATTATTACGATAATTCTTTATTCAATATTTTATTTTATTGATTCAATAATTGTTTGCGTTGATATTTTATATTATTGTTGTTTGATAATTGTCATTGCACATTATTTTCCATTATCGGATCGATAATTCATATTATTTGAATAATATTATTAGATAGCATTATTGGCAATGTCTAAGGAAGTTACATCTAGGAAAGGGGTTTGGTCACCTAATTGCTTGCTGCCGATGAGGAGAAATCCTTATCGGAAAGCCCCTCTTTCACAGGAATGACACAGTTTGTCATAATTTGATTATGTAATATTATTTGTGAATAATTAATTATTGATTTATATGATAAGGAAATATTTATTTTATGTGGACATAAATGATGGATAGGAAAATATTTATTTTGTGTGGATATAAATGAAAGAATTAATGCTGAGGTGTTTTATCAGTATTTTGTCAGAATGGAGGTATTAAAAATCGTCCGTATGTGGATTTTGGGCATTTTTCTTTTGGAATTTGGAAAAACTTAGATTTACAAAGTTGTAGAAAATTTAATTTCCTATGGAATTGACATAAAATTCGTATTTTTCTGATAAAAGGGCTATTTATTAGGAATTATTGAAGTTTCAGAAAGTAAATATTTTTATTAAAATTATGGGTGGGACTCACTTTTGTCCTTTGTTGATAAAATGTCTGTTGAAATAAATTTTTCAAAAGTGGTGGGCATAATTTGTGTTCAAAGTGCGTGCGTGAAAAAAAAAAATAATATATTATTTTATTATTTTAGTCTCTTTGGCGTTCTAGCATTTTCTATAAATAGGGTGCTTAGTTAGAATTGAAAATCACACGAAAATAAGTTTTCTCTCTATATATTATCGAGCGTATTTTGTGAGTATTTAGATTTTGAGATACTTTGAGAGTTGCTATTCGGTCTGCAAGTTTCCTTGACATTTCATCCGATATTCCGGTTAAAATATTGTTCTTTTTGAGGTAAGGGATGTTATTTTCTTCATAAATGATATTATTTCTTTCAATATCATTATCTTTGAAATATTGGTATGAATTTTATTGTGGAATTTCTACCTTTTTATGTCGGGGTTACTATTCACGTTCATCGATACGATTCATTCAAATTCACAATTCAAAAAAAATAAAATTTTCTCTTCTTTGTCCCAGATGTATACATTATGGTTACTATCTTTGATTGTATCCATGTTTTGATCTTCATTCTTGAATTTTACTCCACTATGGTTTATTATGGAGTGTTTTTGAACTTGGATTATCTAAAGTATGAATCCCTAATCTTTGTTCTTTTGTCTCACTGGATTCGTTTCTTTAAAATATTTTTCATCATCCTCAGTCCTTAATGGTGATATTTTGAAATATCTTTGGCTGTATAGTGCAAAGATGAATGATTACCTGATGAATATCTTTGGCCCGTAGTGCAAAGATGAACAGCTGTTGAGATGAACATGACCAATTGGTGATACAAATGAATATCTTTGGCTCGTAGTGCAAAGATGAATATTTGATTCAAGATGTATATTGATTGATGTTACAGGGATAAAATATTGATGATGGACTTTTAAATTCATAGATGATAGTAGATTTCATTCTCTACTTAACTCTTCTAATGAATTGTTATTTTCGCTGCGAATATTGATATAAAACTTGTTGTCCATTATATTTTATCTGATTTGTTGAAGGCTAACGATAATTTGTTGTTCATTATCTTAGTCATAATATTCTTTTTACTTGGCTAGTTGAGCTCACCTTTTTTCCTTTTTGTTCCATTTTTCTTCTCGAAGAGAGAGAATATAGCGGGAAACTAAGTCGGGGTGTGGAATGATGGTTCTAGATAGTTGTTTTAGTAGTCCTCACTATTTTTTTGTAAAATAGTGTATCAATAATTATAATGAGGACTTTATCTGAGTGTGGATATTATCTAGAAGACAATATTTGTATTTAAACTCACGATTTATGTGTTGTATCGTATTTTGCACGACAATTGTATTAATGAAGTTGTAGTTATTTACATACCATGTATTTGGCGACTCGGAATGGGTGATGTATACCTATTTTAGGGGCGTCATAGTTGGTATCAGAGCTTAGGGATATGGTTTCTGGCGGAGAGTGGGGAATAGAACTAGGAGGGAAAAGACGAGTAAATTCTTCGCTAGTGTGTCCTACCTAAGCTTATTTGTTGGTCGATCAGAATATAGAGTTATTATGTGGTATGTAATTTTCTTTAATTAATCCTTGTTTTGTGGCAGTATTTGAGAATGGCAACAGAGAACGTTAAAAATAGAGTATATGAGATCGTGGAGACACCTTTAATCACCAACCAGAAGAACGTGTAATAGGAAGGCAATATTCCTCCTGTAAACAACACTACCAAACAAACGATGAATGATGGGATGTTTAGAAGCTTTTTTCAATTCATGCAAAATTAGACGAGGGATACTCGTGTACAAAATACGGGTGGAAATGATAGCAGCGCGCGGTTTGTCACAACCAAGTAGTTCAAGGAGTTGGGACCACCAGAATCCTGGGGAAAGCCAGATCCAATTAAGGCGGAAATGTGGGTTAAGAAAATTACCAAGATATTCGATGTCTTGGGATGCACGGAAGAACAGAAGGTTCCATTCGCCACCTTTATGTTCCGTGGTGAGGCGAGATTCTTGGTGGGAATCGTGAAGCGTACCAACCACCGCTTTTCAACATGTCTTGGGAAAGATTTAAGAAACTGTTCAATGACAAGTACTTTCCTGAAAGTATTCGTCATATGAAGGAGGTAAAGTTTATTAGACTGGAATAGAATAACATGACGGTGTCCTAGTACGAGGCGAAGTTCATGGAGTTATCCAGGTTTGCACCTCATTTGGTAGAGAATGAGGAACATATGTCACGGATGTTTCTGAGAGGTCTAAAACCCGAGATTTGTCAATACCTTATCTCTCACAAATTTTCTCTGTATTTAGATGTTGTCAACATGGCTCAATTATTAGAGCGAGATAATGAGTATGTTCAACTGAGGGACCACAACCCGAGGTCATCTGGGGTGGCGGCGATCATCGGAGCGATGATAACGGTGAGGAGGGAAAAATACGGACAAAAGCGGTAACCACTCGGGTGGTAATCGTAGCCATGATAATAGGAGAGGTGAGTCAGTGGAAATTTCAAAAGAGAGAGATTCAACAATGATGGGAAGACATCAATGAGCACAGACCACCCAACAACAAATTCTAGGGGAGGAGAACGACCGCTTAGATGCTTCTGAGATCACGGAGAGGAGGACACATAAGTCCAAACTGTTCACTGACCTTCCAAGGTGTGTTTCGGTTGTGGAAAAGATGGTCATATAGCCCGATTTTTTTGTCCGATAGCGAAGTCAATTCTAGTTGGGACGATGACACCAAAGACGACTACTGACGACAAAAAAATTCAAATTCGAGTGGTTCAAGGAGGCGTTTGTCGTGGTGGCCAAAATCACGAAAAACCCGAATGAGGTGATCACGGGTAAGCTAATCTTGAACTCTTGCAAGTTTATACCTTACTAGATCTGGGTTCTACCCATTCTTTTATCTCTCCTGCTTGTGCTCAATGTTTAAACTTGACTCTGGAGAAATTAGACTTTGACTTATCTGTGAGACTCAGTTAGGAGAAACTTTCATTACATCCACTATTTATAAATCTTGCTTGATCCAAGTTGGCACCATCACATTACACATTGATCTTATCTCTTTAAAGATACTTGCATTTGATGTGATTTTAGGGATTGATTGGTTAACCACTCATCATGCTAAAATTGATTGTTTTAAATAAGGTTGTTAGTTTTCATATTCTAACCAACTTTTATTATGCAAATTCAAACAACCAAACCACTAAAATCGATCAACATCATATCAAGCCATAAAGCCATTCGTTTATTAAAAAATGGATGTCGAGCTTTCTTAGCCCATGTTATGGACTTGAACAAAAACACGTCGATTTGAATAATATTTACATTGTTAGTGAATTTCTGACGTATTTCTGAAGAACTTCTGGTCTACCCCGAGCGTGAAGTTGAATTCTTTATTGACCTTGAACAAGATACAAAAGCCCATTTCTAAAACCCCATATCGAATGGCTCTATTGAACTTCCGGGAGTTAAAAGTCCAACTACGAGGAGTTGTTAGACATCGGTTTCATTCATCTAGTACATCTCCTTGGGGTGCTCTGTTTTATTCGTAAAGAAGAAAGACGGGAGTATGCGACTTTGTATTGATTACCGAGAATTGAACCATCTCACCATCAAGAATAGGTATCCCCTACCTCGCATTGATGACCTGTTCGACCAAATGCAAGTAGCAGAATTCTTTTCAAAGATCGATCTTTGTTCTGGATATCATCAGCTGAAGATTAAAACTGAGGATATTCCAAAGATTGCCTTCAAAACTTGGTACGGGCATTATGAATTCTTAGTCATGTCTTTTGGATTGACTAATGCTCCTGCTGCTTTCATGGATATGATGAACAATGTATTTAAGGAATATTTAGATCAGTTCATTGTTGTCTTTATTGATGACATCCTCATCTATTCAAAAAGTCGTGAAGATCATGAGCACCATTTAAAGCTGGTACTTCAAAGGCTTCGTAAAAATAAGCTATATGCCAAGCTGAAGAAATGCGAGTTCTGGCTTGAGGAAGTAGCATTCCTTGGGCACGTGGTGTCAAAACATGGAGTATCTGTTGACCCAAGAAGATTGAAGCAATCTGAAGTTAGAACAACAAAGTCGATGGCCAAGTACGTAGCTTTACGGGCTTAATTTTGGTTATTATCGGAGATTCGTGGAAGGATTTTCTCGAATCGCTACTCCGATTAACTCAAATGACTCGGAAAGATACAAAATTCGTATGGAGCGAGAATGCGAGAAGAGTTTCCAAGAGCTCAAGAGGAGACTCATTTTGGCACTGTTACTTGACAATACCATCTGGTTCGGATGGATTTGTTATCTCTGACGATGCTTCGGGCAAAGGGTTAGGATGTGTTCTCATGCAACATGGGAAAGTCATAGCCTATGCCTCATGACAACTCAAAAGAATATGAGAGGAATTATCCTACTCATGATGCAGGTTAGCGGCGATCGTTTTTGCATTGAAAATCTGGAGACACTACTGTATGGGGAGAAAGTGGAGATTTATACAGATCATAAAAGCCTCAAATATTTCTTCACCCAAAAGGAACTCAACATGAGGCAACGATGTTGGCTCGAGCTGTTAAAAGATTACGACCATAACATTTAATATCATCTTAGAAAAGCAAACGCTGTAGCTGACGCATTGAGTAGAAGATCGTATGCTGGTACGAGTGCAATGTTGTTAACACAAAGACCCATTTGGTACGACTTACAAAGAATGGAGATAGAGTTAAAGGCTCTAAGTACCCACGTGATAATATCAAACATACGAGTAGAACCGACTTTAATCGATAAAGTTAAATCTGCTCAAGCCACAGACCCAAGAGATGATCGTATGAAGAAGAAAGTACAAGAAGGTGTTATTCGGAAGCAAGAATCGATGAAGAAGGAATACTTGAGTCGACTCCGACTTTGCATTCCTAACGATTCTGACTTGAAGCATAGAATCATGATGGAGGCACACAACACACCATTTGCAATCCATCCTAGGAGTACCAAAATGTATCATGATCTTCGACATACATTTTGGTGGAGCAATATGAAGAGAGAGATCGCGGAGTTTATCTCGAGGTGTTTAACTTGTCAACGTGTAAAGGCGGAGCATCAAGTGCCAAAGGGTCCATTGCAACCACTTAAGATTCTGAAATGGAAGTGGGAACACATTACTATGGATTTTATTACGGGTCTTCCCAAAGTTTCTCGAGGCATAGATGCAATTTGGGTTATTATTGATAGATTAACCAAGTCTGCTCATTTCTAGCCTATACGTGAGACTTATTCCCTTGAACGTCTTGTTCGTATATACGTAAATGAGATTGTGAGATTGCATGGCATGCCAGTATCCATAGTTTTGGATCATGACCCAAGATTCACTTCATGATTTTGGGTTAGCTTGCCAGAAAGCTATGGGAACAGATTTATGATTCAGTTCGACATACCATCCTCAAACGGACGGGCAATTAGAAAGGACTATTCAAACCCTTTAAGATCTATTAAGACTCTCTGTCCTAGATTTCAAAGGAAGTTGGGATAACTACTTACCATTGATGGAATTCTCCTACAACAACAATTATCATCGCAAAGTATAGGCATGGCTCCATTCGAAGCATTATATGGATGAAAGTGTCGTTCTCGAGTATGTTGGGATGAGGTGGGTGAAGCAACGTTGTTGGGACCGAGTTGAGTACGCATGACTACGAAAAGATCCAAATGATTCGATAACTATATAAAGACCTCACAAGATCGACAAAAGAGTTATGCGGATCTTCATCGAAAGGACGTGGAATTTAATATTGGAGATCATGTACTGTTACGTATTGCTCCATGGAAGGGAGTTACAAGATTCGGGAAGAGAGAAAAACTCAATCCACGATTTGTTGGTCCATTTGAGATTCTTGACCGAATAGGAAATGTGGCCTATAGACTCGCATTACCTCCAAGCATGTCTCGTGTTCATAATGTTTTTCACATATCTATGCTTCGTAAATATGTGAAAGACCCAAACCACATTATTGCGTTAGAACCAGACGAGATAGCCGAAGATTTAACGTACGAGGAGGTACCTGTCAAGATCTTGGATAGGAAAGAGCATGTCCTACGAACAAAGGTTATACCACAAGTCAAGGTTTTGTGGAGGAAACATGCTATTGAGGAAATGACACAGGAGTTGGAATCGAAAATGAAAGCGAGGTACCCTCACCTTTTGAAACACACAGAATCGTCGTCGTCAATTTCGAGGACGAAATTTCATAAGGAGGGGAGGTTGTAAGACCCCAACTTTTTATAAATAAAATTGAATTTCCTCTATTCATTATCTTGAAATAATAAGGAGTTAATTTGATATAATGCTTTGGTTATGGGTGAAATGTGCAAATTTTGCAAAATAAGCAAGTGGTTTATAAAATATTCATTGTTGTCGGGAATATTCGTTTGGTCGTGGAATATTCTTTGTTGTCGGGGAATATTAAATGCGACGGCGCGACCATTTGTGGGCCCATAATGAAAAAAATGGTGGGATGAAGAAAATGACAAGTTTGAGTTTTTATAAATAACGTCGTAATTATTCACAGATTAACACTTGTTGGATTACACGGTGGTTAAAATACGATGTCTGGCGTGGTTACACAGTAGATAGCACGGTATTACACAATATTTTTGAATTATTGATTCTTACGTGAAGAAGCACTACTCGATAATTATTACGATAATTCTTGTTCAATATTTTATTTTATTGATTCAATAATTGTTGCGTTGATATTTTATATTATTGTTGTTTGATAATTGTCATTGCATATTATTTCCCATTATCGGATCAATAATTCATATTATTTGAATAATATTATTAGATAGCATTATTGGCAATGTCTAAGGAAGTTACTATCTAGGAAGGGGGTTTGGTCACCTAATTGCGCCCAGTAATGAGAAAATCCTTATCGAAAAAACCCCCTCTTTCTCAGGAGCGACACAGTTGTCATAATTGTGATTACGTAATATTATTTGTGAATAATTAATTATTGATTTATATGATAAGAAAATATTTATTTTATGTGGATATAAATGATGGATAAGAAAATATATATTTTGTGTGGATATAAATGAAGGAATTAATCTTTGAGGTGTTTTATCGGTATTTTATCGGAATGGAGGTATTAAAAATCGTCCATATGTGGATTTGAGGCATTTTTATTTAGAATTTGGAAAAAAGTTAAATCTACTGAAAGTTGTAGAAATTTAATTTCCTATGGAATGGACATAAAATTAAGTATTTTTTACGATAAAAGGGCTTTTATTATGAATTATTATTGAAGTTTTGAAATTAAATGTTTTTATTAAAATTATGGGTGGGACCCACTTTTGTCCTTTTTGTTGATAAAATGTTGGTTGAATTTTTTTTTCAAATGTGGTGGGCTAATAATTGTGTTTTGAAGGTGTGCATGCGTGGAAAAAAAAAATATAATATTATTTTATTATTTTAGTCTGCTTTGGCGTTCTAGCATTTTCCTATAAATAGGGTGCTTAGTTAGAATTGAAAATCACACCAGAATTTTTTTTTTTTTCTGTCTCTCTATATTATCGAGCGTATTTTGTGAGTATTTAGATACTTTGAGAGTTGCTATTCAGTGCAAGTTTCCTTTAACATTTCATCCCATATTCCGGTCAGAAGTACTGTTCTTTTGAGGTAAGGGATGTTATTTTCTTCGTAAATGATATTATTTCTTTCAATATCATTATGCTGAAATATTGGTATGAATTTTATTGTGGAATTTCTACCTTTTTGTGTCGGATTACTATTCATGTATACGACACTATTCACGTATATGGCACTATTCACGAATACGACAATATTCACCAAAAAATAAAATTTTCTCTTCTTTGTCCCAGATGTCTATTATGGTTACTATCTTTGATTGTATCCATGTTTTGATCTTCATTCTTGAATTTTACTCCACTATGGTTTATTATGGAGTGTTTTTGAACTTGGATTATCTAAAGTACGAATCCCTAATCTTTGTTCTTTTTATCTCACTTGGATTCGTTTCTTTAAAATATTTTTCATCATCCTCGGTCTTTAATGGTGATATAAGCTTTGAATATCTTTGGCTTTGTAGTGCAAAGATGAATGATTACTGATGAATATCTTTGGCCCGTAGTGCAAAGATGGAGCAGTGTTGAGATGAACATGACCAACTGGTGATACAAATGAATATCTTTGGCCCGTAGTGAAAAGATGAATATTTGATTCAAGATGTATATTGATTGATGTTACAGGGATAAAATATTGATGATGGACTTTTAAATTCATAGATGATAGTAGATTTCATTCTCTACTTAACTCTTCTAATGAATTGTTATTTCCACTGCGAATATTGATCTAAAACTTGTTGTCCATTATATTTTATCAGATTTGTTGAAGGCTAATGATAATTTGTTGTTCATTATCTTAGTTATAATATTCTTTACTGGGCTAGTTGAGCTCACCCTTTTCCTTTTTGTTTCATTTTTCTTCTTAGGTGGCGAGAATATAGCGGGAAGTAGTCGGGGTGTGGAATGATGGTTCTAGACAGTTGTTTAGTAGTCCTCACTATTTTGTAAAATAATGTATTAATAGTTGTAATGAGGACTTTATCTGAGTGTGGATATTGTCTAGAAGAAAATATTTGTATTTAAACTCATAGTTTATGTGTTGTCATATTTTGCACGACAATTGTATTAATGAAGTTGTGGTTATTTACGTACCATTATTTGGCGACTTAGAATACCATGTCATTTGTGGACGACACTTTAAGAAAGATGTTTTCAATTAAAGAATGATGTATACCTATTTTAAGAAAATTTGAATGTCATATTGGGTAAACAAAGACCTAGCTTTGAAAAACAAGGAATTGGTTATAATCCTATGTATAAAAAGGGAGATGTGAAAATGCTAAAATCAAAATCTCATTTTAAATTAAATTACTGTTCTCCTTTCTCAACATGTAAAAATTATGGTATAAAAGGTCACTTGGACATAAATTGTTTTAAGAAAAATAAAATTAAAAAGGTATGGGTTAAAAAGGATGATTTACGTGCAACTAACATCAAAGGACCCAAAAAGATGTGGGTACCAAAAGGATGAATTATTTTTCCTTGACAGGTGTGTCTCAAGGCAAGGGTTCCATCTCAAAAATGGATTCTTGATATTGGATGCTCTCGTCACATGACCGGTGATAAATCAAAGTTCATGGAACTATGTGTCAAGAAGAAGAATGGAACAATCACTTTTGGAGACAATAGAACCTACAAGATAATCGAAAAAGGTAAAATCGGTAATGGCAAGGTAAGTATAAGTAATGTTCACCTTGTTAATGGTCTAGAATTTAATTTAAGTAGTATCAGTCAATTAATGGATAATGGTCATCAAGTTAATTTTGAAAAAGATAAATGCATAATATTTCATGGTACTAACAATACTACTCTAGTTGCACAAAGAGAGGGAAATATATATACTATTGATTTTGAGCAACAAGATGAAGAGCTATGTCTTACATCCATACAAGATGAGGCTAACTTATGGCATAAAAGGATGGGACATGTTCACATGGACCTAATCAAAAAATTATCTTCAAAGAATCTCGTCAAAGGGTTGCCAAAAATCATGTTTGAAAAGAAAGGAATATGCATTCCTTGTCATTTGGGGAAACAAGTAAGAACTTCTTTTACGGCAAAGAATATGGTATCAACCTCCTCTCCCTTGCAACTACTTCATCTTGATTTATTTAGACCGGAAAGACATTTTAGTATTAATGGTAAATTTTATGCATTTGAAATAGTTGATGATTTCTCCAGATACACATGGGTATTATTTTTGAGAACTAAGGATGAAACATTTAAAGAGTTTGAAAAATTAATAAGGAATCTTGAAACCAAGTATAGTTACAAACTCATTAGAATTAGAAGTGATCATGGTACTGAATTTCAAAAAGATTTCATAACTTTTTGTGATCAAAGAGGAATTAGCCATGAATTTTTAGCCCCAAGAACTCCTCAACAAAATGGGGTGGTGGAAAAAAAGAATAGGACTCTTCAAGAGATGGCAAGAACTCTACTGCAAGAAAGTAAGCTTCCAAAGAAATTTTGGGCCGCAGCAGTAAGTACATCATGTTATGTTTTAAATAAAATACTCATTCGTCCTATTATTTTGAAAACACCATATGAGCTTTTAAATAATAAAATTCCAAACATAAGTTATTTCAAAATATTTGGTTCTAAATGTTTCATCTTAAATACAAGTGATAATTTGGGAAAGTTTGATGCAAAATCATATGAAGGAATATTCCTTGGTTATTCTCAAAATAGTAAGTCTTATCATATTTTCAATATTAGAAAATTATGTGTAGAAGAGTCTATTCATGTTACTTTCAATGAGACTAACAATAATCTTCCAAAAGAAAGTGAAGATGATGCAGGAAATCTGGAGATAGCCAGGAATTCAGTAAATCAAAAAGAACAAAACAGGAGACCGAATGACATGTTTCAGGAACCTGCAATGGATGACCAGAATGAGCGTGAACATGAAAATTTACAAGATGCTGAAGATGAATTTCATGATCAAGAGGAAATTATACATGATATACAAATGCCAAGAACAACTAGATATATCAAGAATCATCCTCCGGAGAATATAATTGGAGATATCAACAAAGGTGTAACCACACGAAGAGGTTTAAAAAATCTTTGTTCATTTTCTGCATTTTTGTCACAGGTTAAGCCAAAGAATGTAAAGGATGCAGTCCTTGATGAAAACTGGTTATTGGCAATGCAAGAAGAACTTCAACAATTTGAGAGATGCCAAGTGTGGGAACTTATGCCTCCTCTGAAAGATGCTTCCATCATTGGTAGTAAATGGGTATTCAAGAACAAGCTTGATGAGCAAGGGACAATCATTCGTAACAAAGCAAGGCTAGTAGCTCAAGGTTATAACCAACAAGAGGGGATCCACTATGAAGAAACCTATGCACCAGTTGCTAGACTGGAATCAATCCAAATTTTGTTGGCTTTTGCATGCTATAAAAAGTTTAAGCTTTATCAAATGGATGTAAAGAGCGCTTTCCTCAATGGATACATCAATGAAGAGGTATATGTAAAACAACCTCCTGGATTCGAGCACGAAAAGTATCTTAATCATGTTTACAAATTAAAGAAAACACTTTATGGCTTGAAACAAGCTCCAAGGGCTTGGTACGAAAGGTTAAGTAAGTGTCTCTTGTCAAACGGATTTATTAGAGGTAAAATAGATTTTACATTATTTATTAAGCATAAAAATATAGATATCATTATTGTTCAAATATATGTAGATGATATAATATTTGGTGTTATTGATGATCATCTTTGTGAGTGGTTTTCCAAGTGCAGGCATAAAGAATTTGATATAAACTTAATGGGAGAGCTTAATTACTTTTTGGGACTTCAAATTAAGCAAACGAAGGAAGGAATTTATATCCATCAAACCAAATACACAAAAGAATTACTCAAGAGATTTGGCTTTGAAGGATCTAACTCGAATGGTACACCCATGAGAACGTCAATAAAGCTCACCACTGATGAGAAAGGTATTGATGTTGATATAACAAAATATCGAGGTATGATTGGACGGTTATTATATTTAACTGCTTCTAGACCTGATATAATGTATAGAGTTTGTTTGTGTGCAAGATTTTAGGCTAAACCCAAAGAATCACACTTAAATGTTGTTAAAAGAATTTTGAAATATTTAAGTGGTACAATTAACTTAGGGTTATTTTATCCAATTTGTAATCACTTTGAACTAATAGGTTATTCAAATGCTGACTAAGCATGG
Organism: Panax quinquefolius; assembly: GCA_020205615.1. Taxonomy (NCBI): domain Eukaryota; kingdom Viridiplantae; phylum Streptophyta; class Magnoliopsida; order Apiales; family Araliaceae; genus Panax; species Panax quinquefolius. The sequence goes on along the minus strand of CM035152.1, from coordinate 99,391,367 downwards.
TGTCAAATTGATAAGAAAAGTACAAGTGGTGCTTGTACATTCTTGGGACAAAGTCTCGTATCATGGCATAGTAAAAAGTAAACCTTAGTGGCTCTATCAACTACTGAGGGTGAATACTACCTAGCTGTAGGAAGTTGTTGTTCTCAGATTTTATGGATGAGACAAACCCTATGTGCTTTTGATATATTATGTGAATGTGTGCCCATATACTGTGATAATTCTAGTGCTATAGATATCTCCAAAAATCCCGTGTTACATTCACGTATAAAACACATAGAAGTAAGACATCATTTTTTAAGAGATAGTGTGTCAAAAGTTTTAATTAAATTAATTTTTATTCTTACTAAAAATCAAATTGCAGATATTTTTACTAAACCATTAAGTGAAGATAGATTTTGTATGTTGCGAAGAGAACTTGGAATGTGTATCGCATAATTTTTTTTAATCTACATTATCGTTATCCTATTCTGCATGTTTATTTTACTAACTGCTAAAATTTAGGATAATTGATTGTGTGATTTTTTGGCTGCCCATTTAAGTCCTTAATTCATGGACGCGATATTCAAAGTGTCTATCATAATGATTTTTGAAAACCGAAAAGACAGACGACAAGGGTTTCATGGGAGACATAAGCGTGTATGAGTGTACTTGGTATATGCATCTGTCCATTTTATTTTACCTTCTATCTTTATCTTTCAATCTCAAATTTTTTTAATTTATTTTCTCTCTCACTTTATACTTTCATCCTCTCTATTCTCACCAACAAATCTCAAGAACTATGAGAACCCGGACTCATAAGCGATTGATGCTTGATTCTGACGACGATTTGACAATGATTCCTCCCCAATCATCTGCCAGTCCTTTGCACAAACAAAAGAAATTAAAGAAGACCGTGTCTATTGAAATAGAGTCTTTGGACTCTTCATCTTCTGACGAGTCAAACTATAGTCCATCCTTGCTGAAATCGCCAGGACCCTCTCGACGATGGAAGTCCATGATTCCATTTTGTAAGCCTAAGTTTACTCCACCGCCGGACTCGGTAAACCCTATTCTCACCTCTGATCTTCTTGAAAATTTCTTTCGTAGTAATGCCTATGAGGTATGGTTTAAGACTGTTCTTTTCCCAAAATAATTTGTTTATGAAAAATCTGTTGATCAAATCTACTATCAAACGTCTCCTCTAAAAAATTTGTTTGAATCTTGTGGTATTTCTTCCATGATCTTTCCTCCTTTAGTTGCATATCCTAGACTAGTTCAGCAGTTTTATACTAATATGGAGTGTCATACGGATTTTTATACAACTTTTGTTAAAGGAAAATTATTATATTTTACTGTCATGGATTTTGGTAGCATTCTAAACATTCCATCCTCTAGTGTTTGTCCATTTACTCGAAAAAGGGCAATCCATTTTCCTTTAACCCCTTTGGAACAATTACAGATTGTTATGAATAATCCTTTGATTAATGATGTTTTTACTCGAAAAATAGTAGATGTTTCTCTGCTTGCATGTGTGCTTCATCATCTGGTTCGGTACAATCTTTTGCCCTGCTTAGGTGGAGGTGCAGATTTTACCTATCAAGATTTGATAATAGTTGCCATGATTTTGAAAAGTGTGTCTTTTAATCTATCTCAAATGTTGCTTCATCAAATGACAAGTTATTTGCGAAAAACCAAAACATGTCTGCCTTATAGTGCCACTCTCACCATTCTTTTCAATCATTTTAAAATTTCCATTGAAAATGAAATTTTTGTTGCTGTTACTAATTCCATCAGTGTTGGTACTTTGAAAATTTCTCGTATTGCCTTCATTGATGGTAAATTTCTTCGTAGCACTTCTGATAATCCTATTCCTCCTATTTCAAATCCATCTTCACCTGTTCTGCCCCCAACTTAGTCTCCTTTTGAGATTGTTGACATGTTGAAAGTCATTCTTAGTAATCAAGAGAAAATGCAAATCGAAATGTCTGGTCTCCACAATCGTATCTCTATGTTGGAAAAAGGCAAGCTGCCTTTGGGTGTGCCTAAAATAAATAAACTTTATCAAAACATTGAAAATGAGTTTATTAACTTACAGGCAGGGTTTGAATTGCAAACCACTGCTTTGGCAGAGGACATGCAATGAAGACTTAACCAAAATGCTTGTCAATTAAGTCCGAAGATCAAGTTTGTTAGCAATTAGGTTGGCGAGTTAGCAGAGTTCATGGCTATGCGCTTCAATGATGTAGGCTCTAAGTTTCATATGCAGCGTAAACACTCGACTGTTATGGAATGGGTTCATTATAACTGGTTAGTGATGAGTGAGTTTTATACACATGAATTAGATATATTTGGGCTTAATTTATTGTTGTTCTCAAGTCTTTTAGGATGTTTTTATGTGTTTGTGTCTATTCAAGCATGTTTTATATTGTTTTGTAGGATTTGGGACAAAAGTTACTTGGATCGACGTTTGGGGTGGCTAGATTCGCATTTTCGGCTTGCCATTTACACAGCAGTCACTTCAGAGCCAATTTTACTACAGCTCTGGACATTATTTCAAAACACTCAAAGAATAAAAGTTGTAGATCTACTTCTCCTCTTTCCGGAACATCTTGAATCATCAAAATCGGAGTTCGGACGAAGAAGTTATGACCATTTTCCCAAAGGATGCCGGAGCAAAAAATGTCAGAACTTGTAACAGCGCCGGGGCGCTAATTTTAAGCCTATTTGCAGCGCTGGGGCGCTTTAAGGCAGATTCTCAGCGTCGTGAACAGTCTTTGAGGCAATTTGGGAAGAGGTTGGAGTGCGGCTGGATGCGTTTAAGCGAATTTTGACACCTTTTTGACTCCAAATTGGATTGGGTTTGTTCCTAAGCTAAAAATTGGACTTGTAACCTATAAATACATGATGTAAGGCATAAAATAAAGGAGATTACATAGATTAGACTAGATTAAACACTCCTTTAGATTAGAACATAACCTTAGTTCTTATTAGTTTTGGAGATTGAAGCAACTTGGAGACCATTGAAGATCAAGAGCAAGAGCAAGAGGGGAGCATCAGATTTGCTGACAACAGATTCTATTCTCTTCTCTTATCATACTTTTATCTTTTAATGTCTATTCAATTGTGGATTCTTGGTTTTAATTCATTAATTATGAACTAATTTCTTTTCATTAAGATTTCAATTGATCTTTTTATTACTATGAATTGATTATTTAATTTATTCTAATTATTTATGTTGAAGTGAATTGTTCATCTTGCTTTGAGCTTATTGATTAATTATCTGATCAGTAATTACCTTGTTACTCTAGAAGGAATTGAGAAAGGAATTCTAGGGTTAGAACTGGGCATGGTGACATGTGACTTAGTTATTTGCACAGTGAATACGTAGGTTTGTAAATAGAATGAGAATATCTATTTGCCGCATGTAACACATAAGGAATTGGGATTGTAACGAGTTTAATTTAATTGGTTTGCATAGAGATATAGCAAAATTAATCTGGGTTAAATAGAAGACAATTGATCACTTTCGAGAGAGGCTTTTGGCATTTGAGAATTTACATTAACAATTCAAAGAGACATAATAATTGGGATAATTGGATAATTGATTTATAGTTCATAATTGGGGATATTGGAGTCTTAGCCTTTATTTATTTGAATTCATTTATAAAGTAACCTAGTTTTAACTTAGTTTTATTAATTAGAAAAATCACGATTTGAGATTATTTAAATAAAATTAGTTTGGTTAAGAATTAGTAATTGATAATTTTTATTAAATAATTCCTCATGGGAACGATACTCTACTTTCACTTTATTCCTTGTTGACCGTGTATACTTGCACGTATTCATTGATTGTGAAATCGATCAACAAGTTTTTGGCGCCATTGCCGGGGAATTAATTTAATAATTATTTTCCAATATTAATTTCAATCAAATTAGTCTTAATTTAAACATTTTTTTTGTTTTTTTATTTTTAATTCTCTTCCTATATTTCTCTCTTTTTAGGAACCATGGAAGACTTTGCGTATCAATGGCCATACACGAACATGACTCAACCAAGGGAAGTAGAGATTGACAGACTTGAGAAACTTTCTGCATTGTCAACATATATGGATACACTTTCGAAGATGGTTAACGCTTTTGTAGCTCAACGTCGTCAAAGTGTGGCGGTTACTTGTGATTATTGTGCTGGAAATCATATGAGTCATCAATGTGCCATTAGTTTCGAGCCGGTACAGTATAGGGGCGATTATCCCAACAGTTATGTCAATCCCAACAACTTTCATCAGAATTGGGGGTATCACTCGAATTTTTCATGGAGTAACAATCAAGATCAATTTTATGCTCCAAGTCCAACATACCCACCGGATTTTTCGTGTCCACCTCCACTACAACAGGAAGAACATTCAAATTGGGAGGAAGCCTTGGAAAAATTTATTACAGCTTTTGAAAAAGAGTACGAGGAACAAGAAAAAGGATTTAATCAAATAGAGCTGAATATACAAAGCCAAGGTGAGTTAATAAAGAATCTGGAAAATCAATTGGGGCAGATAGCACATGCATTGAACAACCGTCCTCAAAACACTTGGCTCTATGACATGGATAATGAGACTGATGATGAGCCCGATGGTGAGCCCGAGCCAAATCTACAACTGGATGAGCCACGAGATGAAAAAGAGGAGACAAGTGGGGATAATGACAACAAGGTCGGTGAAGAACTAATTATGAGAACCAATGATGATGAGCCAATGTTATTTATGCCTCAAGTGCCTTCTCCTCCACAGTTCAAGAGTCCTAAGTTAGATTTGCAAAAACCTTGTTATTTAGGTAGTCATGTAAATCGGCAATACTCCTTGTGACGTAAAAGCGAGTACAACTTGAAGCCATGGTTGATGAGTTGGAGAAGATAGAAGAAGAGATTGTTGTGTCTGACAAGCCTCAATGCCAGAATCTATTCGCAGACACAATGGAAAAAAAACCTAGATGTTGGACGTTCTTGAATGTGATCTTATCTAAAGAAAGCATGCTAGGTGACTTTAATACAATGGCTATCGTAAATGGGAACCTACCAAAAGCTATATTATTTTCGATGGATGGAGGGTTCCTCAACTTTCGAAGAGGAATTGGATAGCATTGACCAGACAAAGTCAGGCTGAGACTATAAAACAAGCGCTTATTGGTAGGCAACCCAAGTTTAATTTTTATTTTTAGTTTTATTAAGTTTTATATTAGTAGTTTTGAATTTGCATTTATTTAGGATTTAATAAAATTGCTTCTATCATGGTTTCTGAGTTATTCAAGTCAAATTCAAGTGTGGTGCCCAATTTGTTCCATGTGCTTAGCCTATTCTCCAAACTTAGCGGGCAAGGAGGAAGATTGCTATATTTTCAGGAAAGTCCTCTGCTTTAATTTTTTCTATTTCAGTCATTGAGGACAATGTCTAGTTTAAGTTTGGGGGCATTTTAGTGTCGTATTGCATATAGTTAGTTATTTACATTGTAGTTCGTTATGTTTTCGGTTATTTACATTTAGTTTTTTGCATTCAGCTTTTTTGTTTAAAAAAAAATTTTAAAAATCATAAAAATAGTAGTTAATTTACTATGTTTGTTGCGGTTTTTTATATTTGCATGATTCAATTGTTAGAGAGTAAAAATCTATTTTGGCCAATGATGAGGCCGGAGTTAAGTAGATAAGTATAGTATTGAATATTCAGGGCTTTGATGTGATTTCTTGTTATGAATTGAATCTTTTCCTGTTTGAAATCGGTATAATTAAGGTTAAGCGTTAATAATGACTATGTTGGTGATAAAGTTTAAATTGATACATAATGGATTTCTTAAGGATAATACTAGTGTGAAGGAATGAAAAGACATGAATAAAGTGAGATGGCTAAATTTTGATAAAAACTTAAGTTTGGGGGAAATTTGGGATATATAAGCTTCGCTAAAAAAGAGAAAAAAAAAAAAATTCTGTGGCTAGTTTTGTTTTGGGGGCCTTTGTTACTTGAGTAAGAATGCGCTTAGAAGGGTATCTTAAAACCTAAGCGCCTAAGGTCTTATATATGCAGGGAGTCGTTGGTCAAAAGATCGCTAAGGGGTGATCTTTATTAGCCTTATGGAATGAGACATTGCATACAATCATGGTTAAAAAAAGTAAAACAAAAAAAAAAAAAAAAAAGCGGAAAAGAGCAAAAAGCTCTGTAATGAAAAATAAAGCATAAGTATCCTGATTGGACTCTTGAACTTGGTGGATGTTTGATTTTAGTTGGATCTAGCTTGTTAAGTGAATTTTGTGAGTTTTCACTATATGATGCCTTTAAAGAGACCTATTATGTATTAAATTTGATTTTATATCGCTTAACATTGTTGTGGACACACACGCACTATATCGGTGATAACATCTAAGATTTGATGATTGATTGGGAAATTACTTGATTTGTTTTAATATGATGTATTATCATGTTTACTTGATTTTTCTAAGGCCTATGAATAAACTTGTTTCGTCATTCTTTGTTGGAGTCGTGAGGCATATAGATTAGTTTCATTACATTGCATTGCATAACATTTTTGTGTTTTTGCTTGAGGACAAGCAAAGGTTTAAGTTTGGGGGTATTTGATGAGTGAGTTTTATACACATGAATTGGATACATTCGGGCTTAATTTATCGTTGTTCTCAAGTCTTTTAGGATGTTTTTATGTGTTTGTGTCTATTCAAGCATGTTTTATATTGTTTTGTAGGATTTGGGACAAAAGTTACTTGGATCGACGTTTGGGGTGGCTAGATTCGCATTTTCGGCTTGCCATTTACACAACAGTCACTTCAGAGCCCATTTTACTACAGCTCTGGACATTATTTCGAAACACTCAAAGAATGAAAGTTGTAGATCTACTTCTCCTCTTTCCAGAACATCTTGAATCATCAAAATCGGAGTTCGGACGAAGAAGTTATGGCCATTTTCCCAAAGGACGTCGGAGCAGAAAATGTCAGAACTTGTAACAGCGTCGGGGCTCTAATTTTAAGCCTATTTGCAGCGCCGGGCTCTATAAAGGCAGATTCTCAACATCGTGAACAAAGTCTTTGGGGCGCCAGGGGAAGAGGTTGGAGTGCGACTGGATGCGTTTTGGGCGAATTTTGACACCTTTTTGACTCCAAATTGGATTGGGTTTGTTCCTAAGATAAAAATTGGACTTGTAACCTATAAATACATGATGCAAGGCATAAAATAAAGGAGATTACATAGATTAGACTAGATTAAACACTCCTTTAGATTAGAACATAACCCTAGTTCTTATTAGTTTTGGAGATTGAAGCAACTTGGAGACCATTGAAGATCAAGAGCAAGAGCAAGAGGAGAGCATCAGATTTGCTGACAACAGATTCTATTCTCTTCTCTTATCATACTTTTATCTTTTAATGTCTATTCAATTGTGAATTCTTGGTTTTAATTCATTAATTATGAACTAATTTCTTTTCATTAAGATTTCAATTGAACTTTTTATGACTATGAATTGATTATTTGATTTATTCTAATTATTTATGTTGAAGTGAATTGTTCATCTTGCTTTGAGCTTATTGATTAATTATCTGATCAGTAATTACCTTGTTACTCTAGAAGGAATTGAGAAAGGAATTCTAGGGTTAGAACTGGGCATGGTGACATGTGACTTAGTTATTTGCACAGTGAATAAGTAGGTTTGTGAATAGAATGAGAATATCTATTTTCCGCATGTAACACATAAGGAATTGGGATTGTAACTAATTTAATTTAATAGTTTTGCATAGAGATATAGCAAAATTAATCTGGGTTAAATAGAAGGCAATTGATCACTCGAGAGAGGGCTTTTGGCATTTAAGAATTTCTGTTAACAATTCAGTAGACATAATAATTGGGATAATTGGATAATTGATTTATAGTTCATAATTGGGGATATTGGAGTCTTAGCCTTTATTTATTTGAATTCATTTATAAAGTAACCTAGTTTTAATTTAGTTTTATTAATTAGAAAAATCACGATTTGAGATTGTTTAAATAAAATTAGTTTGGTTAAGAATTAGTAATTGGTAATTTTTATTAAATAATTCTTCGTGGAAATGATACTCTACTTTTACTTTATTCCTTGTTGAATCGTAGTGTATACTTGCGTATTCATTGATTGCGAAATCGATCAACAGTTAGCCGAGTATCTTGGTGACTTCCTTGACATACCATTACCACCTATAACTGTTATTCCCCAGCCTCCTCAATTTGCTGTTGATCTTACCCTTACTGAAAGGATTCACCATGCCAATCATCGTCCTTCACCTAGAGGGCTGCTTGGCGTGCAACGGTGGTAGATCTTGATTAATAACATGCCTTCCCTTTTTGTTTGATGACAAAGGGGGAGAAGTTTTTAAGATAAATGATAATTAATTGATTTTGGGTTTCGGTAGACTGAAAAGACGTATTTTGTTTATTGGTGTTTCACAAGACTTATTTATTATTTTAAAAACTTTAAAATGGTTTAAAATTGATATATCTGATATGTTGGCAGATGATATTTGATACTTGATGAACTAACATGAATGCAGGTAGCAGATTGTTTAAAATTTCAGGATACACTGAAATTAGATTTTAGTTAGAATAATATTATGGTTTTCCTGAAAATGATTATATTGTATGCATGGTTTTAGGGGGAGCTAATGGGAATTCAATTTCTTGGTTGTCATCATCAAAAAGGGGGAGAATGTTGACTTAGTCATATTCTATCCTTGAGTTTTGATGATAAATTGTTTATATACTAAGTTGTTTCATGGCATTTCAGGTATATGATGATAAAGAACAATTGGTGGGATTTTCAAATGGTTGAAGAATTTTTTTCTTTACTAGGAAAACCAAGTGTATGGTCATTTGCATAATAATTGATTTTTCATTTAAGGCTCCAAGACATCATTGGCATTTAGTTTCATTTACCTGAAGTGAAAAATGATCTAAATGAAAAAAGTTTTTCATAATATTAAAAATATGTACTTGAGATTAGATTAAAGTACAAATATTCATTTTTAGTATTATTATATGACATGTAAATGCTTACTTGATATATGTGCATACTTGTTACTTATGCCTAGAAACTGAAAGGACAGTACATTTGTGATATGATATGTGCATGTGCGGTTTTCAAGGAGTAGTAATTATGGATATTCTTGGAACCATAAAGACCTTGAACAGAAACGTGATGTCATACGCCACTTTTATATAGAGAGATAAAGTCAAAGTTGTTATGTAGTGGGTTATTGTTTAAGGGACTTTGAATTTATCCCAACAGCATGAAAGATTTAAGTTATCTGGATAAAAATCAATTATGCCGTTACTTTACCGTTTAAGGATTTGTTCTAAATATTTTAGCCGATCTTTTTGGATTAATTAAAACAGGAACTTATCCTTTCTATGGAATAACAACGGGAATTTATTTAACGGTAATTAATTGGCTTATATAAATTGTGTTTCAGGTATGGAATTAAACACACAAACCTCATAAAATATTATTTGCACTAATCACTAATATTACCGAGCAATATATTGTTAATAGGTGCAACTTTTGATCAGCTGAGCAATTATACTTCTGATATTCTTATAGCTGGTAATTGGTAAGATTCAATTGTTTATCTTTTTGTGCTAATTGATCATTGCATATAGTTGAGCCTTTATTTGTTAAATTGATTATTCTTGCATTGATTATAGACCTCTATATTTGTATTCAATTTTTTGTTTAAACTAAGTGTAGTCTAAAGGTGTTAATCCTAGTGGATTAGAGAAAAGGTTTACAAATAGGTTCAAGGAAGCAAATGTGCTTGAAGAGTGCATAGGTACACAAGGAGCAAGAGTGCTCAAGAGAAATTAATTATTATTAATTCTTGTAAGAATCTGTTTTGTAATAAGTGTTTATTTATAAAGAAATAAATAAAGTGAGTCTCCAATACTAGTTGGTATTGGACGTGGACTAGGCTATTATTATAGAGGGTAATAGCTGAACCACGTAAAAAATCTTGGTGTTGATTTTATTGATTGCTTTACTTTAGTTACTCATATAAGCATATTAATTCAGCAAGCTAAATTCATCAATCTAGTAGCCTGAAACTAATAATTTGGTTTAAAGTTTAAAAAAATGGTCATAGATTGCTCCCACACTTATTCAACCCCCCTTTCTAAGTGTGCCTAGTTAAATTTCAAGGGGAACTTCATCCGTAGGAGGTACCAAAATAGGAGCTTTGACTAGCTACTCTTTGATTGTAAGGAAGGCTTTTTGACACTCATTCCATTTCATGGAGGAGTTCTTTCTTAGAAACTTGAAGATAGACTCACAGGTTGTTGTGAGTTGGGAAATGAATCGGCTAATGAAGTTGATTCTTCCTAAAAATCCCCGTATTTCCTTTTCTGTCTGAGGTATGGGCATTTCCCTGATGGCCTGGATTTTGGTGGGATCCAACTCAATCCCTTTGTGGATGACTAGGAATCTTAGCAACTTACCCAATTTTACACCAAAGGCGCATTTGGCTGGATTTAACTTCAATTTGTACTTACGCAACCTGTTAAAGAGCTTTTTGAGATGATCTAGGTGGTCTTCTTCCCTTCAAGATTTGACAATGATGTAATCCACATCGATTTCTATCTCTTTGTGCATTAGATCATGAAAAAGAGATATTATGGCTCGCTGATAAGTAGCTCCGACATTGATAAGGCCGAACGACAACCGTCTATAGCAAAAAGTTCCTCAAGGAGTGATGAATGCAGTTTTCTCACGATCCTCTTCAGCAACCATGATTTGATGGTACCCTGCAAAAAAAATCAGCAAAGGAGTACATGTTATATTGAGTTGTATTGTCAATGAGTATGTTGATGAATGGCACGGGAAAGCTATCTTTAAGACAAGCTTTGTTTAGATCCCTGTAATCCACGTAAACTCGCACCTTCCCTCCAGGTTTAGGCATGGGGACTATGTTGGATAGCCACTCAGGGTATGTTGACACCATAATGATGCCGGCTTGAAATTGTTTCACAATTTCTTTTTTAACTTTTAAACTCCACTCAGGTTTTAATTGCCTGAGCTTCTGCCTGACTGGCTTAAATCCCTCTTTAACGGGGAGGCGATGGATGACGATGTCAGTTGACAAACTGACCATGTCTTCATGAGACCATGCAAACACATCCTGGAATTGGGTCAATAGAGTAACTATGTCATTCCTTTGGCTTGGAGTAAGGTCCGTATCAATCTGGATTTATTTGGGGTTTTCTGAGGTTCCAAGGTTAAAAGAGGTGGTTTGATCAAGATTTGGCTTGGGTTTGTCTTTGACAAATTCTTTGATCTCCTGAGGTATATCATAGTCCTCTTGTATTTCCATCAAGTCTGAGTCCAACTTTACATCAAAGTTACAGTCCTTATGGAGAATATGCACCTCACCAGCAAGTTTAGGCACATCTAACTTTAGAGTCCTAAAACAAAATGCTTTCACTTAATGTATGAAATTGTTCAATCATACAAAGTGTTAGCATGAAATGACAAAAACAAATGCTAATACTGTATAACAAAAGTAAGCTTTTATTGTTATCTACATGGAAGAGGGAGTTTATGCCCTTTTTGAAAGTAGTATGCACACAAGCCAATCATGTTTGATGATAAAGCATATACTTTGTAACAATCTTATTCATTTATTAATAAAAAGTATTAATTTATTAAAGGCTTTTAATTATCTACATGATGTTGTTTTATAATATTTGATAAACCCATAGTTTTAAGCAATGCTTTTAGAATAATGATGATGATCATTCTAATGAGATCTAAATTCTTAGAAAGCTTAAAACTAAAATAGTTCCCAATCATTGGATTACTAAATTGGGGATTAATGAATCCGGATAGATTGGTACATACGTTGCTTGCTCATTGGATGAGGATGATTGATCTCATGATCATTTGTGTGGAGACACTAAAGCAAGTATGTAGGTGCTTATTATAGAATAAGTTCAATTTGACGTGGCTCGCTAAGGAATACCTAATGGAGTTTTACTTGCACCATCAATAGGAATTCTGTAGTGATAGTAAGTCAAGTGATCCTTGGACTTGAGATCATCATAGTATCTTGTGTATGATGAGTTATACTTTGACTTATTCCTTAAGACCCTTAGGGTATATCAAAGGGTATGCTTGGGTATAATAAGTTGTACATGGAGATAATGTATGATCAATAAAGAATCTACCACTTCTAATAAAAGAAGAGAAATGTCCTATGTGATTCGATAAATGACAACCCAAATAAGACCCTCAAATTTTTTAAATAAAAAGGAATTTCCTTTATTTATTATTTTGAAATAGTAAGGGTTGATTTGATTAATGTGGATAGTAAAGGGTTAAATACATAAATATTTCAAAATAAGCAAATGGTTATAAAATATTCATTTTTTAGGGAATATTCGTTTGGTCATGGAATATTCGTCTTTGTCGGGAATATTCGTTTGGTCGTGGAATATTAAATCTTTTCGGGAATATTAAATGCGACAGCAGTGACCATGTCTTGAGGCCCCATAACGAAAGCGATTGGATGAGAAAAACGCGACAAAGTTTGGGTGGTTATAAATAACTTGGTAGTTGTTATTCTGAATTAAGATCGTAGGTTATTCTGCTTAAGGCATTGGAATACCCGGTGGTTAAAATCTGATGTCTGGCGTGGTTAAAGAGATATACCAGATTGTTGCACAAAGATTGTTGAATTATTGATCCTTACGTAAGAAGGCACTACTCAATAATTATTACGGTGAGTTCTTGTTCAATAGTTTATTTTATTGATTCAATAATTCTTTGCGTTGGTATTTTATATTATTGTTGTTTCAATAATTGTCACTACACAAAGTTTCCCATTATCGGATCAATAATTCATATTATTTGAATAATATTATTAGATAACATTATTGGCAATGTCTAGAAAGTTCATCTAAGGAGAGGTTTGGTCACCTAATTGCGCCAAGATGAGGAGAGATCCTTATTGGAAAGCCTCCTCTTTCTGAAACTACCGGTTGTCATAATTGTGATTCCAGTAATATTATTTGTGAATAATTAATTATTGATTCATATGATAAAGAAATATTTATTTTATATGAATATAAATGATGGATTTATTTATGTGGTTATAAATGAAGAAATTATTGTTGAGGTGTTTTATCGATATTTTATCTGGATTGGAGGTATTAAAAATCAAATCGGGGTTTTGAGATATATTATGGGGTTATAATTTTTAATCCGACCGCTGTTGGATTGTGGTAATTTTTGAGTATGTTATACATACATAAGTTGAGTATATGTCCACAAATTTTGAACCGTTAAAAATGCACGAATGATTTGTTATAAATTTTGAGAGGTGTTTGATTAGGAAAAGTAGGGTTATAATTGATTTTGGTGGAAAATTCTAGAATTGAGTGGGCCCCACTTGTGGTTGGTGAAGAAATGTGCTGAATTTTATTTCAAATGTGGTGGGTGGCAATAGTAGCGAGTAAAGCCTCCGGTAGCAAAGTCAAGTCTGCTTGTACGGGCTAACATTTTCCTATAAATAGAGGGCTAAGTTAGAATTGAAAATCACACCGTAAACAAAGTTTTCTCTTTCTCTCTATATTATTGAGCATATTTTGTGAGTATTTAGATACTTTGAGAGTTCTTTGTTCAAGACAAGTTTCATTCAAAGATCACTTGACCTTTCCTTCCGGCAATCGATTCTTTGAGGTAAGGGATGTTATTTTCTTCTCAAATGATATTAATTCTTCAATATCATTATGCTGAAATATTGGTTGGTACTTTTTATCAAATTTGGAACTTTTTCATGTCGGGGTTACTATTCATGAGTTACTATTCACGAGTTACTATTCATGAGTTACTATTCACGAGTTACTATTCACGAGTACTATTCATGAAGCGTGAAAATGTTTTTTTTGTGGAATTTCTATCTTTTGGTGTCGGAGTTACTATTCACGATACTAAGACTATTCACGATATCTGGAACTATTCACGTGATATGGCACTATTCACCTAAAATGAAAATTTTTCTTTTAAATCTAAAATATCTATTCGGATACTAGCTTTGATTGTATCCATGTTTTGATCATTCTTGAATTTTACTTCACTATGATTATTTATGAAGTATTTTTGAACTCGGATTGTTTAAAGTACGAATCCATAATATTTGTCATTTTGTTTCAATCGGATTCGTTTCTTTAAAAATATTTTCATCATCCTCGGTCTTAAATGATGATATTATTGAATATCTTTGGCCCGTAGTGCAAAGATGAGCGGTGTTTAAATGAACACGACCGATCGATGAATATCTTTGGCCTTTAGTGCAAAGATGAACAGTGTTGAGATGAATATGACCGATTGATGAATATCTTTGGCACAGAAAGCAAAGATGAATATTTGATTTGAGATGAATATTGATTGATGTTACAGGGATAAAATATTGATGATGGACCATTAAATTCATAGATTATAGTAGATTTCATTCTCTACGTAACTCTTCTATGAATTATTATTTCATTGCGAATATTGATCCGAAACTTGTTGTTCATTGTATTCTATCGATTTTTCCTGTTGGAGACTAACGATAATTTGTTGTATATTATCTTAGTCATAACATTCTTTATCGGGCTAGTTGAGCTCACCCTTTTCCTTGTTGTTCCATTTTTCTTCTCGTGGAGGCGAGAATGTAGCGAAGTACTAGTGGGGTATGGAATGAAGGTTCTAGAGAGAGTTGTTTAGTAGTCCTCACCATTATTGTAAAATAATGTATCAATAAATGTGATGAGGATTTATTTGAGTATAAATATTGTCTAGAAGATAATATTTGTATTTAAACTCACGCTTTTATTGTTGTGATAATAAAGTTGTAGTTGTTTTACATGTACCATGTATTTGGCGACTCGAAATGGGTTGGATGGAATGGACCTATTTTGGGGTCGTCACACCAATGAGTCTCTTGGCGGCGAAATGAAATTAGAAAGGAGTTTCTAATTTGCATTATTTGGAGTTATGCATTTAAGGATCGAAATACATATAATTAAATAAAATAAGACTTGACGATAATTTCCATGTCTTATATTTAATTGGGACATTGTATGGTGGAAGGATTGAATTGTACGGTAACTATTTACTCAAAGGTTCTTTTATGATTAATGTTGAAATCTATATTATCTCGTAAAAGTCGCTTGATCGCTAGGGAGGCTTATCCTATTGTAGAATAAATATTATTTATTTAAATAAATAAATTATTTAATTTATTTATTTAAATAAGATTATAATTGTTCTAATTGATTTATTCACAACCTGGGTTTAATATGGAGAACCTAAAGGGTCACACCATAAAAGGAAGAATAATTATTTAAGAAGTTAATGGCATAATCGTAATAATATAAAGATGTATATTTAATTTAATCTATGGTGATAGAATAAATTAAATAGCTTAATATTTATTATTTAATATTTTAGAAATATTAAATATAAATTAATAAGAGGAGTCTTATTAATATTATTACAATTATTATTATTATTTTAATTTCTAAAAGAGTTTAGAAATTAATTTAACATAAGTACTCTCATTTATTCCTAATAGGATTAGGAGGAAAAATAGTTAAAGGAGTTTAATTAATTATCCCTAATAAGATTAGGGGAGCCCATTTAATTAAAAGAGTTTAATTAAATAATACCTTATTTTATTAAATAAGGTTACCTGATATCTTTATAAGGGGAGTCTTATATCAGATATCAAAATATATACGCAATTCCAATTGTTGGAGAGTACGCCCCCTTTTTCTATACAGATAGGAAAAACTAGGGTTTGAGCCAATACCTCTTCTTCTTGAAAATTCTTTTTCCTTGGTGGATCACCTCTAGAGGCCAAACATTTGGGTGGCTAACGTTGATCAAAGGAAGGAACCAAACCCGGTGGATTCAAGTTGAACGCGAAAAGGATTGGAGGTGAACTTGTACCTGAGGAAGCTCGAATCTTCAAGGGTATGATTCTTATTCATCTTTTTTGTTTAATTAATAATTGTGCATAAAGGGTGATCCGGGTATATGGTTTGTAAAATTTTTAAAACTCTGATTTTACACGTTTCCGCTAATTTATGCAATTTGATTGCGTTCATGAATATTACAAACCTAACAGTGGCATCAGAGCCAAACCTTTATGCAAATTATTAATTATTTTAATTTGATATGTATATTGATATGTGTTTAGAACAATTTAATTGGGCATATTTTTATTTTATAAAATTTTATATAAAAAAAAAAAAAAAGCTAGCATGCGTTTTTTTTTAATAAAAGGGTTACATGCGTCATTTGTTGAAAAGGGCACCAAGACTACGTGAATCGTGATTACGATTCGCATGATTTACGTAATATATATATATATATATATATATATATATATATATATATATATATATATTATATTTTATAATATATTATATATATATTATATATATAATGTATATTCTCAATTATTTTATAATTAAAATAAAAATTTATTTTAATCTTAAAATAAAAGTTTATTTTAATATTAAAATTAAAGATTTTATTTTAATTTTAAAATTGAATTTCATGCTAACTAATTAGAGTTGGAATTGGATTCCATGATAACTAATTGGAGTTGAAATTGGATTCTATTTTTCCTTAAATAAAGGAGTTTATTTTAATATGAAATTAGATTTCATATTATTCAAAATAAAAAGGGTTTATTTGTGAATAGGAAAAGGAATCAGTCTTTCCTTAAATAAAGGAGTTTATTTAGATATGAAATAAGATTTCATATTATTCAAAATAAAGGAGTTTATTTGTGAATAGGAAAGATAATCCGTGTTTCCTTTAATGATTTTTTTTTACATGGAATTGGATTCCATAATTAATTAAAATAAAGGAGTTTATTTTGATTAAAATTTTGATTAAAATAAAATAGTTTATTTTATTCAAAATTGGATAAATTAAAATAGAATAGTTTTATTTTGATTTAAATTTGGATTAAAATAAAGGATTTTAATTCAAAAATTAGATTTTATACTAACTAAATTTGCCCATTAAATGATATCAATATATATATTAAATGTTTATTATTCATAAGATGAATGTTATTTATTGATGCATATGATGATGTGTATGATAATAAATGGGATTGATTATGGACTATTGACCAATATGATTGGATTTTATTTTAGTTGGATGCATGAATGTATGGGTTTTATTAAATGGGGTTCACAGACCTCGTTCTCTAATTTTTCTTAATGTAAATTCTATCTCCTCCTATGTACTTCCCTCGATCACGATCAAGGTTTCTATTTATTTTAAAATAGTTTTGTAATAGGAATAATTAGAATTATTTTGAAAAATTGGAGATCAAGGAGCAAGGAGCGCTTGAAGACCCGTTTGTAATGGAGCCCAGGTTTAAATGTAATAGTTATATTTAAATATTATTTCTTGCACCCCTAGGGTTTGACCTTTTGGTTCACTTGGTGGCTCTAGTGAACCAAACTAGAATAAAAGTCCATAATCAATCTGGGTAGAATATAGTATTCTATATGTGCATGCTTATACTATATATATTATATATTATGCAAACATGCTTCGCATGTTCATTAATATGACGCGTATTTTATATATATATGTGCATGCTGCTTAAATAAGATGAGACAAATTAATAACAAACCCCTCAAAATTTTTTATATTAAGTCCTAAGCGTTCAAAGATATTTGGAATATCGAACGTCGCCTTCTAGCATGATAAAATTAATAGAGTATTAAATATTTAATATGAGTTTGTTGTGTCACCACAAGGCAAGTATTAAGTATTTAAGATGTTAATTTATCACATTTGATGCTTATAAAGAAAATTGAACAATATTGTTTTGTTGTGACACCACAAGGATGATATTTTCTTTTTGAATATATGGAGTGCTAGGTCGGACTTAACTTGGATAATTTTGATTCGGATGTGCCACCACTTGATCAAAATAATCTAAGAGGCAAAAGAAAAGGAGTTGCATAGTTGATGTAATTGACAAAAGTTGTCTACCTATTTATTTATATATAGTTTGTTGTGTCACCACAAGGCTATATACATTTGAAATGGGATCCTTATTCTCACTAGCAAATCTTTAATTAGATTTTGCCGAACTATATAAGTGAAGGTAATATAGTTTGAAGAAAATAGTGGGAGATACCGATTTAAAACAAGACCTAATTTATTTTGGTAATTAATAAAAGAATGTATGTTAAAATGTTGTTAATTACAAATTCATTTACGAGAATTTTACAATGTCTAAAATTACTATCATCATGCGAAGCATATTAGATGCTAAATTAACCGCAATCAAATTAAACGGATTGGTTAAGGAATTTGAGAATAGTTCTCATAGTCAAAAAGCTATCTTATGTCCTTAATACGCCTATCCTCGCAATGGTTGCGCATAATGCCTCCGAGGAGGAGATTGCTACTTTTAGAAAGTGGCAAGATGATGCACACTGATTAACTCGATGCATCATGCTCGCATCCATGAGTAACGAGCTTCAAATACAAGATGAAACTATGGATGCTCCTACTATATTCATGGACATCAAGTAGTTGATGGTGAGGAAAGTAGGACCGATAGATATCGAGATATCTAAGAGCTCTTCCGATCTAGAATGGCCAATGGCACTATAAAGACAGACAAAAAGTTCTTAACATAATCAATTTGATTGATCAATTAGGACAACTGGTTTTGTCATGGATGGAGAGTTGAGCCAAGATTTGATCTTGCACTCACTCCCTAACTCTTTTCACAATTGTTGTGAATTTTTCATATAAACAAGCTAGATATCGCCTTCATTGATTTGCTTAACATGTTGAAAAATGATGAGAGTCACTTTCCAACCAAGAAAGACCATGTCTTCTTCGGTAGGGGCCAAAGGATCTTCCGAAAAGAAGAACGATTCAAAGAAGGTATATAGAATGGCAAAAACAAAGGATAATAAGAACAAAACTGATACGGATAGCAAAGGAGTTTGCTTCCACTGCAATAAGCATGGACACTGGAAAGAAACTACGAGAAGCACCTTGCAGTGGCTAACCAAAGAAGCTTAGTGAAGTTTCGCCATAATACGCTTTTGTTCATGATTGAAATAAATTTTTCTTTAAGTCAAGGTTCTACTTGGGTATTGGATACCGACTTTGGTTATCATAAATATAGATTTATGAAGGGACCAAGCAGAAGTAGAAAGTTAAACAAGGTAAGTAATCCTATGTGTGGGAAATGAAGCAAAGGTTGCTGTATATTAGCCATAGAAACTTATAGTTTAGCAATGCCTACGGGAAAATCTATTAAGTCAGTAAGTTGTTATTGTATTCTAGTTCTTGTTAAAAATATTATTTCCATTTTATTGTTGGACAATGACATCTTTGGTATTATATTGAAGAATAATTGTTGTTCTATTTATAATAATAATGTTTTGTATAGGACTGGAATATCACTTAATGGATTTAGTATACTTGACTTACGTGAAAATAATTTTACAAATTGAACAAAATAATATAAGAAAAGGAGATGATCATTCAAAGAGTTGAATATATGTATTTGTTGAAATACAAGTGTGAATTATTTGAAAGGTTCAAAGAATTCAAAAGTGAAACAAATTGGCAAAGTTTTAGGATTCTTTGATCGGATCAAGGAAGGAATACTTGTGCAATAAGTTTCTAGATCATCTCAAATGGTTTTCTCATAATGGACGCCTCTCGATACATAATAATTGATTGATGTATCTGAAAGGAAAATTGTACCTATTTGAACATGGTGCGATCCATAATGATTTCACCGACATTCCAGTATCCTTCTAGGGTCATGTCCTAGAAATGGCTGCATATCTACGAAAAAGGTAACCTCAAAATCCGATCCCAAGACTCCATAAAAGTTATGGATAGGGAGGATTCCTAATCTTAAGTATGTTAAGATAAGGGGTTGTCCAACTTATGTGAAACGGTTTCAAAGGATAAGCTTGGGACAAGATTTGACAAATATACATTTGTGGGACATCCTAAAGTAAGTTTAGGGTAAATGTTCTATAATCCTACTTAGCAAAAGGTGTTTATTGCGAAACACGCTGCCTTCTAAGATAAAGGTGTTTATCATTAAAAAATTTAGTGGGAGGATAATAGATCTTGAAGAGTTCAAGAACCACAAAACACTATAAGTCAAATAAGAGGAACTCAGTAGATGTACCTTCCATTGTACACACAAACCGAATCATAAATCCGAATAAGCACCAAGATACCTAGAGGTATGGATTCATCATAGATGATGATGATGAGGTACACATCATAGAAGATGATGATCCAGCTTATATACGATGAGGTAAGTGTTGTAGATACTTAGAGAAATGGATCAAGCAAGTTTCTCAAATATGGAACATTCGTTTTGATGAGGCAATCAAAAGAGTTTGATTTTATCAAAATAAGAATGAACCTAGTGTGTACAAAAGGGTTCGATGGGAGCATCGTGACATTCCTAGTACTATATGTTGATATACTACGGATAAGGAATGACATACCAATGCTACAATCAGTAAAGATAAAGTTGTCTAAACATTCCTCCATGAATGATTTGGAAGAGTATCTTAATTGGGGATATAAATCTATATAGATAGATTTAAGAGGATGCTCGACTTAACCCAAGGAACGTATATTCATTTGATGCTAAAGTCGTTTAGCATGGCAAACTCCAAGAGATGTCTCATGTCGATGAGCTATGGAGTGAATCTCTCTTAATAGTCCCCACAAACTCCTGAAAAGAGAGATCGCATGAGTGACAATCATGTATGCAATGAAATATACGAGACCTGATGTTGATCAGTCATATTATGGAGAAGTTCACTATGAGTCAGTGAAAAACATCTTAAAGTGCTTAACCGGTACTAAGGATGTGATTATATTCATGGTGGGTCTAAATTAAAACTAGAGGGCTTAACAGACTCAAGTTTTTCGATGCACTAAGATGATGAAAAAATCCACTTTAAGGTAAAGCGTTATCTTGAACAATGGTGCAATTGAATTAGAAAGGTTCCAAACAAAGAAAGAGTTCTTTGGTTTAGTGATAAAGACAAAGTATATAGCTATAAATGAAGTCTTGCAGTTGATTGTTTGGATTAAAAGTTCATTACGTAACTAGGAATAGTTCCTAAGTCTCATCTTGGATCTAAACATGTGTTGTGGCACTTTCATTTGATTATTAGAATCATTGAAAGATGGGAAATCACTATAGAGATATTGGACTCTCATGAACAACATTACATATCCATTAACTAAAGCTTATCCAACAAACAGGATAATCGTCACTTAGAGAAGAAGAGTATGAGATACCATGACGATTGGCTTTAGTGCAAGTGGGAGATTGAAAGTAGTATGCACACAAGCCAATCATGTTTGATGATAAAGCATATACTTTGTAACAATCTTATTCATTTATTAATAAAAATATTAATTTATTAAAGGCTTTTAATTATCTACATGATCTTTGTTTTATAATATGTGATAAACCCATAGTTTTAAGCAATGCTTTTAGAATAATGATGATGATCATTCTAATGAGATCTAAATTCTTAGAAAGCTTAAAACTAAAATAGTTCCCAATCATTGGATTACTAAATTGGGGATTAGTGAATCCGGATAGATTGGTACATACGTTGCTTGCTCATTGGATGAGGATGATTGATCTCATGATCATTTGTGTGGAGACACTAAAGCAAGTATGTAGGTGCTTATTAGAGAATAAGTTCACTGAACGTGGCTCGCTAAGGAATACCTAATGGAGTTTTACTTGCCTGTCAATAGAAATTCCTGTAGTGATAGTAAGTCAAGTGATCCTTGGACTTGAGATCATCATAGTATCTTGTGTATGATGAGTTATACTTTAACTTATTTCTTAAGACCCTTAGGGTATATCAAAGGGTATGCTTGGGTATAATAAGTTGTACATGGAGATAATGTATGATCAATAAAGAATCTACCACTTCTAATAAAAGAAGAGAATGTTTTATGTGATTCGATAAATGACAACCCAAAGAGTCCTTGGCGGCGCAGTAATGAAATTAGAAAGGAGTTTCTAATTTGCATTATTTGAGTTGTGCATTTAAGGATCGAAATACATATAATTAAATAAAATAAGACTTGACAAAGAATTCCATGTCTTATATTTAATTGGGACATTGTATGGTGGAAGGATTGAATTGTACGGTAACTATTTACTCAAAGGTTCTTTTATGATTAATGTTAAAATCTATATTATCTGGAAAGTCGTTGATCGCTTGGGAGGCTTATCCCTATTGTAGAATAAATATTATTTATTTAAATAAATTAATTGTTTAATTTATTTATTTAAATAAGATTAGAATTGTTCTAATTGATTTATTCACAACCGGTTTAATATGGAGAAACTAAAGGGTCACACCATAAAAGGAAGAATAATTATTTAAGAAGTTAATGGCATAATCGTAATAATATAAAGTTATGTATATTTAATTTAATCTATGGTGATAGAATAAATTAAATAGCTTAATATTTATTATTTAATATTTTAGAAATATTAAATATAAATTAATAAGAGGAGTCTTATTAATATTATTACAATTATTATTATTATTTTAATTTCTAAAAGAGTTTAGAAATTAATTTAACATAAGTACTCTCATTTATTCCTAATAGGAATAGGAGGGAAAATTAGTTAAAGGAGTTTAATTAATTATCCCTAATAAGATTAGGGAGCCCATTTAATTAAAAGAGTTTAATTAAATAATACCTTATTTTATTAAATAAGGTTACCTGATATCTTTATAAGGGGAGTCTTATATCAGATATCAAAATATATACGCAATTCCAATTGTTGGAGAGTACGCCCCCTTTTTCTATACAGATAGGAAAAACTAGGGTTTGAGCCAATACCCCTTCTTCTTGAAAATTCTTTTTCCTTGGTGGATCACCTCTAGAGGCCAAACATTTGGGTGGCTAACGTTGATCAAAGGAAGGAACCAAACCCGGTGGATTCAAGTTGAACGCGAAAAGGATTGGAGGTGAACTTGTACACGAGGAAGCTCGAATCTTCAAGGGTATGATTCTTATTCATCTTTTTCGTTTAATTAATAATTGTGCATAAAGGGTGATCCGGGTATATGGTTTGTAAAATTTTTAAAACTCTGATTTTACACGTTTCCGCTAATTTATGCAATTTGATTGCGTTCATGAATATTACAAACCTAACACTTTTTACCCTTGTCGGTAAATGCAAGGAGTGCTGCTCTAATTTCCAAGGGTGAAGTCCTGATGGACAGTAGTGATGAAGGGGTTGTTGTCATCCTCCTTCTCCTGAATGATGACCATAATGTTTGGATAATCATCATCAGGAATGTCTCTGTTCATACCCTCCGTATGGACTATGACGCACATGTTTGATAGATGTTTATATATCTCTTCTTTGCGCCTTCGATTCCTTTTTTCCACCTCGAGGTCTGGAATCAAGACTTCCTTTCCTTTGACCGGTATCGGATTAGGAAACAACATAGCTACGACATGGGAAGGAACCTTTAATGAAGGCCGTAGAGGCTCAGCATCTGTAGGTTGAGACAATATCCGTGTGATTGAAGATGAAGGAATCTGTTTGTGCTTGTGAGGATTCCTATGAGTGGACCCAGAAGAATAGCCTAGCCTGGATGTCCCGGTTTGATTAGGAATTTGAACTGGGTACTTGATGCCCTGATGATTCTTTCCTAACCCTTGTCCAGGTTGAAAATCTAAGGATATCATCTCTTGACTTGCCGACATTAACTTGGCAGAAACTCTGGGTTTCAGAGGTGGCGCCCCAATGGGTTGATAGTAAGTGTTGCTCACCTCAAGGGCCTGGAAGCTGACATGCTCAACTTCTACATTGAAACTGATGAGTGGTGTGTCACCTTATACATGACATTCTGGCTCAGCATTAATAGTGACCAGGCTACTATTAATGATGTATTTGAGCTGCTGATGAAGGGTGGAAGGGACGGCTCCAGCCATATGAATCCATGGTCTTCCCAAAACTAGGTTGTATCATGTAGCTATTTTGAGCACATGGAAGGATACGCAGAATGTATGTGGACCAATCTCCACAGGTAATTCAATCTCTCCGACATTATTTCGTCGGGACTCGTCAAAAGCATTGATAATTGTATGGCTGCTTCGGATCCTGTTGAGATTCATGTTCATTTTCTCCATGGTGGCGTAAGGGGAGATGTTTAAGGATGATCCCCCATCTATAAGAACTCCTCCCACCATGTACCCGGAGGACATAACCTCTATGTGCAATGATTTGCAATGACCCGTCCCTTCGAGAGGTATGTTATCATCGGTGAGGGATATCATATTACTGTTGAAGATGTGATCAACCAGATGATGGAACTCTTCAACATCCACTATTTTTAGCAAGTGGGCTTCTTCTATAACTCTCAGTAAGACTTTCATATGATCTTCTAAAGAAAAAATCAAGTCCAGTATAGAAATCTGTTATGGAGCTTCTTTTAAGCTTAAAATCACCTTGGCTTCATTGTGTCCCATAGTATAGAGGAATTCTTCAATCTTCTTCATGGGAACTTTCCCCTTTGACTTGATGGTAGGCTTCATCACCCGGTGGGGAAGGTAAAATGGATTCTCTTTCGACACTACAGCAGTTGTATTGGATGTGGATCCTTTAGCCTCTCCATAATTCCGTGGCACTTTTTTGAGGCTGACAATAGGATATTGTGGCCGGAATGACAATATGATTGGCTTTGGAGCAACCACTTTCAAAGGATTTTCAACACCTTTGAGCTGAATTGGTTGTATTGGATGTGATGTGGTAGCCAAATCTTCCTCAGAGGATACAACTGCTATAACATCCTTCCATTTTGTAGGAAATGTGTCCCCACTCTTAAGTAATACAACGTCGTTGTTTGTCATCTATAGGACACCACTATCAATCAGATTCTGAATAAGATAGCAGAGTGCCCAGCATTCCTCAGTGCTGTGACCGCGAGAGTGGGAGTGGTATTGACACACTCCATTAGAATTAAACCATCTTGAGCGTGAGATGATGAAAGGTAACAAAACTGTAATTCTTCCCTCATTGATCTGCATTTGTAATATATTTTCCATTGGTTGGCTTAAATAGGTGAATTCCCTTTTATTGGCGAAGTCCCAACGAGCTTTAGCTTTTGCTCTTTTTGCAATTTTATCCTCCAGGGTTTCACCTTCTGGGGTATATGGTGGAGTGCTTGTAATAAGAGGATGGAGGCTTGCATGCTCCTGAATGAATATTTGACGTGTGACTTGGTGCCGATGAACCACTAGTTCTGCCAATTGGTTAACTTGCTCGTTAAGAGCCTTCATTTTTTGTTCCATCATAAACTGGAACTGTGCATAATCCAATTTGTCAACATTATCCTTGTTGGTTTGGGATGATCCACAAACATTATTGGAGCTCTGTCCACTGCTCCAACTAATAATGTTAACATCGTCTTCCTTGTGTTGAGGGAGAGGGTTGTCTTGCACATGAAGTTAGTCGGGTTTGGTCACCACAATCTCACCATTGTCAATTAAATCCTGGATTTTATTCTTCAGGGCCCAACAATCCTGAGTGTCATGGCCAGGAGCTCCAGTATAGTAAGCGCACTTTCGGCTAGCATTAAAACCCTTTCCACTCGGGTTGGCTGGTGAAAGAAGATGAGTAATTTTCTTCTGAGTTATCAGAAGTTTGATAATGTTCTCGAGTGAGTCCCCTAAGGGTGTGAACACTCGACTGCATTTGACATCTACACCTTTTGGCAATGGCGGGTTTGAAGACTGTGCTTGGAAAGAGGAGTAGTTTCTCCTCTGAATAGGCATGTTCTGACTGCCTTTTTGTCCTTGTAGTATCAAGGAAACATCCTCCTCTTTATTCTTATGGACCCTCCTAGGGTTGTTTTCATAACTTCCAGACTGGATGTGCTCAGCCATAACTTTTAATGCGGTAAGGTCTTGAATCTTCCCAAACTTCAATCCCATCTAAGCTATTTCTCCATGTTTGATCATTTCAGAGAACGGTTTGCCTATGCCAGCTAAGACCCTCTCATAGAAAGGAGCTTCTTGAATTTATATGAAGGTCATCACTAATTCAGAGTTAGTCATAGATGGAATAACTTGAGCAGCAAGGCGCCTCCAACTTTGGGCATACTCCTTGAAAGACGCATTGACTTGTTTCTTGACCTTGGTAATTTGATACCGGTCTGGAGCCATCTGAGTTTGGAAACTGTACTGGCTGAGAAAAGCATTGGCTAGCTCCTCCCAGCTATAAATCTTGGAGTTGTCTAATCTGGTATACCATGCTCTGGCTTCTCCAGTCAGACTTTTCTAAAACAGCTGCATTCCAAGCTTTTCATCCTCAGCATAAGATCTGAGTTCTCCAATGAATACCTTCAAATGTATGTAAGGATCTCCCAATCCATCATACTTTTCAAAATCGGGAGTCTTGAACTTCTCTAGATAATGAACTCCAGGGAATATTCAAAGGTCTGAATATGAAACACTCTCGTGTGCTCCAATCCCTTTGATAAACCGAATGGTCTCCTCCATTTGAAGGACTTTTTTCCTAATATCATCAGTGTCTGGATCTTCTTTGAGATGAGTGATTTCAGGGGTTTTTTTGGTTTTGTCCAACTGAGACTCAGGTACTGGCACTTCTTTATCCGGACCCTAGGTTCCTCCATGTGTAGAGAATTTTGTATGTATGGGTATTTATGGACCTTGAGTGGACTTGTGAAGTTCTTTGAGTAGAAGAACCAACTCTATAATTTAATTTCTTAATCCATCGAACTCCTCACGAGAGACGAGAGTAGGATTAGGCTGACCAGATGTAGCCATGCTTAGCTGTAGGCTTTTTTCCTTTTTGGACTTGGAACGGGTTACCAGACCAATTGCTTCCCTACAAAAAGACTTTTGTAGTTTAGTCTTAGGGAATGTAGAAATTTTACATGCTATGTAATGTGTCTATTTTAGGAGTATTATCCTGCAAAATGGATGTCGGTTGTTTATATGACAAAATGGCATGACAGGTTTTGATATGAAAAGGGAATGCATGTACACATATTCCTTTATACTTTCCATTACATTGAGATTGACATGGAAATGAAATTACATGTAATTGGAATGGGAAGGTATGAAGAGACTTCCCTTCACGTTTGGTTTATCAGAGGCTGACCTATCTTAGGTTACTCTCGCAGCTTTTTGGCATGAAGGTTCCCTGATCATCGCAATTTACTCGACGGGAAATTAATCTGGTCTTTCAACTGGAGCGAATCTGGGTGGTTCCTTTCCTGAGCCTCATTGGAATTACTCTCCCTATGAGTCTAGTAATCAAACATCGACATGATAGCCTCTTGGTAGAGGGACCACACAACATACATTCACATACAACGCGTCTCACCGTATGGAAATGATGACATGTGTGAAGCACTAATATCATAGGCAAATATGGTGTGAAGCACTAAGTGCAGTGAGTAAATGCATTAGTACACATTCATTCAAATGTAAATGCAACATCCACACACAAGAAGATAAAATGTTTTGAAAAGCTTTAAAATAGCGGCTTAAGCCCTCTTACTGGATGTCCCCAGCAGAGTCGCCACCTATCGACGTTGGGATTTTTATTAGTCCCTTTCTGTTCTTGTCTTTTGGTGTTCTCATGTTAGGTGAGATTTGTTTGAAAAAATAAGTTTGAAAAGGTCTGACATTTATATGTCGACAATTGGACTGTAAGAGTCACCAATTGGTATTTTTAAATGGTTGCACCAACTCAACCAAGAAATGGTTTGCACATAGACCTAGTGATGTAACACTGCTTAACTGGTCTATGAAACCGAGATTCATTAGGGTCCGGGGGCTTGATTAAACGGAGGGAGGGTGTTAGGCACCCCCCAACTTTCGTGGTGACACGGTTACCGCCACTTTTTCAATTTAAACTTTTATCTAAATGTGTGTGTGTGTGTGTGTGTAGGTCTATGTGCTATTGTCTCGAAGTAGTGCTATGCCTAATTTGCACCTATATACAAATGGTTTGAATTTTGTATAAAAGTTCAATTTTAATAAGACATAACAATGGTGTTTTGTAAAATAGGTTTTTCAAACCCTTGCGCTCAATAGTAATTGAGGCCTTTGATACTTCCATTTTATTATGTGTTCGATTTGGTTGCCTTTATTATTTTCTAGATGCGAAGCATCTTCGAGAAATTAATGTACATAGCAGTGCCAAAATCCTTGTGGGCATGGGAGCCATCTAAGGATATTCAAACACTGTGAATAATTTACAAGCTGATAGCAGTTGAAAATGTCCACCATGGGAACTAAATCTAGATTCAGGAACTGAATCTGTGATCACATGATTCCTAGGCTCACATGATAAAGACATATGTGCAAAAAGCTGTAAACAGATATATATATATAAAACCTATATATATATAATGAACAATCAACTGCCACGAAGTAAACTCCAGGCAGGACGAGAAATATAAATAAATATATATATAAGCTATAAATGCACCGGATATGTTGATCTAGGCTCAATTGAATTCTATATATATATATATATATATATCAATTGAATGAGCCTGGATATTTATATGAAAGCAATAAAAGCCACAGACCGACGGTCCGTCCATACGCACACAACACTACTCTCAACGTGAATAATTGTGTGTGAATAAAAGCGGAGAAAGGCTTTAAAATATGTGAGGTGCCTTACATGAGTGGGCTGCTAAGAAGACTTCAGATGACTTTAAATGAATGAATACTCGGTTTCCACCGGTAAAATATAGCAAAACACAAGCTCATAGGTGTTTGGAAAGAGAAAGAACTCAGTTTAAGGTGTGTACAAAGTAAAATGGATAGGGCTTCCTCGCCTTTTCTCTCTTGAAAATGGCCACCCCAAGCCCTCTATTTATAGAAGGGGGAGCCGCAGCTGTACCTGCGACAGCTCGGGTTGCCCCGGGCTCCGTGGGCCCCACCGTCTTGAAGTACATGCATGCATGCAACGCGTTGTCCGCTCGAACCTTCATAACTTTCAATCGGGGCATCCGATTGAGGCGTATAATACCTTTCCAGAATGTTGTTGTTGAGAGCTACACAAGACATGGTATAAGAGGTTGTACAAAGCCGGGAAGATGGGTCCATGACCAGATCTTCAGGTCTTCAAATTCTATCTGGTGTGCTCTCTTGTGCAGTAGTCACTTGGGATTTTGAGTTATGGTTCTTATAGGACACTTCTGTATAGAATGTAGGTTGAAATGTTGTTGAGATGACGTGAATGTGGGATCGAGGTGGCAAAATGATGATTTTGCCCTCACCGGGGTTATCTCTGGTTCTGGGCTGATTTAGCAGCCGTTGCTCAGGGTTATCTCTAAGATTGGGCTGCTGTGAGTACTAAAGGTCCTCAGGGTTATCTCTGAGGCATGCCTGACCTCCCGGGGTTATCTCCGGGGTTAGGATTGAGTGCCTCGGGGTTATCTCCGAGGTTGAAGCTGACTTTTGGGGGTTGGAACAAACTTTTCCGGGGTTATCTCCGGAACTGCAACTGCATTCCTCGGGGTTGTCTCCGAGGTTGGAACTAAAAAACCCGGGGTTGTCTCTGAGACTGGAGCAGAGTATCTCGGGGTTATCTCCTAGATGGTAAACTGAGTATCCAGGGGTTATCTCTAGGATTGAGCTGATTTGACCTCCAAGGTTATCTCTAGAAGACGATTCTGCCCTCCTGCAAGGTTAGTAACAAGAATACAGAAATTTTGAGTGTCTACAGTTTGATTACTGGACTTGTCGGAAGACTAATTCCACGAGGCTCAAGAAAGGCACCACCCATATTTGCTCCTATTGAAAGATCGAATTAACTTCCCATCAAGTAAATTACGATGATCTGGGGACCTTCATGCCGAAAAGCAGCGACAGTAGCCTAAGATAGGTCAGCCTCTGATAAACCAAACGTGGAGGGAAGTCTCTTCATACCTTCCCATTTCAATTACTTGTAACTTTAATTACTTGTAATTTCATTTCCAAGTCAATCTCAATATAATGGAAAATATAAAGGATTATGTGAATGTGCATTCCTTTTTCATATCAATACCTGTCATGTTATCCTTTTATCAAAATGACTGACATCCGTTTTTGCATGAGAACCTTAAAACACTCCTAAAAAATGGACTCATTACATAGCATGTAACATTTCCCCATTTTTCCATACTAAACTACATAGTCTTTTTGTAGGGAAACAATTGATCCCGTTACCCGTTCAAAATCCAAAAAGGCACTAAGCCCACTTCCAAACATGTTACAATTGCCCAGCCTGATCCTATTCCTGTTTCCCAAGAAGAGTTCGAAGGATTAAGGAATCAAGTAGCAGAATTGGATGTCTTTCTAAAAGAACAAAGTAAAAACATAAGGGGCTAGACAATGCCTACTCAACCAGAGTTATTCACACCGGGAGCAGTCGGGGTATTGACAAAAAGATTGAAACCCAGATACCTAACCTCGTTCAAATAAAGGAATCAACAAAACTCCTGAAATCAAAAAACTCAGAGATGATCAAGAAACTAGGGATACAAGAAAAAAAGTCCAACAAATGGATGAAACCATTCGGTCAATCAAAGGGACTGGAAACTATGGAAGTGTAACCTATTCAGATCTCTGCATATTCCCAGAGGCTCGATATCCTGAAAAATTCTAAGTCCTAGAGTTTGAAAAGTACAATGGGGTAGGTGATCCTTATACGCACCTGAAAGTATACATCGGCAAGCTAGGGTCTTATGCTGAAGATGAAAGCCTCAAAATGTAGCTTTTCCAAAAGAGTATCACTGGAGAGGCTAAAGCCTGGCATGCCCAACTTACAATGCCAAAATCCACAATTGGGAAGAATTGGCCCACACCTTTCTAAATCAATATAGTTTTCAGTCACAAATGGCACCGGATCGATACCAAGTGACTAAAGTCAAAAAGTAGAGTACTGAGTCTTTTCGAGAATATGCCCAAAAGTGGAGACGTCTGGCAGCACAAGTCATTCCATCAATGACAAAAAGTAAAATGGTGATGACTTTCATAGACATTCAAGAGACGCCTTACTATGAGAGAATCCTAGCAGGCATAGGAAAGCCATTCTCAAAGATGATCAAACACGATGAAATGGTAGAGATGGGCCTGAAGGTAGGCAAGATTAAAGACTTTATTGCCTTGCTAGAAGTCATCGAGCATATATAGATTGGCAAGTATGCGAGCGATCCCAAGAGGGTACCCGATAAAGGAAATGAAGATGTGTCCCTTGTTATATAGGGGCAAGCTAGGAGACCAACTTACAGTCCCCCCCATTTTGAAAAAGTAAGACAATCTGCCATTTCAACAACAAGCTGCATTCAACCAATGCCGGGATAGAAAGAGAAATTTTGAGAGAACAAAAAATTGGTTATTCAGTCCATTGGGCGATTCCCTTGAAAATGTATTGGCGATGTTAATGGATCACAAGAAAATTACCGAACTGGCTCCACCTTTGGAATCAGGGAGCAAAAGATATAATCCAAGCTAGAGATGTGCTTACCACTCAGGGTCTCCAGGACACGATACACAATATTATTGGTCCTTAAAGCATAAAATTCAAAATCTAATCAAAAGTGCAGTATTATGGTCCAACTGTAAGACCCTGAATTTTATGAAATGAAAGTATTCAATTTTATTATAATTATTATATTTATTAAATGGTTAAATTGATAAAAGGTTAAAGTTAAGGGTGATATGTGAAAATTTTTTAAAGTAAGCAAGTTGTCATAAAATAATCGGTGATAAAAGTATAGTAATACACGTGGTTGCATAATAGTACACGGTATTGTACAGTATCTTTAATTATTGATGCTTATGTGAGAAGTCACTCAATTTTATTCAATTATTGTCATAATATGTTATATTATTAAATCAATAATTGAGACAACAAAGTTATTCATATTATTATTTGCAATATTAACAATGTCTAGAAGTTCTGTCAAAGAGAGGTTTGGTCACCTAATTGCGCGCCAATGAGGAGAAATCCTTATCGGAAAGCCCCCTCTTTCCTGGGAATGACCTGGTTGTTAAATATTGTGAGTTATAATATTTATGATGAATAAGTTCGTGTTGATTAAAGATAAAATTGATAATTCCATTGTGTGGGAATTATTTGTGTTAGTGGAAATCGACATTTATTTCGATAATAATTAATGTTTGGAGGTTATATTGACCAATCGGATAATTAATCGGATAAATGAGCAATTAATTGGTATTAATTCACATGCTTATAACTATGTGTTCACATGTGTGTACTATTGATTCACATAATTTACTATTAATTCACATGATTTACTATTAGGGGAGGTGGCGCAAGTTTGATAATACTTGCAGGACTAAATTAAAATTGAAGGAAAAGATGAAGATATTATACTGTAATATTTCGAGCCCCAAAATGTGCAATTATCGAAACTATGTTTTCCTATAAATAGAAGCTCATTCTTCCTTCATTTCTCACCAATTCACTAAGTCTCACAAGAGCAATTATAGAGATAGAAGCTATAGAGAGAGAAGTATATAGAGAGAAAGAAGAAGAAGCAGATCGCTACTTCACTACTCCAAATGTCAAGTCTTCTTGAGGAGGTAAGGGTTATTATTTTTTATATTCAAGAGATATTATTTTTAGTATTCGTATGAATATTATTATCGCTTCAATATTCATTATATTCGCTTAATATTAAGTAAGGAATATTATTTTCATTTAATATTCGTAAGGAATATTATTTTCGTTCAACCGTTGTAAGTAAGGGGTTTCTACCAAGGGCAGTTTCATAATTTTTCCGACCCTCAAAAATTCTATAAAAATTTAAAATAATAACTTGATGAGTTTTTTAGATTGTGTCCAAAAATAGCGATTTTTGGATGTATAGATTAGGAGTTATGAATTTTATGGGAAAATGTTATTTTAAAAGTAAACCCTTATAACTCCTTGTGGTTAACTGCAAAATTGGTGAAATTGTTATTGGGAATACATCTATATAACAAAGAGATATACCTCATAAATTTTAAATTTTTGGACAAAAGTACAATTTTGATAAATGTCTAAATATTCTATAGTTTTAGTCATATGAAAAATAGTAAATGAATTTTAAAAATTCTGAGAAAAATATATGTTCAATATGGGACTATATTATGCTAAATCCA
Source organism: Panax quinquefolius (assembly GCA_020205615.1). Taxonomy (NCBI): domain Eukaryota; kingdom Viridiplantae; phylum Streptophyta; class Magnoliopsida; order Apiales; family Araliaceae; genus Panax; species Panax quinquefolius. The sequence continues at coordinate 99,358,110 of CM035152.1, read as the reverse complement.
AGAAAAGAAAATTTATTTGTACTGATTTGGTATTTTTCATGAAAATGGACTAGTTATGAGTAAATGAATTAAATATGTTATGTGAAGTAAGAAAATTGGAAAATAGGATTTTATGGCTTGAGAATCCTATATAAGGTATATGCAGATTTTTGATGAGAGTTTTGGTTATTGGTTATGAAATCTTATGAGTATGACATTTTAGGATGATTAAATGCATTAGTTAGTAAAGTGTAAACAATTAAAATAAATTATTTATAAGTTTAAGAAATGATTAAAATATTGTGGAAATATTAATAATATTAGATTACGAGATTATTAAGTGATTTATAACATTTGGATTAAGGTGTTATAAATATTGATATGGATTTTATTGTGAAACTTTATCTTTTTGTGCTGGGGTTACTATTCACGTATGCGACACTATTCACGTATACGACACTATTTATGTATATGGCACTATTTGTGTATATGATATTATTTATGTATACGGTACTATGTACGAATACGGAGTACTATTTACGAGTTACTATTTATGAGTTACTATTCACGGGGTACTATTTATCCAAAAAATATATTTCTTTTCTGTCCAAATTATTTTTGATACATGAATATTATTCTTGAATTTTACTCCACAAAGCAGTATCATATTGACAATTTGGATATTTTTAAACTCTGGATAAATTTAAAGTCTTTAATATTTATCCTTGATTTCGTTTGAATAATGCTTATATCATTGTCATTATCCTCATGCTTATATTGTGATGAAAGTTATCTTTGGCTTACGTGCAAAGATGGACTGTTGATTATTGGTTTTATAGTTGTATATCTTTGGCTTACGTGCAAAGATGGACTGTTGATTATTGGTTTTATAGTTGTATATCTTTGGCTTAGTGCAAAGATGGATAGGTGTATGACATGATCATGACTACTGGTGATAATAACAAATATCCTTGGCCCGTAATGCATGGATAATTTGATGATGTGATTGGTAGGATCATGACCATTATTTAACAGTTGAATGTCTTTGGCCGTAGTGCACTGACAGACAATTGATTGGTATTATCATGACCATTGGTTTTATAGTTGAATATCTTTGGCCCGTAGTGGAAAGGTAGACAACTGATTGGTATGATCATTGTTATTACATCTGAATATCTTTAGCCTTTGGGGTACAGATATTGAGTAAACGTTCTATTAAGCCTTTGTGGTAAGGAGAAACTGTTGATTTACATGATTATAAATATGAATTATGGATTTAACTATAATCTTTGGTGGTTCAGTTGAAGACAGGTGATGAAAGTTCTTTTTATCTTGGGTATAATAAAGAACTGTTGTTGAGTATTACAAGAATGAAATATTAACGATGGACTTTTAATCTAGAAGAGATAGTAGACATTATGTTCTACTTGACTCTTCTAATGGATTATTATTCCTATTGCAGCTTAAACTTGATGTTTATTGTAGTTTATCAGTTTAACACTGTTGAAGGCTAAGGATAATTTATTCTGCATTATTTTAGTCATAATATTTCTTACTGGGCTAGTTGAGCTCACCCTTTTCTTTCATTGTTCTCTTCAGGAAATGAGAATATAGCTGGGACGAGTCGAAAAATGGAGTGATGGTCAAGGATAAGTGGCTTTAGTTGTCCTCACTATTTTGTGAAATAGTGTGATAATAATTGTAATGAAGACTCCATTGAGTGTGGATATTGTCTATAAGGAAATATTCTTGTTTAAACTCTCAGCTATATTTTGTCGTATATTTTGCACGACAGATGTATAATTAAGTTTGTAGTTGAGTTCTGTACCATGTATCTGGTGACTCAAGATGGGTGATGTATACCTGTTTTGGGGGCGTCACACCAACGACCTGACCAGCAAAATGTCAACACCAACCTTCCGTTGCAGCATGATACGGAGGGAGTAAACATGATCGGGTCAGGAAGTGCTGAAATGTATCCAAATCGTAGGTACGTACGAAGGATGGAGGAATACACCCAAAGGCACAGAACAAATGTCATAGGATGCGAAAAATCTGAGGAGGGTATATCTGTAATGCAAAAGATAGAGATGATTCAGAATCAAGTAAATCTGCTAGCTAAGCTGATAGTGCGCCTGTGACGCCCCCAAAATAGGTCCAATCCATCCAACCTAATCTGAGTCGCCAAATACATGGTACAGAAAAAAACTACAACTTTATTACTACAATTGTCGTGCAAAATACAACAACACATATACTGTGAGTTTTAATACCAACTGTGACTCATGTCCTAACTATGGACAGCACCTCACAGTGATACCTTACATAAAGGTACAATCTAGAACTGTTTTAGAAATTAAAATCTTTGGGAAGTGCTCAAGGAAACCTTCGTACATAGGAGGCCATGAATCTAAGTTATGATAGATATCATATGTTCAGAGAATTATCCTTGGTTGATCCAATGAACCCTAAAGAAAAACGAGAAGGCTACTATCATGTTCCTTCTAATGGTGAGTCTTCTCTTGACATATAACTATCTCCACCGTCTGCGATTGAACATTATGTTTCAACCCAACTCCAAGATCATATAGGTAGTGCTCGTAGATATACTCAGCAAGTGGATGTGCACAACCCTTTCTTATGATAACACGAGATTGTATGTCATTAGACATCTTGTATGATAGTGGCAAAACACCCTTCCAAAGTTGGGTTCACCTCACCCTATTGTTGTTCACCAAAATCAATTATTAAGTGACGATATAATATCTGATACACACACATCTTAGGTCCTCAATACAATTATATATTGTATGTCATGCCGCTTTTATAATGTGTTGAGAAATTTTGATAGTCTCGGACCACCACACTATTCCCCTCATTATCCCCGCCGACCACCCAAATACACTCTATTATTACCTGAAAAGAATTGTGAAGCAAAAAGGGTGAACACAACTAGCCCAGTAAAGAATATCATAACTAAAGATAATTAAATTATCAATAGCCTTCATCAGTAATAATTCAGAGATATAGAACATATGGTAGATGATAAAACTTTTCAACCATAATTGCAGCGGAACGAGCAATCCATTAGAAGAGTCAAATAGACCATAAAGTCTATTATCTTCTCCATGTTAAAAGTCCACCAACAATGCTTTATCCCTGTAAAATTAATCAACAGATCCTGTTCACAGTCATTAGAATAACTCATAATCATAATTGTAGTTCTAATTATTTCTTCTCATACAAGACAAAGATATTTTTCATCACATGTCTTTACCTGAAACATCAAAGATCATGGTTATACCAATTCATAGTTCCTGTTCATAATCATACTAATAAGTTCATATTTGCACTACAGGCCAAAGATATTCATTAACAGTTCATCTTTGCACTACATGCCAATGATATTTAGCAACATGTCATCTTTGCACTACGGGCCAAAGATATTCAATAACAGGTCATCTTTGCACTACAGGCCAAAGATATTCAATAACAAGTCATCTTTGTACTACACGCCAAAGATATTCATCAACAATTCATCTTTGCACTACAGGCCAAAGATATTCATATTTCAAAGAAATATATAATCATTTCCGAAATTTATATAAACAACAATTATAACCATGTTGATCAATTCACCTTTGCACTTAAGCTAAAAATATTCAATTGTAAATTCAATGGTCATGATCATACCAGTCAACAATTCATCTTTACACTACTGGCCAAAGAGAACCCATAGTCACGATCATACCAATAATCTACCCATCTTTACACTTAAGTCAAAGAGAAATTTCTTTACCAAGATTATAAAAATGTTATATATGATAATAAAAATAATACGATCAACCATTGCATTTAATTTCAAGAGTAATATTCATGAATCAATGATTTCATAACACCTTAATCCAAATGTTATAAATCACTTAATAATCTCATAATCTAATATTATTAATATTACCATAATATTTTAATCATTTCTTAAACTTATAAATAATTTATTTTAATTGTTTACACTTTACTAATTAATGCATTTAATCATACTAAAATGCCAAACTCATAAGATTTCATCACTAATAACCAATAACCTCATCAAAATCAAGACATATACCATATATAGGATTCCCAAGCCATAAAATCCTATTTTTCAATTTTGTTACTTCACATAACATATTTAATTTATTTATTCATAACTAGTCCATTTTCATGAAAAATACCAAATTAGTTCCAAAAATATTTCTTTTTTGGGATTTAGCATAATATAGTCCTATATTGAACATATATTTTTTCTCGAATTTTTAAAATTCATTTACTATTTTTCATATAGCCAAAACTACCAAATATTTAGACATTTATCATAAATTGTACTTTTGTCCAAAAATTCCAAAATTTACAGAATGTACTGATGTTATATAGATGTACTCCCAATAAAATTTCACCAATTTTAGAGTTATCCACAAGGAGTTATAAGCGTTTGCTTTTAAAATAGTCTTTTCTCATAAAATCCATAACTCCTAATCTATATATCCAAAAATCACCATTTTTGGACACAATCAAGAAAACTCATCAAATTATCATTTCTAATTTTTTTAGAATTTTTGAAGGTCCAGAAAAAGGACGAAACTGAAAATCATAATAACCCTTAAAAATCCCTTACCTCAAAAGAGCAGTACTTCTAACCGGAATGTCGGATGAAAAGTCGAAGGAAACTTGCACTGAATAGCAACTCTCCAAGTATCTAAATACTCACAAAAATATGCTCGAGAATATAGAGAGAGAAAACTTCAGTTTCTGGTGTGATTTTCAATTCTAACTTAAGCGCCTATTTATAGGAAAATGCTAGAATGCCAAAGGAGATTAAAATAATAAAATAATATTATTTAATTTTTTCTTCTCGCCTATATACTCTTTTAAATCAAAGCAACAACCTTGAACAAAATTCAAAGACATGTTTTTTTTTCCTACACCAACCAAAGTGGGTCGCACCCAAATTTAATAAAAATCATTTTATTTTCCAAAACTTCAGTAATTCATAGAAAATAGCCCGTTTATCAGAAAGATACGAATTTTATGTCCATTCCACACGAAATCAAATTCTCTACAACTTTGTAGCTTTTAGTTTTTCCAAATTCCAAACAGAAAATATCCAAAATCCACAAACGGGTGATTTTTAATACCGTTTCAACACCTTTTAAAATTCATAACAAATCATGCGTTAATTTTCAACGGTTCAAAATTTGTGGACATATACTCAACTCATATATGTATAACATATCCAAAAATCACAAATGATCCAACTATTTGGATTAAAATTAAAACTCACGCAATAAAGCTTTAAGAACACCGATTTGAGTTTTAATACCTCCAATCCGACAAAAATACTCGATAAAACACCTCAACAATAATTCCTTTCATTTATAACCACATAAATAAATCCATCATTTATATCCACATCAAATAAATATTTTCTTATCATATAAATTAATAATTAATTATTCACAAATAATATTACGAAATCACAATTATGACAACCAAAGCGCTCCTCCGTGAAAGAGGGGCTTTCAAATAAGGATTTCTCCTTCTTTGGTGCGTAATTAGGTGACCAAACCTCTCCTTAGATGAAACTTTCTAGACATTGCCAATAATGCTATCTAATAATATTATTCAAATAATATGAATTATTGATCCGATAATGGGAAATATTGTGCGTGACAAATTATTAAAACAACAATAATATTAAATATCAATGCAACAATTATTGAATCAATAAAATAAAATATTGAATAATAATTATCGTAATAATTATTAAGTAGTGCCTTCTTACGTAAGAATCAATAATTCAAAAATATTGTGTAATACCGTAAAGCTTTATCTATGCAACCACGCCAGCGTATTATCGAATTTTAACCACCGCGTATTCCAACGGTGTTAATTCAGAATAACTACTGCCCGTTATTTATAAAAACTCAAACTTGTCATTTTCTTCATCCGACGCTTATTCTATTATGGGGCCCATAAATGATCGCTACTGCATCATAATAATATTCCCCAACAACAAGAATATTCCACGATCAAACGAATATTCCCCGATGTAAAATGAGTATTTTATAACCACTTGCGTATTTTGAAAATTTTACATATATCACCCTTAACTTTAAACTTTTATCAATTTAACCATTTACTGAATAATAATTATAAGAAAAATTGAATACTTTTATTTCATAAAATCCGGGGTCTTACAATCTCCCCTCCTTATAAAATTTCGTCCCCAAAATTTACGTACCTGGTATTTCAAAGAGTTGAGAATACCTTGCTTTCATTTAAGATTCCATCTTCCTTGTCATCATGATTTCTCCATTGCTCATCTCCTGTATTTTAGATATCATTCTAGAATACAACTTCAAAACAAGGGTTAATTGAACAAATTAACATATCACAAAATATCCCGATAGTATGACTGACCAACAAATAAGCTTAGGTAGGACACACTAGCGAAGGATTTACTCATCTCTCCCCTCCTAGTTCTATTCCCCGATCTCCGCCAAAGATCATATCCCTAAGCTCTGATACCAACTGTGACGCCCCCAAAATAGGTCCAATCCATCCAACCTATTCTAAGTCGCCAAATATATGGTAAAGAAAACAACTACAACTTTATTATTACAATTATCGTGCAAAATATAACAACACATATACTGTGAGTTTTAATACCAACTGTGACTCATGTCCCAACTATGGACAACACCTCACAGTGATACCTTATATAAAGGTACAATCTAGAATCGTTTTAGAAATTAAAATCTTTGGGAAGTGCTCAAGAAAACCTTCGTATATAGGAGGCCATGAATCTAAGTTATGATAGATATCATATGTCCAGAGAATTATCCTTGGTTGATCCAATAGACCCCAAAAGAAAAATGAGAAGATTACTATCATGTTCCTTCCAATGGTGAGTCTTCTCTTGACATATAACTATCTCCACCGTCTCGCTATTGAACATTATGTTTCAACCCAACTCCAAGATCATATAGGTAGTTCTCAGATATACTCAAAGAAGTGGATGTGCACAACCCTTTCTTATGATAACACGAGATCAGATGTCATTAAACATCTTGTATGATAGTGGCAAAATACCTTTCCAAAGTTGGGTTCACCTCACCCTATTGTTGTTCACCAAAAATCAATTATTAAGTGACGATAATATACGACACACACATCTTAGGTCCTCAATACAATTATATATTGTATGTCATGCCGTTTTATAATGTGTTAAGAAACTTTGATAGTCTCGGACCACCACACAATTCCCCTGTTATCCACGCTTGACCCAGCTACACTCCTATTACCTGAAAGGAATTGTGAAGCAAAAAGGATGAGCACAACTAGCCCAGTAAAGAATATCACAACTAAAGATAATTAAATTATCAATAGCCTTCATCAGTAATAATTCAGAGATTTAGAACATATGGTAGATGATAAAACTTTTCAACCATAGTTGCAGCGGAACAAGCAATCCAATAGAAGAGTCAAATAGACCATAATGTCTATTATCTTCTCCATGTTAAAATTCCATCAACAATGCTTTAACCTCTATAAAATTAATCAATGAGATCCTGTTTTCACAATCATGTGAATAACTCATAATCATAATTATAGTTCTAATTTTTTCTTCTCATCCAAGACGAAGATATTTTTCATCACATGTCTTTACCTGAAACATCAACGATCATGGTTATAGCAATTCACAGTTCCTGTTCATAATCATACTAATTAGTTCATATTTGCACTACGGGCCAAAGATATTCATTAACAGTTCATCTTTGCACTACATGCCAATGATATTCAGCAACATGTCATCTTTGCACTACGGGCCAAAGATATTCAATAACAGGTCATCTTTGCACTACAGGCCAAAGATATTCAACAACAAGTCATCTTTGTACTACACGCCAAAGATATTCATCAACAATTCATCTTTGCACTACAGGCCAAAGATATTAATATCTCAAAGAAATATATAATCATTTCCAAAATTTATATAAACAACAATTATAACCATGTTGATCAATTCACCTTTGCACTTAAGCTAAAAATATTCAATTGTAAATTCAATGGTCATGATCATACCAGTCAACAATTCATCTTTACACTACTGGCCAAAGAGAACCCATAGTTACGATCATACCAATAATCTACCCGTCTTTACACTTAAGTCAAAGAGAAATTTCTTTACCAGGATTATAAAAATGTTATATATGATAATAAAAACAATACGATCAACCATTGCATTTAATTTCAAGAGTAATATTCATGAATCAATGATTTCATAACACCTTAATCCAAATGTTATAAATCACTTAATAATCTCATAATCTAATATTATTAATATTACCACAATATTTTAATCATTTCTTAAACTTATAAACAATTTATTTTAATTATTTACACTTTACTAATTAATGCATTTAATCATACTAAAATGCCAAACTCATAAGATTTCATCACCAATAACCAATAACCTCATCAAAAATCTGCATATACCATATATAAGCCATAAAATCCTATTTTTCAATTTTCTTACTTCACATAACATATTTAATTTATTTATTCATAACTAGTCCATTTTCATGAAAAATACCAAATTAGTTCCAAAAATATTTCTTTTCTGGGATTTAGCATAATATAGTCGCATATTGAACATATATTTTTCTCAGAATTTTTAAAATTCATTTAATATTTTTCATATGGCCAAAACTGCCAAATATTTAGACATTTATCATAAATTGTACTTTTGTCCAAAAATTCCGAAATTTACAGAATGTACTGATGTTATATAGATGTACTCCCAATAAAAATTTCACCAATTTTGGAGTTATCCACAAGGAGTTATAAGCGTTTCCTTTTAAAATAGTCTTTTCTCATAAAATCCATAACTCCTAATCTATATATCCAAAAATCACCATTTTTGGACACAATCAAGAAAACTCATCAAATTATCATTTCAAATTTTTCTAGATTTTTTGAAGGTCTAGAAAAAGTACAAAACTGAAAAACATAATAACCCTTAAAAATCCCTTACCTCAAAATAGCAGTACTTCTGACCAGAATGTCGGATGAAAAGCCGAAGGAAACTTGCACTGAATAGCAATTCTCCAAGTATCTAAATACTCACAAAAATATACTCGAGAATATAGAGAGAGAAAACTTCAGTTTCTGGTGTGATTTTCAATTTAACTTAAGCGCCTATTTATAGGAAAATGCTAGAACGCCAAAGGAGATTAAAATAATAAAATAATATTATTTAATTTTTCCTCTTCTCTTCTATCTCTTTGAAAATCTGAAAGCAGCCAACCTTGAACAAAATTCAAAGACATGTTTTTTTTTCTACACCAACCAAAGTGGGTCGCACCCAAATTTAATAAAAATCATTTTAGTTTCTGAAACTTCAGTAATTCATAGAAAATAGCCCGTATATCAGAAAAATACAAATTTTATGTCCATTCCACACGAAATCGAATTCTCTACAACTTTGTAGCTTTAAGTTTTTCTAAATTCCAAACAGAAAATATCCAAAATCCACAAACGGATGATTTTTAATACCATTTCAACACCTTTTAAAATTCATAACAAATCATGCGTTAATTTTCAATGGTTCAAAATTTGTGGACATATACTCAACTCATATATGTATAACATATCCAAAAATCAGAATGATCCAACGGTCGGATTAAAATTACAATTCACGCAATAAAGCTTTAAGAACACCGATTTGAGTTTTTAATACCTCCAATCCGACAAAATACTGATAAAACACCTCAACATTAATAGCTTCATTTATAATCACATAAATAAATCCATCATTTATATCAACATCAAATAAATATTTCCTTATCATATAAATTAATAATTAAATATTCACAAATAATATTACAGAATCACAATTATGACAACCAGGCAGTTCCCAGGAAAGAGGGGGTTTTCCAATAAGGATTTCTCCTTATTGGTGCGTAATTAGGTGACCAAACCTCTCCTTAGACAGAACTTTCTAGACATTGCCAATAATGCTATCTAATAATATTATTCAAATAATATGAATTATTGATCTGATAATGGGAAATATTGTGCAGTGACAATTATTGAAACAACAATAATATTAAATATCAATGTAACAATTATTGAATCAATAAAATAAAATATTGAACAGTAACTACTGTAACAATTATTGAGTAGTGCCTTCTTACGTAAGGATCAATAATTCAAAAATACTGTGCAATACCATGTGCTACTGTACAACCACACATATTACTATATTTTTCATCCACCGGGTATTCCAACAGTGTTAATGATAACAACTACGCCGTTATTTATAAAAACTCAAACTTGTCGTTTTCTTCATCCGATAGCTTATTCATTATGGGGCCCATAAATGATCATGTACTGTCATATTTAATATTCCCCTCGACAACAAGAATATTCCATGACCAAACGAATATTCCCTAACAAAAATGAGTATTTTATAACCACTTGCGTATTTTGAAAATTTTACATATATCACCCTTAACTTTAAACTTTTATCAATTTAACCATTTACTGAATAATAATTATAAGAAAAATTGAATACTTTTATTTCATAAAATTCGGGGTCTTACAGCGCCAACATCAGGATACAAGGTAGTTTTTAACTTAACTATCAGAAAGCCAAGAGAAAAATGAGGTTGACGATACTGCAAGCCCATATCTCTCCAAAATGAGCCAGCTAAATGAAGAAGATCAAAGCATCCTGAAAGGGAAAGAAAAAGGGGATGATAAAATTGCTAGAAGATCTAGCCAAATGAAAATGTTAGGTTTGTAATATTCAAGAAATGCAATCAAATCTAGGATCTCATTAAAAATGGAGAGCTTAAGATAGAATTCCCAACGTGTAAAAATCGCTAGTTTTAAAATTTTACAAACCATATACCCGATCACCCTTTATGCACAATTATTAATTAAACGAAAATCCCAAAAAGAATCCTCAAATCATACCCTCAAGATCGAGCTTTTAGAACCAAATCGTTATGCGACAAGTTCACCTCCAAATCACCCTTTCGCTCAACTTAAATCCACCGGATCGAGCTTGGTTCCTTCCTTCGATCAACGCTTAGCCACCCAAGTGTTCGGCCTCTAGAGGTTAGCCACCCATCCACCAAGGAAGAAGAAGAAGAAAATTCAAGAAGAAGGGTGGTTGGCTAAACCCTAGTTTTTCTATCTCTATAGAAAAGGTGTACTCTCCAACAATTGAATTATGTCGTATGTTGAAAAAAGTCAATTACAACCATTCACCCATAATAAGACTCTCTTATTTATAGATGTGGGCAACCCATCTTAACAATTAAGGAATTGAGTTTTATTTAATTAATTAAATTTTTTTAATTAATTAAGCTCCCTAATCTTATTAGGGATAATTAATTAAACTCCTTTAACTAATTTTCCTCCTAATCCTATTAGGAATAAATGAGAGTACTTATATTAAATTAATTCCTAAACTCTTTTAGAAATTAAATAATAATAATTGTAATAATATTAATAAGACTCCTCTTATTAATTTATATTTAATATTTCTAAAATATTAAATAATAATATTAAGCTATTTAATTTATTCTATCACCATAGATTAAATTAAATATACTTAACATATTATTACGATTATGCCATTAACTTCTTAAATAATTATTCTTCCTTTTATGGTGTGACCCTTTAGGTTCTCCATATTAAACCTATTTGTGAATAAATCAATTAGAATAATTTAATCTTATTTAAATAAATAAATTAAATAATTAATTTATTTAAATAAATAATATTTATTCTACAATAGGATAAGCCTCCCTAAATGATCAACGACTTTCCGATAATATAGATTTCAACATTAATCATTAAAGAACCTTTGAGTAAATAGTTACCGTACAATTCAATCCTTCCACCATACAATGTCCCAATTAAATATAAGACATGGAATTACTGTCAAGTCTTATTTTATTTAATTATATGTATTTCGATCCTTAAATGCACAACTCCAAATAATGCAAATTAGAAACTTCTTTCTAATTTCATTCTGCCTTGGCCAAGGACTACTGGGTTGTCATTTATCGAATCACATAGACATTTCTCTTTTTTTATTGAAGTGGTAGATTCTTTATTGATCATACATTATCTCCATGTACAACTTATTATACCCAAGCATACCCTTTGATATACCCTAAGGGTCTTAAGGAATAAGTCAAAGTATAACTCATCATACACAAGATACTATGATGATCTCAAGTCCAAGGATTACTTGTACTACTATCACTACAGAATTCCTATCGACAGCAAATAAAACTCCATTAGGTATTCCTTAGCGAGCCAATGCTCAAAGGAACTTATTCTCTAATAAGCACCTACATACTTGCTTTTAGTGTTCTCCACACAAATGATCATGAGATCAATCATCCTCATCCAATGAAAGCAAGCGACGTATGTACCAATCTATCCGGATTCACTAATCCCCAATTTAGTAATCCAACGATTGGGAACTATTTTAGTTTTAAGCTTTCTAAGAATTTAGATCTCATTAGAATGATCATCATCATTATTCTAAAAGCATTGCTTAAAACTATGGGTTTATCACATATTATAAAACAAAGATCATGTAGATAATTAAAAGCCTTTAATAAATTAATACTTTTTATTAATAAATGAATAAGATTGTTACAAAGTATATGCTTTATCATCAAACATGATCGGGCTTGTGTGCATACTACTTTCAATCTCCCACTTGCACTAAAGCCAATCGCCATGGTATCTCATACTCTTCTTCTCTAAGTGACGATTATCCCGCCGTTGGATAAGCTTTTAGTTAATGGATATGTAATGTTGTTCATGAGAGTCCACTATCTCTATAGTGATTTCCCATCTTTCAATGATTCTAATAATCAAATGAAAGTGCCACAACACATGTTTAGATCCAAGATGAGACTTAGAACTATTCCTAGTTCTCAGAATGAACTTTTAATCCAAACAATCAACTTCATACCTTCATTTATAGCTATATACTTTGTCTTTATCACTAAACCAAAGAACTCTTTTCATTGCTTTGAAACCTTTCCAATTCACTCGCACCACCGCTCAAGATAACGCTTTACCTTAAAGTGATTTTTCTCATCATCTTGTCTCTGTCTCAAAAAACTTGAGTCTCATAAGCCCTCTAGTTTTAATTTAGACCCACCATGAATATGATCACATCCTTAGTGCCTTGCTAAGCACTTTAAGATGTTTTTCACCGACTCATAGTGAACTTCTCCATAATACGACCGATCAACATCGTGTCTCGTGATATTTCATTGCATACATGATTGTCACTCATGCGACCTCTCTTTTCGTGAGTCTGTGGGGACTATTAAGAGAGATACACTCCATAGCTCATCGCCATGAGACATCTCTTGAGTTTGCCATGCTAAACGACTTTAGCATCAAATGAATATACGCTCCTCGGGTTAAGTCGAGCATCCTCTTAAATCTATCTATATAGATTTTATCCCCAATTAAGATACTCTTCCCAAATCATTCATGGAGGAATGTTTAGACAACTTTATCTTTACCGATTGTAGCATTGGTATGTCATTCCTCATCCGTAGTATATCAACATATAATACTAGGAATGTCACGATGTTCCCCCAATCGACCCTTTTTGTACACACTAGGTTCATTCTTATTTTTGATAAAATCAAACTCTTTTGATTTCTCATCAAAACGAATGTTCCATATTTGAGAAACTTGCTTCAATCCATTTCTCTCGAGTGTCTATAACACTTACCTCATCGTATGTAATCGGATCATCATCTTCTATGATGTGTACCATCATCATCATCTATGATGAATCCATACCTCCTAGTATCTTCTTGTACTATTCCGTATTTACGATTCTTTGCCAGGGTATAATAGGTCTATCTACAGTGTTCCTCTTATTCGACTTATAGTATTTTGTGGTTCTTGAACTCTTCAAGATCTATTATCCTCCCACTAGCCCCTTTTAATGATAAACACCTTTATCTTAGAAGGCAAGCGTGTTTCAGAACAAACACCTTTTTTGCTAAGTAGAATTATAGAACATATACCCTAAACTTACTTTAGGATGTCCCACAAATCGACACTTGTCAAATCTTGTCCCAAGCTTATCCTTTGAAACCTTTTCACATAAGTTGACAACCCCTTATCTTAACATACTTAAGATTAGAATCCTCCCCGTCCATAACTTTTATGGAGTCTTCAATGGATTTTGAGGTTACCTTTTCGTAGATATGCAAATGCACATTTCTAGGACATGATCCTGTAAGGATACCGAATGCTCAGAAAATCATTATGGACCGCACTATGTCCAACAAGGTACGATTTTTCATTCGTATACATCAATCAATTATTATTAGTATCAAGATGTGTCCATTATGAGAAAACCATTTGAGATGATCTAGAAACTTATCAAGACAAGTATTTATTCCTTGATCTAATCAAAGAATCTTAATACTTTGCCAATTTGTTTCACTTTTCAAATTCTTTGAACCTTTCAAATAATTCACACTTGTATTTTCAAGAAATACACACATTCAACTCTTTGAATGATCATCTCCTTTTCTTATACTAATTTGTTCAATATGCAAAATTATTTTCATGTAAGTCAAGTATACAAAATTTATTAAGTAATATTCCAGCTTCTATACAAAACATTATTATTATAAATAACAAACAATTGTTCTTAAATATAATACCAAAGATTTCATCATCCAACAATAAAATGGAAATAATGTTTTAACAAGAACTCGAATACAATAACAACTTATCGACTTAATAGATTTGCCAGTAGGCATTGCTAAACTATAAGTTTCTATGGCTAATGTAAAGCAACCTTTGCTTCATTTCCCACACATAGATTACTTATATTTGTTTAGCTTTCTACTTTTGTTTGGTCCTTTCATAAATCTATATTTATGATAACCAAAGCTCAGATCCAATACCCAAGTAGAACCTCGACTTAAAGAAAATTTATTTCAATCATGAACAAAATTGTATTTGTAACCAAAACTTCACTAAGCTTCTTTTCGTTAGCCTCTCGCAAGATGCTTCTCGCAGCTTTCTTTCCAAAGGTCCATGCTTATTGCAAAGGGAAGCAAACTCCTTTGCTATCCGTGACGCTTTTGTTCTTATTATCCTTTGTTTACGCCTTTCTATTTACCTTCTTTGAATCGCTCTTCTTTTCGTAAGATCCTTTGGCCCCTACCAAGAAGACTTTATCTTTCTTGGTTGAAAGTGACTCTCAACATTTTTCAACATGTTAAGCAAATCAACAGGTCGATATCTAGCTTGTTCATATGAAAAATTCACAACAATTGTGAAAGGAGTCCTGAGTGAGTGCAAGATCAAATTTTGCTCAACTCTCCATCCATGACAAAACCAGTTGTCCTAATTGATCAATCAAATTGATTATGTTAAGAACTTTTTGTCTCAGATTATAGTGCCATCGGCCATTCTAGATCTAAGAGCTCCTTAGATATCTCGATATCTATCACCCCATTTTCCTCACCATCAACTACTTGATGTGCGAATATATAGTAGAGCATCCATAGTTTCATGTCGACGTCAAGCTCATTACTCATGGATGCGAGCATGATGCATCGAGCCAATCAGGCATCATCTTGCCACTTTCTAAAAGTAGCAATCTCTTCCTCGAGGCATTGTCTCGCAACCATTGCAGGATAGGCGATTATGACATATAAGATAGCTTTTCAAATGCATGAGAACTATTCTCAAATTCCTTAACCAATCCGCTTAATTTGGTCCGTTAATTTAGCATCTAATATGCTTCGCAAAGGATAGTAATTTAGACATTGTAAAATTTCAGAAAATGAATTTGTAATTAACAACATTTTAACATACATTCTTTTTATTAATTACCAAAATAATTTAGGTCTTGTTTTTTAATTGGTATCTCCCACTATTTTCTTCAAAACTATATTACCTCACTTATATAGTTCGGCAAAAAATCTAATTAAAGATTTGCTAGTGAGAATAAGGATCCCATTTCAAATGTATATAGCCTTGTGGTGACACAACAAACTATATATATAAATAAATAGGTAGACAACTTTTGTCAATTACATCAACTATGCAACTCCTTTTCAGATTTTTGCCTCTTAGATTATTTTGATCAGTGGTGGCACATCCGAATCAAAATTATCCAAGTTAAGTCCAACCTAGCACTCCATATATTCAAAAAAAAAATATCATCCTTGTGGTGACAACAAAAACAATATTGTTCAATTTTCTTTATAAGCATCAAATGTGATAAATTAACATCTTAAATACTTAATACTTGCCTTTATGGTGACACAACAAACTCATATTAAATATTTAATACTCTATTAATTTTATCATGCTAGAAGGCTTACGCTCGATATTCCAAATATCTTTGAACGCTTAGGACTTAATATAAAAAAATTGAGGGTTTGTTATTAATTTGTCTCATCTTGTTTAGCGCATTATTTATATATATATATATAAATACGCCATATATATTAATGAACATGCAAGCATGTTTGCATAATATATAATATATATATAGTATAGCATGCATATATAGAATACTATATTCTACCCGGATTGATTATGGACTTTATATTCTAGTTTGTTCACTAGAGCCACCAAGTGAACCAAAAGGTCAAACCCTAGGGGTGCAAGAAATAATATTTAAATATAACTATTACATTTAAACCCTGCTCCATTACAAATGGGTCTTCAAGCGCCTCGCTTCCTCTAGATCTCCAATTCTTCAAAATTAATTCTAACTATTCCTATTACAAAACTATTTAAAATAAATAGAAACCTTGATCGCAGCCAAAGGGAAGTACATAGAGGGAGATAGAATTTACATTAAAAAAAAATTAGAGAAGACGAGGTACGCAGAATTCCATTTAATAAAACCCATACATTCACGCATCCAACTAAAATAAAATCCAATCACATCGTCAATAGTCCATAATCAATCCCATTTATTATCATACACATCACCATATGCATCAATAAATAACATTCATCTCATGAATAATAAACATTTAATATATATATATATGATATCATTTAATGGGCAAATTTAGTTAGTATAAAATCTATTTTCAAATCAAAATAAACTCCTTTATTTTAATCCAAATTTAAATCAAAATAAAACTATTTTATTTTAATTTATCCAATTTTGAATTTGAATAAAATAAACTATTTTATTTTAATCAAAATTTTAATCAAAATAAACTCCTTTATTTTAATTAATTATGGAATCCAATTCCATGTAAAAAAAAATTAAAATAAACTTTAATTAATTATTTTAATTAATTATGAATCCAATTCCATATAAAAAAAAAATTTATTAAAGGAAACACGGATATCTTTTCCTATTCACAAATAAACTCCTTTATTTTGAATAATATGAAATCTTATTTCATATCTAAATAAACTCCTTTATTTAAGGAAATATGGATTTTTTTTCCTATTCACAAATAAACTCTTTTTATTTTGAATAATATGAAATCTATATTTCATATCTAAATAAACTCCTTTATTTAAGGAAATTATAGAATCCAATTTCAACTCCAATTAGTTATCATGGAATCCAATTCCAACTCTAATTAGTTAGCATGAAATCTAATTTTAAAAATAAAATAAATCTTTTATTTTAATATTAAAATAAACCTTTTATTTTAAGATTAAAATAAACCTTTTATTTTAATTATAAAATTATTAAAATTAAAATAAAACTTTATATTTTAATATTAAAATAAACCTTTATATAAAATTAAATAAATATATATATATATATATATATATATATATAATATTATTATAATATATATATATATATATATATATATATATATATAACATATATATATATATATATATATATATATATATATATATATATATATATATATATATATATATATATATATATATATATATATATATATATATATAAAAGCATGCATTATGCATAATATATATCATAATCTCGCACCTTTTTTTTTTTTTATATCATATATATATATATTTTTAAAAAATTAAAAAAAATAATACATTCCTCATATCATAAGAATCTCCATCGATTAATAAAATCTCCTTAGTATGCTCCAAATAAATCATGAATCATTTTTTTTTTTTTTTTTTTTAATTAAATTTTATACAATAAAAAATATATGCCCAATTAAATTGTTCTAAACACATATCAATATACATATCAAATTAAAACAATTAATAATTCGCAAAAGGTTTGGCTCGATGCCACCGTTAGGTTTGTAATATTCAAGAACGCAATCAAATTGCAAAATTAAGCTAAACGTGTAAAATCGTAGTTTAAAAATTTTACAAACCATATACCCGATCACCCTTTATGCATAATTATTAATTAAACGAAAAGATAAAGAATAAAATCATACCCTCAAGATCGAGCTTCCTCGTGTACAAGTTCACCTCCAAATCCTTTTCGCTCAACTTGAATCCACCGGTTTGGTTCCTTCCTTCGATCAACGTTAGCCACCCAAATGTTTGGCCTCTAGAGGTGATCCACCAAGGAAGAATAAAATTCAAGAAGAAGGGTGGTTGGCTAAAACCCTAGTTTTTCTATCTCTATAGAAAAAGAGCGTACTCTCCAACAATTGGAATTATGTCGTATGTTGAAAAAGTCAACAACCCCATTCACCCATAATAAGACTCTCTTATTTATAGATGTGGGCAACCCATCTTAACAATTAAGGAATTGAGTTTTATTTAATTAATTAAATTTTTTTAATTAATTAAGCTCCCTAATCTTATTAGGGATAATTAATTAAACTCCTTTAACTAATTTTCCTCCCTAATCCTATTAGGAATAAATGAGAGTACTTATATTAAATTAATTCCTAAACTCTTTTAGAAATTAAAATAATAATAATTGTAATAATATTAATAAGACTCTCTTATTAATTTATATTTAATATTTCTAAAATATTAAATAATAATATTAAGCTATTTAATTTATTCTATCACCATAGATTAAATTAAATATACTTAACATATTATTACGATTATGCCATTAACTTCTTAAATAATTATTCTTCCTTTTATGGTGTGTGACCCTTTAGGTTCTCCATATTAAACCTATTGTGAATAAATCAATTAGAAAATTCTAATCTTATTTAAATAAATAAATTAAATAATTAATTTATTTAAATAAATAATATTTATTCTACAATAGTGATAAGCCTCCCCCAATGATCAACGACTTTCCGTATAATATAGATTTCAACATTAATCATTAAAGAACCTTTTGAGTAAATAGTTACCGCATAATTCAATCCTTCCACCATACAATGTCCCAATTAAATATAAGACATGGAATTATCACAAGTCTTATTTTATTTAATTATATGTATTTCGATCCTTAAATGCACAACTCAAATAATGCAAATTAGAAACTCCTTTCTAATTTCATTCTCGCTTTAACCAAGGACTACCGGGTTGTCATTTATCGAATCACATAGACATTTCTCTTCTTTTATTAGAAGTGGTAGATTCTTTATCGATCATACATTATCTCCATGTATAACTTATTATACCCAAGCATACCCTTTGATATACCCTAAGGGTCTTAAGGAATAAGTCAAAGTATAACTCATCATACACAAGATACTATGATGATCTCAAGTCCAAGGATTACTTGTACTACTATCACTACAGAATTCCTATTAACAGCAAATAAAACTCCATTAGGTATTCCTTAGCGAGCCAATGCTCAAAGGAATTTATTTCTTCTAATAAGCACCTACATACTTGCTTTAGTGTCCACATAATGATCGCTTTCAATCATCCTCATCCAATGAAATGATCACGAGATCAATCATCCTCATCCAATGAATTTAGCAAGATTAAACGATTTTAGTTTTAAGCTTTCAATCTATCCATTAGAATGATCATCATCAATCCCCAATTTAGTAATCCAATTATAAAACGATTGGGATACTATTTTTAGTTTTAAGCTTTCTAAGAATTTAGATCTCATTAGAATGATCATCATCATTATTCTAAAAGCATTGCTTAAAATCTATAATGGGTTTATCACATATTATAAAATTGCATCATGTAGATAATTAAAAGCCTTTAATAAATTAATACTTTTTATTAATAAATGAATAAGAATTCAAGTTACAAAGTATATGCTTTTATCAATACACAATTCATAACTCATCCCAATATATAACATTATTATCATATAACCACTTCTATTGGACTATTACCAATCTAGATCGCATACATAAACTTAAAGTTCGGGATCTGTTGGGGCTTTATAAATTTTTCTCAGTATTCGTAAGACCCCAAATCGGGTCCCCAAATTCGCGGATTTATAAATCATTAATGTTTTATCATGATATAGCATAAATGGTTTATCTCATAAACTTTACACACTATTCCCAAATAAGTATATGTTTATTTGAGGATATATCATTATTATCAGAATTTGAATAATTAGCTTAACTATAATTCAACAATATAGTTGTGAAATTATTAAGCACGTAAATCTGCAATGTTTTATAATGAAGAACATTTATCATATGTTTGCCAACATATCAATTATATCTCGATTGACCGAATAATTAGCTAGTAAATGAATATGATCAATTAGCTTTTCATATCGAAGAACATTAATACATGCAATTATATACGTACAGAATGTATAATTTAATAATTCTTAGATAATTTAATAATCTTAATATGAATGATTAATGATTAACCATAAGTATATTTGGAATAAACAACTCAAAGTTGAGTTAAGGAAAACTTGCACAATAATTAGGAGTTCAAGTTTAGGAACTTGCCTGTTCGGTCGATTACTATTATGCAATTTATTAAGCTTTGTCTGAAGACCTAATATATAAATAATAGTGATATACAAATTAGAATAATATCATCACAGTATTTAAAATAACCTAAACACATTATCACATAATCCTATCCGTCTATAGCACACATAAGACTTAACCTCAAGTCAAACTTTTACAATTCGAAATCGAAGTCCTAAGATAATTTCGACATCCCAACTACTTAATCAGACAATTAACGAGTTTAAGTTCAATTAAACTCTGCCTAAACACTTAACTTAGATAATTTATTATCAGTCAAAATATTTTTCATAAGCTCATGAAAATTTTCAGATAATTATTATCATTTATCATGATTTTTCAATCATTAATATCGTATTTATATTATATAAATACCACATTATTCTATTATCATTAATATTTATTTAATATTAAATATTAATGAAAATCATAACATAATATTATAATATATTTATAATATATCAAAGTAATTTTAATACCTTCAAATCACATTTATATGATTTTTAAACCTTTAAATCCATTATCCAATAATTGACATTATTATTAAAATATTAATATTTTCATGAAAAATATCAAAAGTTATATTTTATAACTCAAAATATTTTTCTAACCCTTAAATTATTTTTATATGATTTTTAAAATATTAATTCCATTTTTCTATAATTTATTTAATATATTCATTAAATAAATTAATTACCATTAATAATAAATTAATAATGAAATTCATCGCAAAATATCAAAAGTTATTAAAAATATCTTAAAATATTTTCTAACACCATAATATAATTTTTTTATGATTTTTCAAGTATTAAAATCATTTTTAAATAATTTATTTAATATTATAATTAAATAAATTAAATACCATTTATATTCCAAAAATATTAAATATTTATGAAATATACTCTAAATAATTCAAAACTAATTTTCGAACTTTAAAATAATTGTTAGGAATTTATTTTGAATTTTTAATAATTAAAAACTATTTTTATCTATTTATTAATTAAAATAATTAATTTTCTAAAATTATATGTCGCTAAAGGGCCCTATAGCGACAGAGCCGTCGCTATAGGTGTTCTTGAGCATTTTCCAGAATTCTTATCAGTGTTAAAGGTACCTAGTTTGACTGGTTTTAAATTAGCGTTCTTGTTGATTTTTGGGTTTGCTAAGACATTGATATTGTAGTATTTATGTAATACTACAAGTATATGTCATCATCTAAGTCATTAAGCATCACAGTTGCAAGATCCAAGCTTGCAAAGTTGTTGTTAGAGGCTTGCTGGGTTTTCTGGGTTAGTGACCACTTTGTGGCTCGAATTTCTCTAGGTTCTGTTCACCTGTTAAGTGTTTTCTTGGTCTATATATGTTTTCCTCATGACAAGGAACAACTACCTAACACTAAATTAGTCAAATAACATCACAGGTGAGAGATTAAGGCCGTTCAAAGTGATGTCAGGAGCTGTTCTTGATGATTTCTGGGTTTTCCAGATTTCGTCCATGCAGTTTGTAACGCCCCCAAAATAGGTCCATTCCATCCAACCCATTCTGAGTCGCCAAATATATGGTACGGAAAACAAGTACAACTTTATTACAACAATTGTCGTGCAAAATACAACAACACATATGCTGTGAGTTTGGATACAAATATATACCAATCAGAAGCACGTCACAATGACACCTTACATAAAGGTATAGTCAAAAACTGCTTTTAGAAATTAGAATCTTTGGGAAGTGCTCAAGAAACCTTCGTATACATGGGAGGCCATGCTTTTAGGTTATGGTAGATATCATATGGCCACAAAATTATCCTTGGTTGATCTAATAGACCCCAAAGAAAAATGAGAAGATTACTATCATATTCTTCCCAATGGTGAGTCTTCTCTTGACATATCATTATCTCCACTGCCTCTAATTGGGTATTATACTCCAAACAAACACCAAGATTATATAGTAGTGCTTGTAAATATACTCAAAGAAGTGGATGAGCACAACCATGTCTTATGATGACACGAGGTTGTATGTCATTAGACATCTTGTATGATAGTGGCAAAACAACCTTCCAAGTTAAATTCACCTCACCCTCAACATCTATAGACCACCATTCTATTCCCTCGCTATCCCCCGCTCGACCCAGCTACACTTTTATTACACGAAGGAATTGTGAAGCGTAAGGGTGAGCACAAATAGCCCAAAGAAAGAATATCATGATTAAAGATAATTAAATTATCAATAGCCTTCGTTAGTAATAAATCGAGATTTAGAACATATGGTAGATGATAAAACTCTTCAACCATATAGTTGCGGTGAACGAGCAATCCATTAGAAGAGTAAAATAGATCATAAAGTCTATTATCTTCTCCATGTTAAAAGTCCACCAACAATGTTTTATCCTCAGTAACATCAATCAACAGCTTCATGTCCGTAATCATGTGAATAACTCATAATTGTAATTCTAAATTCTCTTCTCATCCAGAACGAAGATAATTTCATCACCGCCTTTACCTCAAACATCAAATATCATGGTTATACCAAATCACGCCTCTGCTCATAATCATACTAATAAATTCATCTTTGCACTACGGGCCAAAGATATTCATCAACAGCTCATCTTTACACTACAAAAGTTAAAGATATTCAACAACATGTCATCTTTGCATTACGAGCCAAAGATATTCATCAATAATTCATCTTTGCACTACAAAGCAAAGATATTCAACAACAGTCATCTTTGCATTCGAGCAAAAGATATTCATCAATAATTCATCTTTGCACTCAAAGCTAAGATATTCATCAACAAGTCATCTTTGCACTTCTACGAGCCAAAGATATTCATATATCAAAGAAATACATAATCATTTCGAAGTTATATAACAATAATTATAACCATGTTGATCAATTCACCTTTGCACTTAAGCTAAAAATATTCAATTGTAAATTCAAAGGTAATGATCATACCAGTTAACAATTCAACTTTTGCACTACTGGCCAAAGAGAACCTATAGTCACGATCATACCAATAATCTACTCATCTTTACACTCAAGTCAAAGAGAAATATCATCATTAGGGTTATAAGAATGTTATATAAAATAATATAACCAAAACATGGTTTTAATTTCAAGAGTAAGATTCATAAATCAACGATAATTTGGTCGAGAAGAAAAACCAATTTGTCGTGAATAAGACTCAAATGTTTGTACATAAATACCGTGATATCGTGCGTAAGTAACCTCGATACCTAAAAAAGATAAAGTTTCATAATAAAATTCATATCCATATTTATAACACCTTAATCCAAATGTTATAAATCACTTAGAAATCTCATAATCTAATATTATTAATATTATAATAATATTTTAATGATTTCTTAAACTTATAAATAATTTAATCCAATTATTTACACTTTAATAATTAATGCATTTAATCATCTAAAATGCCAAACTCATAAGATTTCATCATCATTAACCAAAACCCTCATAAAAATCAGCATATACCTCATATATGATTCTCAAGCCAATAAATCATATTTTCCAATTTTCTTACTTCACATAACATATTTAATTCATTTACTCATAACTAGAACATTTTCATGAAAAATACCAAATCAGTTCCAAAAATATTTATTTTCTGGGATTTAGAAGAATATAGTTCCATATTGAATATATATTTTTCTCAGAATTTTAAAATTCATTTACTATTTTCCATATATGGCCAAAACTACCTAATAGTTAGACATTTATCATAAATTGTATTTTGTCCAAAATTCCAAAATTAATACTGTATACTGATATTATATAGATGTACTCCCAATAAAAATTTCATCAATTTTGGAGTTAACCACAAGGAGTTATAAGCGGTTATTTTTAAAATAGTATTTTCTCATAAAATCCATAACTCCTAATCTATACATCCAAAAATCGCCATTTTTGGACACAATCTACAAAACTCATCAAAATATTATTTCAAATTTTTCCAGAATTTTGAAGGTTCAGAAAAATTTCAAACTAAAAAACATAATAACCCTTAAAATCCCTTACTATCTCTTTACCTCAAAAGAAAGCAAGATCGAATGTCTGATATAATTAATGAATGAACTTGCACCAGTATAGCAATACTCAAAGTATACTCAAAATACTCACAAGAATACGCTTTCGATAATATAGAGAGAAAACTTCAATTTTGGTGTGATTTTCAATTCTAACCCAAGACCCTATTTATTTATAGGAAAATGCTTTAGAACACCAAAGTAGAAAATTTATTAAAATATTAATATTAATATTTCAATTCCTACGCCCACTTCTAATGATCTGAATTCAGCCACTTCTAACACATGTAAGACCCACAACAATGACAAAAAACGTTTTTGTCATTTTAAATATTTTATACTTCCAAAAATTAATTATTTTGGAACTCCGAAACTTCAATAATTCATAATAAATAGCCCTTTTATCAGAAAATTCAAATCTCGCGAGTTTTTATGGGAAATTAAATTCTCTACAACTTTGCAGAAGAAAGTTTTCCTAAATTCTAAACAAAAATTGACCAAAATCCACAAACGGACAATTTTACAAGCTATAATCAAATTTCAGTCAAGAAATGGGTCTACCGACACACAAAATCTGTTTTTAATATTTATTGCAACAAAAATACTCTTTTTCCTCGTATACTCATATATCCCACATTCATTGTAAAAATATCACCATTATTATATTATTAAAATATAATAATATATTTAAATGAATTATTTTATCAGAAAAAAATAAAATTTCAATTTTCAACAATCGTAACTTTAAAAATTTTCTCCATCTATATCCACATAAAATCAATATTTTTCTCATCATATAAATCAATAATTAATTATTCACAAATAATATTACAGAATCACAATATTGACAACCAAATGGGTTCAGAGAGAGGGGGCTTTCCAATAAGGATTTCTCCTTACTGGCGCGCAATTAGGTGACCAAACCTCTTCTTAGACAGAACTTTCTAGACATTGCCAATAATGCTATCCAATAATATTATTCAGATAATATGAATTATTGTTCCGATAATGGAAAATACTTGTGTAATGACAATTTATTGAAACAACAAAGAATATAAAATATCAATGCAAAGAATTATTGAATCAATAAAATAAAATACTTGAATAGTGATTACTTTAACAATTATTTAGTAGTGCCTTCTTACGTAAGAATCAATAATTGGTGCAATACCGCAAGCTTCGTGTGTTTTAACCAATCGAGTATTTTAACAAGATTTACTTGAATAACTACGCCTGGCCATTTATAAATAACTTATATTTGTCGCTTTCTTCATCCAATCGCTTTCCGCTATGGGGCCCACACAAGGTCAAGTCGTCGTCATCGATATTCCTCGACAAAAAGAATATTCCACGACCAAACGAATATTCTCCTAATAACAATGAATATTTTATAGCACTTGCATATTTTGTAAAATTTGCATATTTCACCCATAACTTTAAACTTTTATCAATTTAACCATTTACTAAATAATAATTATAAGAAAAATTGAATACTTTTATTTCATAAAATCCGGGGTCTTACACAGTTGGTCAACACAGATTTGACCTCGATTATCTTTGATCCTCTAATAGTTCTAGGTGTTCTAATGACTTATATGTGTAGTTCACATACTAGTCTACAACATAACAACAACAACTTGGCTAAACTATCAAACAACAGCAAGATTCATGGCCTGCAAAAACTTGTCAGACCATTCTGGGCAAATCTGGGATGCCCAGATTCAGTCTCCCATGGTTGGTCAACCATGTTTGACCACCTATATCTTGAGATCTAGACATGGTATGGATGTGATTCCACTTCCAGTCTACTTTCCTCATGACAGAGAACAAGTCTATAACTTAAAACATAACATATCATTAACAAGTTGAGATCTGTGAGCTCTGACATATGGCTGTCAGGCCATATTTTTAGGGTTCTTGATTAGTTCTAAAAACTTGATTTCTAGCATCTAGATGTTATGGATCCTTGATGTTACATCTTGGATCACTAAATAACATCCCATAACATAACTTTAACCATCTAACAACAACATATAACAATAAATCACATGATTTTCAAGTTTTAGGGTTTTATACCTTTCTAGCTTTGATCTTTGATTTATGATCCTTGTTGCTGTTCTTGAAGAGCTAAGTGGTGATCATAATTTTGTTTCTCACTCCTTCTCACTCTAGATTTCGAAAATTATATAGAGAGAGATAGAGTCTAGGTTGCTTTAGAAAGTAAGGTAAGTTACTTTACTTAACTTATAAGTTTATTTTTTGATTCAATGTATCTAAGTTTGAAAGGTGGCAATGAATTGGCTGATAAGTTGCTCATATAAAACACATGTTGTGTCTATATAGAAGACTCACCAAGATTTCACAAAATCTTTTGCTTAAGTTTTAAGAAAAGGGCATTTTGGTCGTTTCGCACCCACTATGGGTAATTGGTCTTTTCCCCTACAATTTGAAGGGCATTTTGGACATTTCTCATTTATCCCACAACTTATAACAGTTAGCCATTTATACCTACATTACACCAAAAATGGCCTCTAGCGAAGGAAATTTTGTGAAGGAATTTATTCCTTCACACGAGGAGTTGTTTAGCGAAGGAACAGTGAAGGAAAAAAGTATAGTGACAATATAGTTATTAGCGAAAGAAACATCCTTCACAATTTATATTTTTTTTCCTCGCAAAATTGGGGCGATAGAAAGATTTTTAGAGCCAATTTATGATGAAAATTTGCGAGGAAAAAAACTATTTATTGAAGGAATTATTACTCACTATATATCATTATTCAGAAGTTTTTTGCGAGGGATAAAATTGGTTGCTATCTTGTTCTAAATAATTTTTTTTGAATTAATTGTGGTGAATATAAATACCTTAAATTTTTTACACTATGTTAAACTTTAAAATTTCTCTATAAAAGTTTATTTTTATTATCATAATTAAATAAAGTTAAAGTTAAATAAAAATAAAAATAAATAATCCAAAAGACTTTAAATTTTATTTTAAGTATTTAATATTAATCCAAAAAGTCTTTTGGAGATTAATTTAAAATAACTTTATTTTTGATATTATATTTAATATTCAGTTGAATAACAATTTGGGAGGGCTTTAATTAAGAAAGACTTTTAAATTATTTAATTTTATTTTTAATTGTTTTAGTACTAAACCATAAGAAAAAAATGTAGTGACAATATTGATTATGTTCTCTTGTTATGATTGATAGTATTACTTTTGAGCTTGAAAGTTGGATTTTGTATGATTTTAGTTTAGTTTCTTTATATTTTTCTAATTTTTTAGATCAGTAATGGTTTTAGTTTGTTTTTGTGTTTCTGTAGTCTGGGAGTCGGGTAAGAAAAAAAAACACGGAGGTCTTTCATTTGTTCCATTTTCCTTTTCGAAGTCCTGAAACCCTAACTCCATTGCCTGATTACAAAATGGGTATGCTCCTGTGAGTTTGCATATCTCTCTCTTTTTCTCTTCTTTTTCTGGTTCGCATGAAAAATGGGAAAGAAACATAGCAATGTCAAGAAAAATGGCGAATCTAAAGGCCTTTCTTCGTCAGTTGACATTTTCAAAACCCTATTCGGAGAAATCACAGAAAAAGTTCCGTCTTCCTCAATCTTTTTTGACGATAATGGCAACAGAAAAATGGCGCCATCAGAGACCTCCGTGTTCCCCCCTTCCAACCCCACATGGACCTCCTCGACTGACTCGGCTCATTCTTCACCGCCGCGAGCTAATCTATGTCTCTCTCTATCTCCTTTTCTGGGGTGAGTCAGCTAATCTCCGCTTTGTTCCTGAATGCATTTGTTTTATTTTTCACCATCTAGCAATGGAACTTAATAAAATTCTTGAGGATTATATTGATGAAAATACGGGACAGCCCATTCTCCCCTCCTCTGTTCCTTCTCCATCCCCTGTTCCCTTCTATTCGCACAAAAAAAAACTACTCTCTCATCTCATTAAAAAAAACCCAATTCCCAACTTCTTCAATTTCTATTGAAATCACCAAGCATACAAGAAGAGATGGGAACTAACAAGTAAATCAGTGGGAAGTAGAAAGCAATTGCAGCAGGAAGGATTACACTTGTTCATCACCAAGTTAGAAATAGTGTTTGTTAAATTTTATTGAAAAGGTATGTAAGCTTCCTTAGTAAATTCATGGAAATTTAGTAATTGTTTATTGTTATTGCCATGTTTGGTTGTGGGATGTTATTTGAATGGTGGAATCAAATGGAGTCAAGAGGATATAATAAGAATTTTGAAAGGAGATGGCATGATTACATGTTTAAAATCCATGAAAATCTGACTTTACATGTTATGCATATTACATGTTCGATAAAATGGTTCAAAGAGACTATTATGCTAAATCATGCTAAATCATGAGAATTGGCTAATGTTCGGGCCAAGATAGTATATTTACATGAGTTATAAGATATTTATAGATTTTCTATCAAATTGGGTGAAACCAAAATCTGTTATGTTTGAGTACTTTTAGCCATCTATTTTAAACCAATGGTAGTGAAGAAATGTTTGGGGCTCTATCTTTCAACATATTAGCTCCAATTCTCCTAGTTCTTTTGACAGTAATCCTATGTCGAGGTGTGGGTGAATCTTCTATATTGAATTCACTCATGACTGTTTCAAAGGTAAACTTTTGATCTACTCTTTTATCTTTCAGTAATCCTATTCCGTTGTGTTTACATCTTTAACTATCATAGTTGGAGGGAAAGTAATTAATTTTCTTGCAATGTATTTAATTATTGATCATTATTAGATTTTTGATGACTGTTAAGAAAAATCGTTGAATCTCCAACAGTTTGGGCTATCTGCAACATGACTTGACAATTATTATATGGATGCATACAATTGTAGTTGGAGCATCATTACGTGTCTTATACTTGAAATTTAGACCACGAAGCTTCATGCTCCATGCACTGGGTAGTAGATATCCGTTGGTTCCCAAGGGGATCTCTTAAATCAGAGGCAAATCGCAACATGCATTGCAGGTCAATTCTACTGGTGCCAATGTGTTGGAATCAGAGGTAATGTTTTTCTGGACGATATCTTTTATCATTTAATATATCTTGTATTGCAGGTATCCCTTTTCCTGTCGTGAGTAATTTTGCCCATGTCTTATTTGAATTAGCCTTATTATCAAATTAAGCAGTTGAGAAATAGTTTTAGGAAGTCATCATCTTTGTCTTTCATGATATTCCTTTTGTTGTTTAGAAGATTGTAAAGACCTGGTTCCTTAGAGAACCCTAGCCCTGAGTGGGGGTTTGGTTTGGGCGTGGAAAGAAATGTGCCTCCTCAATTAGCTCATATTTATTGATGGTAATATAATTTTTATTTCATAAGACCTGTTATATTTTTGTGTAGATGCCGTGGCGGTGGTACATGATGAAAAAATTATTTTGGAATCTTGCTGGGTTTCTTGGCCCCTTTATTGTGGTCATGTTAATAGGAATCCATTTTCCTTGTAATGGGAAATTGCTCAACTTTATGATATGGTTTCTTTCATTGAATCTGTTACTTCATTCGTTCCAAATTATAAGAGCAATATTTACTTTTGAAAAGTTAATTTCAAACATTTTCAAATGCAAAAATGATATGAATTTAGTTTGTTTACGTCAATAGAATTATGAATATTATAAACTACCTAAAAAGTACTACTAGTTATAAGATTTATTATTTTGAAAACTTAAATGAATCATGTCAATTTTAAATTTGAAAATGTTTGAAATTGGCTTTTACGGTGTCAATAGTGATCTTATAATTTGGGACCAGAGGGAGTGTATTATATTACCCTATCTTTTTTTATTGAATTGTTGACAACATGCACCACCCTAAGGCAGGCAGGGTTTTATCATATTGGTGATTTCATTGATTGTATAGGTAGGCATTTTTCAACAATTTATTATTGTAATTTATTCATTGTTGCTTGGTTTATTGTTGTAGTTCAGTATTCATGATAATTTTTTATTGATCCTTGGAAGAGGGTGGTTTTTTGTTATTTAATTATTTATTTATTTATTATTATTATTATTTTTGAGGGGAGGGGGTGGATTGTTGTGTGGGTAAGGTTGTAACACTAGTGTAGGCCATGTTGGCAATCAGAAGTCGTATACCATGCATGAATTATGAACATTCGCATGACATCAGGACAGTGACATTAAAATTTTATTGCAAAATACACAACAAGCTCACAGAAAAAGTTCAATCTCGAATTACTTTGATGATTTTTTTAAAATTTAGATTCCTTTTTGCATCAGCCAATGTGATTAAGAAATAACTCAAGTACATCAACATTAGTTCTCCATTATTTTCAATCCAGTAGAAGGAAGAATACACATTGAATGACGTTGCGGTTGATCATCTGATCGTTTTCTGCTTTGATAGTTTTAGCATCTTGACAAATCTACTGCATTATTGAGGTTCTTAAGATGTGAACGGGATCATATAGCAGGAAATTTGAGGTATGTTGAGACTAATACTTTAATGGCAGCCATCTTTTGCATTTTATGCTTGATATAATTCTAATTTTGACATTGCCAAACAAAATCCATATGTTTGTGATAGTGTCCTCCTAGATATTTTATGGAATTTCCTTTATGAATTTTGTCAATTACTATTTTGAAGTTTTACCAATAACAGTATTTCTTATATCCTTAATCTTCTATAATCCCACCATTAGTTAAGCCTAATGGGACCAATTTCTCCCGGCGTATAAAAAGCCCACGTGGACTACAATTGCATTGATCAATAACGTGACTATCAATTAAAAAGGCACTGTTGGTGTCATTTTTGTCATTAAGTAGGAGGCCAGCTGTGTTAAAACCTTTATCATTTGCAATAAAGGTAGCTTGCTTTGTGGAAAATCATACTAATATTCTTGAGGCCCCCAAATAGCGAGTGAAAAAGAGTAGTAGGAAATTTCACTTTGTATATTACCAATTTAGCATCCTTAATCCAATCACGCCTTATGATTTTGATTAAATATGACAAGGAATGGTCCATTTGTATACTAATATCTAGCAATATCTTGGTGAGTATTTTGACTGCCTTCTGTTTTTGTTCCTAGCATTTAATTTTAGCCATCTATTGTTCTTGCTGTTGTATTACCTAACTTTTCCAACATAAATATAAATTAACCCCACATTAAGCAAATGGATTTTAAAAGGGAGACAAAGGGATAAGACAAGCCCCAGATGACTATACTATGCGCTGTCTTTTGTACCTCCAGTCAGAACATCGCCTAGATCTCATATTAATTGGTGCATGCAAGTAAGTATTCACGAACTACTAGTCTACTTCTCTATTTGGGGTTTGTATAAATTTTCCTAGTCAATTTTTTTTACTTCTTCATTGAGTTTCAAACATTGGATCAGTTGATCGAATGGGAGAGTTAGACTAGTAGTTTCTTCTATATGCATATTTTACTAAACAATTGTTACAAGTTTCAAATTAAATTCATCCTTTTGTGTGCAAGAAACCATCAAATACACAATATTGTATTATTAGCAACCATGGTTGCGGGCAGCTCTTCAAACTAGTTGGAACTTAGTCTGCCAACTTGATTTATACGGTATAATTAATTATGTTGAATAATCCCTGGTCGAAGCTTGGGTGGATGTCCAGTTGATTTACATTTCTTTAAAACGAAAATTCAATGTATACAAAAGAAAGATATGAAGTTATTGATCACTATGTCATTATAGCAGATCAGGAGGAAGTGAAAAGAAAGATGCAGATCTCCTTACCCGATGATTATGCAGCAAAGCTCGATGAGTCATGATTATCCAAAATTATTTTTAAAAGTGTATTTATTCATTTACTATGGTTGCTTACAGGGTGCTGATTTGGAACCACTCAACCTGGCATCAAGGACGCTGCCTTTGGTAAGTTGTTAAGCAAGCTTGACAGGTGTTTTATGGTTTTGTTTTCTGTGTTTATTATCTATAAGCTCTACACCAGATGCTTATGTTTATTAATCCTGCAGTTAAATAAGGGTGTTGGTCCAAGCAGAGATGCTAATTCGCAAATGGCGTCAAAGGAGGGACTTAAAACCACACCCTCCATTTTAGGCATGCTTCCTGCTCCGGCTCCTTCTGCCAGAGTAACAATGAATGCTTCAAGCTTACCTGCTTCTTCTGCAGCTTCTATGAAACCGCTTATAAGTGGTGTGCCTCATCTTGAGGGGCTTACAACGCCAAAAGTTGAAGCTATAAAATGTGCACAGGAGCTTGCTGCCAAAATGGGATTTTGACAGGACCCAGAATTTGTTCCTCTACTAAACATGTTTCCTGGACAGATGCCACCTGAGATTACTGTCCAGCCAAAGCCCCCCAAGGCTCCCGTTCTCTGTTTGGATGAATTGGGTAGGGAAATAGATGAGCATCAAAATGTGGTGAATGTCCCAAAATTAAACCACCTGAGCACCCTAAAGGTTTGTTAAAATTTTGGTCAGCTGATATCAATGTCCATCTTTTTTTTTCTTTCTCTACCTTTTTGGTGCTTCTTTTAATGTTTTATTTAACCATCCAGGTGAACATTAATAAGCAGAAAAAAGATGCGTTCCATATTCTTGCTGCTGCTAGCTGGGAAAACCTAATTGGGTGGTTGTTGTTGGTCTGGCCAAGTTTTTAAATTTGGTTAGGTGTCTTTATGGGTCTGACTAGGTTTTTAAATTTGGTTTACATTGTATTAGCCTGGTGATCTCTTTTAGGCTTTTTGCTTTATTGTAACACATTTACTGTAGTCATCTGATTCTGCTTCTTTGCATTTGGTTTACTGTTGACATCATAGGGCCTGTCCTTTGATGGTCTCTATATGGGGTATATACCTCAAGAATTCTGTACAATTCCTTTTATTTAATTTCATTTTGATTTTAGCAAAAAAATATATAATCACTGATTTTAAAATTAATTATAATTTACAATGAATTTTGATTATTTATCAATTACTTTTTATTTATAAATTTATAATTTATGAAGGATTTTATTTGATAAATTGACATTAATGAAGGATTATTTTCCTCACTAAAGCTTTTCTAGTTAATTAGTTAGTCATCAATGAAGGATTATTTTCCTCATTAATTTGAAGATACTTTCTCAATTTATAATTAGTGAAGGAAAATTTTCTCATTAAATAATTTTGTTCTTCACAATATATTATTTGTGAGGGAATAAAATTATTCACTAATTTCAAATAGTCCTTAAAATATTATTTATGAAGGAAACTAATCTTTCACTAAATAACAATATTCCATTACTAAATACAATTTGTGAATAAAAAGTTATTCACAATATATCCTTCACAAAAAATATTTAGTTACTACTTAGCGAAGAAAGGATACCCAATCATGAGGAGGTCTAATCTGCACTCACTCATGTGAAGAAATATTTTTCTTGTGATAAATCACTTGTGAGTGATATAGGGCTTCTAGTGAAGGATTTGTTATTCACTAGAGGCCATTTTTGGTGTATTGCAAGCTTTTGCATTCCCAAATTAGGGTTTTGAATATTCGAATTAGGGTTTTGAATTCCCAAAACTAAAATGAGAGTTTTCGAACGTATCGCTAGGGTTTCTAACAGTTCGTTAGATTTTTCTAACTTAATAAACATATGTTTAACATAACTTTAAGGTTTGCTAAAGTTACAACTTATCCGATCAATCCTTGATCCTTGTATCACAACTGTACACATAAAGATTTACTGATTAGGGTTTAATAACTTAACCTTAACGTTCTCATTATAATTTTAGGGTTTGTCACCTATGTAACTTATCTGATCGAAACTTGATCCTTATCCACAAATTATACACATAAAAATTTATTGTTCACATATATGATCACATATACCGACTCGTATACACTTAGATACTTAATCATGAATAATTCACCAAAATCTTATACCTCATTACCAGACTATCACTTACAGTCTACCAAATTATTCAAGTCTTGTCCAAAAATTTTGAAATCCTTAAAATTTCATTACAGAACTGTGAATTCCATACACTTATTTTCAGTCTAGGTTCTAATATTGAACCTTAAATTAATCAATTATGATTTTAAAATTTTTCTAAATTCTTAGTTTGTCACAATGCCATTTATTTTCCATGCATGTAAATATGGAAAAAAAATAATCAAAAATAAAAAAAAATCAAAAAAAAAATCAAAAAATTAAAAAAAAAAAATAATAATCAAGCCAGTCAGGTCATAGCCTAAAGCCTGAACTACGAAAGACCTGATCTCCCCTCATCAATGGGAGTATGTAGAGAGCCATTTATGGTGCGATCAAACCAAACAAAAACCCAAAAAAACACTTTAATGTTATTCCACCAAATCTGGCATAAGTCCTAGAAAGGAAGAAACAACGATACACTAGGAAAACCAGCAGCGAGGACCTTCAAAGAGTCGACACCCTCAATCACAAGTCTTCATCAAGTCAAAAGAAAATCATCAAGGCCGATTGAGCGAACAAGTTTGGAACAATGATTGAGGGCATCAAAACCCAAATCCACTACTTGTTCACCATATGGTACAAAGGTAAAAGCCTCTTGCGATCTCGACATCTTATTAGCCCATCTGTCAAAGCAACTATCCCAGACAACAAGTCTGTGGAAATTTCAAAATTGGCGACAACCCGACATTGCGACCCTTACAATAAAATAAGACTGGGGAAATCTCGGAAATAGGGATAACTCAACACTGGGGCATTTATCAATCATCCTAAAGAGGAAAATGTACTAGTAAACACCATCAGCAGAGTCCACCATCCTCAAAGCTTCCCTCATATCATCTCACTGGCGTTTCGGTATGATCATTTGGTCTTTTCCCATCATACTGT
The DNA here is from genome assembly GCA_020205615.1 of Panax quinquefolius. Classification (NCBI taxonomy): domain Eukaryota; kingdom Viridiplantae; phylum Streptophyta; class Magnoliopsida; order Apiales; family Araliaceae; genus Panax; species Panax quinquefolius. Next base: position 99,322,322 of record CM035152.1, on the reverse strand, counting down.
TCTTAGAATGAATAATCCACATTTGAGGTACGACTCTTTCATCTATTTATGAGATTTCAGTCTCGATTTACATGCATTAGCGATAATATACATGTTAAATATTCTTAGAAAGAGGTTTTTGCTTAACTTGTTATGAATGAGATTAATTCTGATAAGCGTCCGTGGGGAAAGAATAACGGGAATGATTAGAGAATTAAGACTATTCAACCTTTTTGATTAGGCGCGACATCCTAGTTTAAAGTGCTTTTTGGAATAGACTTGACCTTATATGCATGTCTGCACTTTGCGATTGCCCTGACTCTTAGTTGTGGGGTATGAAGCTATGACAAAAATAATGGCAATTAATGAGGAGATAAAAGATAAGTCGCCAGCCTAATGTCTAGAGTCGTGGCATAGGTTGCTCGAGCTATTAAGTTTGAGGGGTGTCTTTACACCTGGTGCCCTAAAGCCATCTGGTTTGGGAGTCATCGGCCCAACTCTCGTTATATTGGGTAACTTAGCGCCTAAGAAAATGAGCATTAAAAAAAGAAAAGAAAAAACCTGAGCAGATTCGAATCGTGGCATATGTTATTCGAGTAATTAAGCCCGAGGGGTGTCTTTACACCTGGCGCCTTAAAGCCATCTGGTTTGGGAGTCACCGGCCCAATGCTCCCTACATGGGTGACTTAGAGCCTAAGAAAACGGACCTGTCAAACTCAGGCAAGGAAGCAAATAGAGTGATCGCCTAACTTGTCTCGAAGCGTGGCCTTTATTACTCGAGCCAGTAAACCTGAAGGGGTGTCTTAACAGCTAGTGCCCTAAAGCCCTCCGGTTTGGGAGTCATTGATCCAAAACTCATTGCATGGGTAATTCTGAATAGCCTAAGAAAACGAGAGAAGTTAGGCGAGAGGAAAAAAGAGTGAGAATCAAGAAAAATTGGTGAAGGCATAGAAATGAAACCCCTACTAAGAGTTGCATCACTCATAGTACGTGTGTCATATAAAGACAATTTTGCGAAAAATAACGTCTAGAGCGAAGATGAAGTATCTCTAATATAGGGAGATAATTCTTTTGAATCTAATCCTATCCATGGATAATGACCATGGATTGTTCAAAATTTCCTTGCGATTTCATAACTTATTCAAATGCATAACTTCTATTTCAAATGCCTTATTCACAAGAGTGTACTAATCCTGATGGCCAAGCCGTCATGTTTTTGGTGCATTTTGTTCTTTTGATGTGCAAGATATTACTCACTCGTGACTTGGTCAACAAAAAGAGTTTTTCGTATGAATTCCAGGCATCAACATGCAAAAGGACTGGGGCATTTTCCAATTCCAAGAAAGGGAAGGAGTTTAAGGCAGGATCAAGCCTCTCATCAAAAAAAGGGGAGAACTCCTGAAAGAAATCATGGCGACATAATCTTGTCCCTACAAAAGAAGGTGAAAATTCTCAAGAAAGTCCATACAACAAAAGTAGAAGCCCAATGATAAAAGGTCTAGCGAATAAAATCCTCATCATCAAATGTGTCAACCTGCGTCAAGTCCTTACAAGTGGAGGCCTCTACACCAAAGTTCAAATCTGGACAGCGAAAGAATGGGCTTCACCCTCTAGGGATGTCAGTGACATTCACGTCATCAGTCCAACCGGGTTGCGAATCAAAAGCTCAAAATAAAAGTACTCTTGTAGACACTCGAAATTTTGTTTTCCTATTACTAAGTATGTAGGACGACAAAAACATCTTTTCACACACGAGAGATAACCTTGGAGGACCACAACATCAGTTCCAACCCGGAGATAACCCCGAGAGATCCAGTTTCCAACCCTAGAGATAACCCCGGGAGATTGAGTTCAATGCCCGGAGTCAACCCCGGGAGGTCAAGCCAACCTTAGAGATAATCTTGAGGATAGTCAGAGTCAACAACAGGTCAATCTCAAAGATAACCCTGGAAAAAGACTGCTACAACTGCGCCAAAGCCGGATATAACTCTAGGAGGGGCAAAATGGTCATTTTTCTAACTCAATCTCAACTCAAATCAAATTAACTCATTTCAATCAAAATTCTTCAAAAGTAGTCCCACAAGAACCGTATCTTAACTTCCGAGCGCAAACTGTGCAAAATAGCTCGACGGACTGCCTAATGGAGATCTAGAAATGCTATTTTGGTTATGGACCCATCTTTCCCAGAATCAAAAAAGGGAAAATCCTATGTCACTGTGTAGCTCTTGAAAAGAGCTTTTCACAATGAAATGACACTCTTTCACCAGACTCTCGGATTAAAAGTTATGAAGGTTTGAGCGAACAACGCGTTGTCTGAGTGCACTTACTTCGAGATAATAGGACCCCTATGGCTCGGGCCAACCCGGGCAGACGCAGGTAGACCCGCGACCATCGGGTCTATAAATAAAGGCCTTTGGGTGGCCATTTGAAAAAAGTGAAAAGTGAGAAAACTTTGCCTATTTCAGTTCACAAACACATCTAGAGTGCTCTAAACTGAGTGATTCTTCTTTCTAAACACTTGTAAGCCCGTGTTTTGCTACATACTAAAATTTAACCAGTGGAAACCTAGTTTTCAGGCGTCAAAAGATATCTAAAGTCTTCTTGGCAGCCAACTTTAAGATATTTTAGATTTTTAAGCTTTTTATCACTTCTGTATATATACTCACGTTGAGAGTTACGTCGTGTGGGTATGCCCGGATCGTCGATCTGTGGCTTTTTATTGCTTATATATATATTATTATGGAACTATGCTTCGATTGAGCCCGAATATAATGTTTGGAGCGTTTACTGTTTTTCTAAATATAAATACTTATATATATATCTCTTGTCATCAATCTCTGTTTAATTGAGCCTGGATATACATCCGGAGCATTTATTACTTTTGTATATATATAAATACTTATATATATACATCTTTCTTTCAAGCTCGTTTTGATTGAGCCTGGATATACATCCGGTGCATTTACTGCTTATATATATATATAATTGTTTATCAGCCTGCGGGTTAGATTTTCCTAAATCTGGCTATTTCTCACTTTAACTGGTTCATGGTGACTAAACTGGAACTGTTGTAGCTGGAATGCTTAGATTTACTAAAATCTAATTGGTTTTCTAGCTTTTGTTACGGGCTAGATTTGTCTCAATCTGGCTATTTCTCACTTTAATCGGTTCATGGTGACTAAACTGGAACCGATGAAGCTGAAATAGTTTAGATTTAATCAAATCTAGTTCTTGTTTTAGCTTTTGTACATATTGCTTTATCATGTGAGCCTAGGAATCATGTGATCACAGATTCAGTTCCTGAATCTAGATTCGGTTCCTGTGATAGACATTTTCAGCTGCCACCAGCTTGTATATTATTCACGGTGTCTGAATTTCCTTAGATGGCACTCATGACCACAAGATGTCCATCACTGTTATGTATCTTATTTTCTCGAAGATGTTTCGCATCTCAAAAAATTTAAGTAATCAAGCCGAACACATAATAAAATAGAAGTATCAAAGGCCTTAATTACTATTGAGCACAAGGGTTTGAAAAACCTATTTTATAAAACATCATTGCTATACTTTGTTAAAATTGATCTTTTATACAAAAGTCAAACCCATTGTATATAGGTGCAAACGAGGCATAGCACTACTGTTGGTCAAAATCTAATTACGCTCACACGCAAGTGCACGTGGTCAACAAGTAATATAATGATAAGTGTAACAATCCATAATTTTAAATTGTAATTCAAAATATTTATTGAGTTATATAAATATTTTAATTGTTGTGTTTATTGATCGAATAAATATTTGTTTAAGGTGATTTGATTTGACTATTTATTTGTTAAATAAATAATTTATGAGTTAAGAAAATTGATCAGCTTGAGATAATATTCTCATTTTATTTAATAATTAAGTTAAAGAGTTTATAATGATTAAATGAATTATTATAATAGTATTTAATGTGAATTTTAATTAAAATGTTGTGTTAGTTGATTAAATAAAATTATAATTATAAAAATAATTATAATTATGTTGTATTGATCTATGTGGTAAATTGATCTATGTGGTAAATTTATTTAATAAATTGTTGTTAGAATTAATTAAATTAAGTGTGACCATAAACTATATTATAAAGGAGTTATTAAAATAAGTTAAGGGAGGTTAATTCAATTTTTCCAAACAAGGCTTAATGAATGTTAAGTCTTTAATTTAAATATGTTTTACCAAACAAGGTGTAAGATTTAATGGGTTATTTTTTTAGTTAGTTAGCCAAACAAGCCTTATGGCTTTTGAGTTTTAAAAAAAAACTAATGTCAGTTAATAGATATATTTATATTATACAATTATTATGTATTATATCATATACGTTATATTTGTTAGTACATAAGTTAGAGTTAGATAGGAAGAACTCGGAAGAAGAAAAAGAAGAGAAGAAAAGTTGCAGAGAAAGAAAATTGAGAGAGAGTTGGGAGAAGGCTAAAGAATTTGAGAGAGAAATTGGGGAAAAGAAAGCTTTTAAAGAATAGCCATCATCTTCTAAAACTAAGGTATCATCTTACCCTTTTATTTTTAAAAGTTATAGTTTTATTCTTTTCCAAAATACTCTGTAAAACCTTTGTAGAGGTTGAATTATTTTTTATATATAGTTTTATATGATAAATTGGTAGTTAAAAAGTTGTTTGCATAAGTTTATAGATGTATTAATTCATGTTATGTAGTTATTTGTGAATAAAACCATATTACAGTGAATTGGTATAAATATATATATGATTATGGCTTAGTTTAAAGTAAAATTGAGGTTTGATTAGTTGTTTAATATATATATTGACTATTGAATTCGAAAGAGGATGAATAAACATAAGCATAGTATGTTGAATTAACTGTTTTGGTTGAAAAACAAAATCACAGTGATGATTTTCACTAAAACTTTCAAAAAGTGAAGTTCTAGTAAAAATAGTAAAAGTTAATGGTTATAATTTGGATGTTATGTTGTTTAGATGGCTAGAAACACGTTAGAAAATATTAGATTATGTTTCTGTAAACCTATTACACCTTGGGTAGGTTGGTATGATTGTTAGAAAGAAGTTTGGAGGCCTAATTTGGCTTTCCGTAGTGTTCTAGAGCTGAAATTGCAAAATTGCGAAGGACCCCTACTCAATGCCCCCCCAGATAAAAAACCCCGCCCGATGGGGAGGGGGGGGTATTCTGCCAAGCCAAAATTTTGAAAAAAAATTTGACCGGACATAGTTTACTAAAATGAGCATAACATTTTCATACGAACTCCGATTGATGCGAGTCAGGATGATTCGGAACGAGGACGAATATGCCTATAACTTTTATTCTTTAAGTTTTTCAATTTGAAATCGTTATGAATGGTAAAAATGTTCATCTTTAGGACTATTGTGTATTTGGAGGCAATCGGAGGGCGTCAAGATGCGCGAATGCAAGTGTAATCCTTTGTGTATTAGTATAACCTAATGATACCATGTTGGACATGTAATAGGATGTTGTATCAAGTTGTTAATGTGTATGTAGTGTAATGACATGTTCACTTAAGTAGTTGTAATAAAGCTAAATAGTGATGTTCCTGAAAAGATGTGATGTTGTTAGTGAGCTATATGAAGCTAATATTAGTGTAACTAATGTGTATTGTCAATACATATGGTATGTGTAGGACCTGTGGTGAACGTGAGTAGTGATTGTTTAACCTACGCATGAGGCAAGTTCTCTAACTCTACTTTTATAATTATGCAAGTGCTTAAACTTTCTTTGAGCAAGTTTTTCTAACTCCAAGCTTTTTTTGTGCAAGTTTATTAACCCTAATTATATCGTGCAAGCTCCTAAATCTTATCTCTTGATATTGAGCCAATCTTTAACTTGTTATTTAGCATGCAAATTTCTACATTCTAACACACTAATGTTGAACAAGTTTTATCATTCAACTTACTATTTGTTATGCATGCTTAAGACTCAACTCTAAATAAGGTTTTAACCTTAGCTTAACATTGTTTAAGCAAGGTATGTTACGTTATTCAATACTTATGCTCTTAGATCATTCCTAAAGCATGACCTTAGCATACAATAATTATTCATTTATGAATTATTCCATAGCATAATGTTATTTCATTTTTATTCAACTAATCCTTAGTTGATGTTCGTAAACTCTAAATTACCTTGAAACTTATCCAAACTAAACTTACTTTGGTGCGGACTTGTATTCTAAATGCTGAGATGAACAACCTTATTATAGGGGATAACTTACGCATAACGTTAAAATGTTTGTGCACAATACATTGTACGAAGGGCTGATCCCCCTAAGTACGAGGAGTCCTTATAGTCTTACGACTGTTAAAGTTTAAGTTGAAAGATTACTTACAACTATGGACATAGTTCGTGGTCTTTTGACCCTTAGTTATATATTTCAAGTTCTGTTCCTGATTATTATTGATGAAGTACTTTATTCATTTCTATGACACCCCCAAATCAAGGTACTTCATTTCTATAGGATTTGGTGTTCACTTGATAAAAACATTCATATCTAACTGCCCAATAAAATAAAATTGAATAATAAAACCTTCCCATTAAAGGATTACATTAATAAAAATCTCCCAGGTTGTCTAACCATTAAATACAATCATTCAAATGCGGAATTTAAATAAGTTCATTACAATCATTAAAATAAAATCTGATAATAAAATATCAACATGTTACAAGTCTTCAATACTTATTCATCTTTCCTTTTCCCTTACTGGTGCTAGGCACATCGACCTTCTCATCCTTAGATGTAATAGTTATATAAGGAAGAGTGAGCAAACAAAGCTCACTTGAAACAACAATGAATAAAAAAAAATCTTTACAACAACTGCCAAATAAGAGGCTCAATAGAAATGAACAATATGTTCTATTAATATTCTGAAATATATAATTGAGGGTCCTAAGACCACGAACTATGTCCATAGTTATAAGTAATCTTTCAACTTAAACTTTAACAGTCATAAGACTAATATGACTCCTCGTACTTATAGGGATCAGCCCTTCGTACAATGTATTGTGCACAAACATTTCAATGCAAAGCGTAAATTATCCCCTAATATTAGGGTTGTTCATCTCAGTATTTAGCGTACAGGTCCGCACCAAAGTAAGTTTGGTTTGGATACATTTCAAGGTAATTTAGGTTTAACGAACATCAACTAAGGATTAGTTGAATAAAAATTTCATAACTGAATACTAAGGTCATGCTTTAGGGATAAGCTAAAACCATAAACATTGAATAATTATAATGTACCTTGCTTGAACAATATTAAGCCAATGTTATTTAAAATTGAGTACTAAGCATACATAACAAATAGTAAATTGAACGATAAAACTTGTTCAACATTGGTATATTAGAATATATAAACTTGCATGCTAAATAACAAGTTAAAGACAAGAATAACTTGTTCAATATAAAAATAAGATTTAGACAACTTGCATCATCATAAACAAAATAGATACAAGAACTTGCTCAATCGTAAGAATAAAATTGCACAATGTAATAATAATTGAACTAGCTCAACGAAACAATAGATTTAGAGAACTTGCCTTGCTTGTAGGCTAAACCGTAACAACTCGAATCAAAATACCCTTTATATATATATATATATATGTCATCATGACATAATTAGTCAATACCACATTTTATACATAACTAAGTACATTCATCATGTAAGATTTGATTTTTAATCACACAATCACATTACATTACTAATAAAACTAGTTAATCGTTAATAACATGTTCATTCTTGGTATAGAAATACTGAAATCATAATTTAACAGTTTTACTATTAACACATAACAACTTTTTCAGACTTTGTGTAAATAAATCACACTGTTTGACCATACTGCTAACTCGCACTACGACGCCATAGTTTATACCGTGGGTCGGTATTGTATGCAGTCTTGATCAGAACCACTAAGTATGCTTTGGCGTTGATGTGTGAATCTGACGGCAGGTAAGCACAATATGCATACAATAATTGCGCCTCCTTGGCGACCAACTTCGGAAATCACATGAACAAAGCCAATTTTGGCCTACAAGCTACTTTTTAACAACTTAATTAAGATGTAATTCATACAGAGACTTCATATAAACATAATTCAAAGACTCTTAACATGATTCTACCCATAAAATAACATAAACATCGAATTTAAAACATCCAATTTCATTATTTTTTGATAAAACCTCACTTTTTGACATTTTTAGTAAAAATCATCATTGTAGTTTATTTTTTTCAACCAAAAAAATTAATTCAAACTACTTTGTTTTAGTTTATTCAGCTACTTTCGAAATCATAGTCAATATATATATTAAAAAACTAATTAAACCTTAATTTTACTTTTAAACTAAGCCATATTCATATATATTCATATAAACTCACTGTAATATGGTTTTCTGCACAAATTACATATATACATGAATTAATTCATCTATAAACTTATGAACACAGTTTTATAACAAATAATTTATCATATAAAGCCATATACAACAAATAATTTATCCTTCACAAAGATTTTACAGAGATTTTTGGAAGAGAAGACTACTATAACTTTTGAAAAATAAAAGAGTTTAGATGATACCTTAGTTTTAGAAGATGATAACTTTCCCTTTGCTCAACAATCTTTCTTTTCCCCAATTCTTCTCTCAAAGCTTCTCTAGAATTCTCTCTTATTTTCTCTGTAAGTTTTCTTCTTCTCTTCTTTTTCTTCTTCTGAGTCTTTCTTCCTAACTCTAACTTACGTATTAACAATATATAACGTATAGATAATAATATATATTAATTATATAATATAATTATAACTTTAATGGACATCAGTTATAATTTTATTTGAGAATCAAAAGCCATAAGGCTTGTTTAGCTAGCTAACTAAAAATAACCCATTAAATCTTACACATTGTTTGGTAAAACACATTTAAAATAAAGCCTTGTTTGACAAAACTTAATTAAACTCCCTTAATTTATTTTAATAACTCCTTTATAGCAAGGTTATTTGTCACATTTTATTTAATTAAATTTTCAATAATCAATTTAATTAATTCTAATAACAATTTATTAAATTACTTTAACATATAAATCAATACCACATGATTAAAATTTTCTTTATAATTATAACTTTATTTAATAAACTAACACATCATTTTAATTACAAATTCAAATTAAAATATAATAATTCATTTAATCATTATAAACTCTCTAATTTAATTATTAAATTAAATTAGTATATTATCTCATAATAATTAATTTTCTTAACTCCTTAATTATTTACTTAACAAATAATTAACCAATCAAGTCAAATCAAATTAAATATTTATTCAACACTAACCATATTCATTAAATATTTATATAATTCAATAAATATTTAAAATTACAATTTAAAATTCTGGATTGTTACAATTTCTATTGAGCCTATTCATTTGGCAGTTGATATGATGTTTATTCATCATTATTCAAGTGAGCTTTGTTTGCTCACTTTTGCATATATACACTCATTGCAGCTAAAATTGAGAAGGTCGATGAACCTACAACTTGCAAAGGAAAGGAAAAAATGTACAAGTGATGAAGACTTGTAATTTAATGACTTTTATGTTAATAGATTTTATATTTAATGATGTGATGTAATTATTTAATTTTCGCACTTGATTGATGTTAAAGTTAGACAACCTGGGATATTTTGGATTTAATGATGTAACCCTTTTATAGGGAGGATTTATGGTTTAAATGTTATTTTATTTGGGTAGATAGTATGAATGTATGGAAAGTGAACAACAAGTCTTAGGGGAATGAAGTACCTAGATTTGGGGGTGTCACAATATGTAAAAGTATCGTTCCCACAGAGATTAGTATGAAATTAATCCTAACAATTACCAGCTTTCTATTAATCTAAATTTTATTAAACTAACCAAAATAATGATTATAAATAAGAAAAACTAAGAACTAAAAATACCAATTAATCAACACAATTTAAAAATTGTAATTTCAAGCAAATATTTGAGAATTAGGCTTACAACTTCACTTTAAGTCTCACTCTAATTATCACACCTTATTCAAGTTTAACTCATTATCTCAATTTATTAATCAAGAACACTTAGATAGAATTATCCATCTCTCGATGCACTAATACCATATTAACTTAAATCCACAAATTAGATATAATTAATCCAAACACCATAATCAACAAATTCACTATATCTCTTTATGAATTAAAATCAAATAAGGTTTAAATTCAAGTTTTCTACTCGATTACATGTGATGCTAGGTCTATCTCTATCCTAACATTCATCAAGATTCCGTTCAAACACAGAATTCATGAACACTTGCTAAAGTGACTAAGTCTAGATTCATACATCATCTCTCGAATCCATACAAATCCACATAGAATTTGTGATCAAACAATTCCTAAATTAAAGCACAAATCACAATAAATAAACTGAATTGATAGATTACTAATCTGAATTCAAGGTATGATAATCATCGTTCAAAAATAAAGATCCATCATAAGCCTAAAAAGTAAATTAGTTCATCATATATGAAATAAAAAATGAAATCATAAAAGAATCCATCATCCCAATTACAATAACTGAATTAAAGAAGTAGAATAGATAAAAAACCACCCTTCTTCTTGCTCCAATTCATAATCTTCATGATTCTGACCTTCAATCCTTTCCTCCAATGTCCTTCACTCCAATTAGGGCTCCAAAATTGTTTCTTGATTGATTGATTGAGGTTTTATTTACTGTTGTTATGTTATCCCCAGCATAAAACATGTAATTAGTCCATAACCTGAAGCCTAACAAAGTCCCAGCCATGCCAACTTTTTTCCTTCACGCTGATGTAGAACTCTAATGGAAATATAACTCTTGTTCTTGCCCCGTACCCCCGCCTCGGTGGGGGGTTTTTGCTCTATAAAGGCCCGCCCTGGAGGGGGGTGATTCTGTTCCTGCTTAAGTACCGCCTCCCCAGAGGGGGTTTTCCTTGTATAATGTTCGCCCCGATGGGGAGGGGGGTAGTTCTGCAGCTGCACAATTTTTGCTCATTTTATTGCCACTTCATGTCACAACACTACCATTATGCCACCAAAGCCACATGATTAACACAGTTTAAGCTCGAATTAGAGGCCGATTCATAGGTATAAAACCCACTCATCAAACTCCCCCAAACTTAAACCTGTGCTAGTCCTCGAACACAAAACAAAACAAAAATGCTATGCAATGCAATGCAATGAAATGCCATTAATCTACATGCCTACGAATCCAGCAGTAATGATAAAAAAAAATCGGTTCAACCGACATCATAGAAATCAAGTAAACCTGATAATACCTCTTATCAAAACAAATCAGTAATTTTCCAATCAATCATCAAATCTTAAACTGTTCTCACTGGTATAGTGCATGTGTGTTCAACACCTATGCTAACTGATACAAAATCAAATTTAATAAATGACATGTCTCTTTGAAGGAATCATACAGTGTAAACTCAAGAAATCCAAAAATAGTTAATATCCAACTAAAATCACACAATTACCAATATCAAGTGTCCAAACAAGGTACTTATGCTTTATTTTTAATTTTTTTTAACTACGGAGGCTTTTTGCTCTTATTTCTCATTTTATTCATTTCTCTTTTTTTATACTCATGGCTGTGCAATGTCTAATTCTCTTAGGCTTTTCCATTCTACCTTAATGAGCTTTCGACTAATGACTCCCAGACCATTAAGACCTTAGGGCGCTAGGTGTAAAGACAATCCCCTCAGACTTACTTACTCAAGTAACAAAGGCTACGAAACTAGACTAGCCACAATGTTTATTATATTTTTTATATAAAGCTTATATACCCCAAATTTTCCCCCAAACTTAGGTTGTTGCTTAACTTTAGCCTGCACTGCCTATCTTTGTCATTCTTTCATGCATTCAAACTAGCATTATTCTTTAGAGGTCCGTTGTGTATCAATTTGAACTTAATCAGTTAACATAGTTGCTTATTATTGTGCTAACCTTATCATACCAGTTGCAAATAGAAAAAGATTCAAGTCATAACAGAAAATCACATCAAAGTTCTAATATTCAGTATTATACTTGTCTACTTGAAGTCAATCTCATCCTTGACCCAAAACAGACTGTAACATATCAAACAGTTGGACTCATGCAAGAGAAACAAACTAGTGATTTTTATTTATTTATTTTTTTAATAAATAATATGGAATAAAAATAACAGATATAGAAACTAATAAAAACTAATTACAATACTACACTACTATGCAAACTATTATGCAATTATACTACATGAATGCAACATATAATGAACCTAAAACTAAACATGGCAACATATACAAAACTATAACAAACTAAATTAAACATGCAATAACACTAAACTAAACTAACTCCCCCAAACTTAACAATTACAATGTCCTCATTGTAAAAATATAACAATAAGTATAAGAGGACTTCCCTGTAATCATTTAAGGTTGAGGTGATGGTGGTGATGGTGGTGATGGCGGTGGATGGGAATAACTTTGTGCACAAGAACGCATACCATATTTTTCCATAATGGCTCAAGTCCTTCCCGAGGAAGATTGTGCCACCTTTTCGTCCTTTGACCCATGTAGTGTCCGTCTATATTATTTCTGTTAGAATTTGATCGTAATTGGGACCACTATCATGCAACTGTGCATAATGGCATACCACAGGAATTCGCAGGCTGTAATAATCGTTGATAGCTTCAGGACTGAAAGGCACCTGTTTACCCCTCACGAATGCAATGAACGGGGACCAATCTTCCATATTTACATAAAAATCCTTCACCACATTGACTACAGCTGGCTCTGGCTCGTCAGTGAACCTATCCCAACCTTTCTCATATATCTGCGTCTTTATTTGCCCATCAACATTGTCCAGTACCAAGCCCTGCTCTGGAGTTAGTGCCTTGGGCATTAAATAGTCGTACTTATTGGCGACATTGACACTCACAAATTTTCGTCGATCAAAGGCCCGATCAGGTGGTGTAGACCCTGAGCCCTCACCTCTTTGTCTCTTTGATGGCGTCTTAGGAGTCATAGTGGTTAATTCAATCACAAATTTTGTTTTGACAATATCACAAGCAAGTTATGTGCACAATACACAATACTCCCAAATTTGACCAATTGAACCCAACTATGATGAATAACTGAGAATACTAACTAATAACAAAAATTTACCCCAATTGAGTGTTGTGATTGCACTGATGTTGAACCACTTTGAAGTCGTCTCCATTTCTATGCTCTGTTAACCCAATATGGTGCACCTCATTGAATTCTCCTTTAGTGATGATATTGATGTAGTGGGTGATGCCAATTTGAAGTACTTCCCTTTCCTTGTTGCAAACCCTAACTTTCTGTGGCTTGAAATCTAAAATTGGTGTGGAAGTAATAGAGTTAGGGTTTAGGGTTAAATAGAGAAGGATATTGTATGCAAATTTTATGGGTTCATGGAGAGGAGAGGTGGTGAATGTGTGGGATGATGGAGGAGAAGTTAGGAGTTTGTGGGTTTGATGTGTGAGAGAGTTGATATTTCGGTTAGAAGAGAAGAAAAGAAGTGGAGAATTGGGTTTTAATCGGTTTTACTACAAAATAAGAACCTTTCTAGTATGTTGTTTATTTATTGCACACCAACAATGATTTATTAATTTCAAAATTTGACTTTATAATTTAAATATTTATGTAACGAGTTTCATATAACTTAAATATTATTATAAATATTATTTGAGTTTTTATTGTTAAATAAATATTTTATTGATGTGATGGTTGATGAATCTAAATGATTAGAGAATTTTCTAAATTAAATTAATTTATAATTTAGAGGTTTGTATTATAAAATGAGGTGTTATGTGGTTGTGTTGATTTAATATTTTAGATGATGTTAAATTATTAAATAAAGTTATAATAAAAATTATAAATTGGTGATATTTGCTAAATGACTATATTTAATTAAAATATAGTATGTGATTAATTTAATGGGTTAATGTTGGATATGAAAATAATATGTGATTATAGTTTATAAACTAAAGTGTTTATTAAAATAAATTAAAAGGGTTTAAATTAGTTTTTGTCAAACAAGGCTTAAGTATTTTAACACTTTAATTTTAAATGATTTGTCAAACAAGCCTTAGGCTTTTGAATTTCTAGTTTTGAAATTTAAAATAAATAATATAAATAAAATAAAATAAATAATAAATATAATGTATTTATGTTATATACATTTATCCTAGTAACTGATGTTACTTATTATGGGTATTAAGCCTATGTCAGTTGTGTATTATATCATTACGCTTACCAGTTGATTTTCTTCTACGCATTCTAAGTGCTAAAGTAGAGAGAATCGAGAGAGTTTGAGAGTGAAACCTGAGAAATTGTCTGCAATTGCAAGATTGTGCAAGCTAATTTGAAGGTATTTCTTATACAACCCAATTATATATATGTATATGTCTACATATGTGAACTATGATAAAGTTTTGCTATACTCTGTGAATTATATTTCTTCCGAATTTTGTTATGTAATTTAGTTATGGTGATTATACATGCTATAATGATAGAGTTTATGATTAAACAAGAGAATTGGATGCTAA